>OX596013.1:29500640-29753592 GCA_951394025.1 Heteromyza rotundicornis | reverse complement strand
CCTGAGAAAAAAATCAAAAGGACACGTTATCAAAACGTTCCGAACCGTTGTCAATTTCCAGCCAAAACTGAATGTTCTGATTTTGACAACAAAACGTTTAAATTTTTTTGAAACTGCCCATGAATGAATTAAAACAGCACATTGATGGATTGAGACGCAAATGTTGTTGTTGTTGAAAGGCTTATTTTTAGAATTATCTAAAAAGATTTAAATTTCAAATTAAATTTCAATTTATTTTTTTTTTACCCTTAATTATTTTTTTAAACAACGTTATTGATATTTCATTGTTATATTTTATTTACGAAATAAAGAAACGGTATAAATTTCTGTTTACAGCGGTATACCGCTGTGCCTATATCATTTTTTGTGTGAATCATGTCAGTTGGGATTATAACAGCTTTTGAGTGCGTCCTTGGACATTTTTTGGATGAATCTCGTCAGGTGGGATTAGGCCAGCTTCTGAGTGCGTCCTTGGACATTTTTTGGATGAATCACGTCAGGTGGGATTAGGCCAGCTTCTGAGTGCTTCCTTGGACATTTTTTTGGGTGAATCATGTCAGTTGGGATTATAACAGCTTCTGAGTGCGTCCTTGGACTTGGTGGGATTAGGATAACAACATATACATTTGGATATACACTCAGAAGCTGTTATAATCCCAACTGACATTATTCACCCAAAAAATGTCCAAGGACGCATCCAGAAGCTGTCCTAATCCCACCTGATATGAATCATCCATAAAATGTCCAAGGACGCACTCAGAAGCTGTCCTAATCCCAACTGACATGAATCATACAAGCTACAATTAAACTTGGCATGATTCGCCCAAAAAAGGGCAAAAACGCAATTGGGGCAGATAGGTAATGAAGTAATGAAGTAATGGAAATTTCATTACTTCATTATCATTTCTATCGCAATGAAATAATGGTAATTTCATTACCATTACAATTACCATTGCAGTAATGGTAATGGTAATGAAATAAAATTTCATTACCTGTAATGGTAATGGTAATGGTATTGCGTAATGAAAATTTCATTGCTTTACAAGTCTTATACATATATGAACTACTAGCTGTTACATACCCGGCGTTGCACGGGTTGTATAAAATTTTTAAATAAATATATATAGGAATTTGCGAAAACTTCAATTGCTTGATTAGTTGATGGTTTATACCCCCGTGAAACTTGGTGCCAGTTGTAATCCCACATGGTAGGAATCACCCAAAAAAGTCCAAGGACGCACTTGGTGACAGCTGTAATCCCACCCGGTATGATTCACCCAAAAAATGTCCAAGGAAGCATTTGGTTCCAGTTGTAATCCCACCCGGTATGAACCACCCAAAAAATGTCCAAGGACGCTCTTGGTGGCAGTTGTAATCCCACCCAAAAAAGGTCCAAGAAAGCACTTGGTTCCAGTAGTAATTCCACCCGGTATGATTCACCCAAAAAGTGTCCAAGGAAGCACTTGGTGACAGGTTGTAGTCCCACCCGGCATGAGCCACCCAAAAAAGGTCCAAGGACGCACTTGGTGGCAGCTGTAATCCCACCCGGCATGATTCAGCCAAAAAAAAGTCCAAGGACGCACTTGGTGGCAGTTGTAATACCACCCGGTATGATTCACCCAAAAAATGACCAAGGAAGTACTTGGTGGCAGCTGTAATCCCACCAGAAAAAAAAAGTCCAAGGACGCACTTGGTGGCAGTTGTAATCCCACCCGGTATGATTGACCCAAAAAATGTGCAAGGGCGCAGTTGGTGGCATGGACCACTTAATATTCTATAGTTACTATGTTACATTTTCATAATATTTTTTGTTGTATGGGAGGTGCCACGCCCCGTTGTCCAAATCCAACCTATTATGTCCTATTGCAAATTCCATTACTAACACAATTTTACCTTAAAATTTCAATAAAATCAGTAAAGCCGTTTAACCGTGATATGGGGTAGAAAATTGTATGGACGGTGCCACGCCCCTTGTCCAATTATTCCCATTTTCGACACATAGCAGTACAACTCCATTCCAAATTTCACTAAAATATATCCAATAGTTGCTTAATTAGCTGGTATTTAATTAATATATGTTGTGTGGGAGGTGCCACGCCCCTTTGTCCAATTATTCCCATATTCGAAACATAGCTGGGAAAACATACTATACAGCTCCATTCCAAATTTCATTAAAATATATCCAATAGTTGCTTAGTTAGATGTTATTTAAGTTACGTGTTGCGGACACCTTGTCCAATTATTCCCATTTTCGACACATAGCAGTACAACTCCATTCCAAATTTCACTAAAATATATCCAATAGTTGCTTAATTAGCTGGTATTTAAGTTATGTGGGCTAATGAAGAGCCAAAAATAACTTATTATGTATAAATTAAGTGAGTTAAGTAATATCGAAAATATCCTTCTTTAATTTGCAGTTGCAGAGAAAAGCTGTACAAACCCTACGGGGAAACGAACCGGCACAGTCGCGTGACAGGTACCTTACGGGCAGGGAGGGGGTAATTTGCCACAATATAGGCACTTGGAGAGTGTCCCAGGACTATCCTAAGGGAACTTTTCAAAGGGCAATTGTCACCGTTAAGACACTTGGGGATTGTCGCAGGACTAACCTGAGAGACTATACTGGGGGTCCATTGCCATAATTTCACCTTATTTCAATGCATTCATTGGTTGTGTTTTGGTTGCAATTGAAATCTTGTCGAAACTTGTGACTTATTTTCTTATTTGTTTGCAATTTGCAACCAAAACACGACTATTGATTTCGAATGTACAATATGAAAATGAAAATCTATACAAAAATATGAAATTGTAAAAATTTAAAACTGGAAAAAAAAAATTTAATTTTTAAGCAAAAATTGCAAAAATAAAAAATTTTAAATCTGTAATAAAAAGGGAAAAACTAGTAAAAATTAAAAAAAGTAATAAAAGAAAAAAATCGACAGATACCGTTGAGCTCGGGTCGAACTGCCACCGTTTGCAGACTATTTTCTTTTTGGGGTAATTGACTCCAAATTTCCAGTATTGAAACAATAAGGAGCAGTTTTTTAAATAAGTGGGCTTGGAACGAAAGGAGAACGAGAGAACAAATAACAATTCTTCACTTAAATACATACTAATATATTCACATACCTAATATATTAAAATTTAAATAAAATCAAATACTGTCTTTATTTCAGAGAAGAAATTCATAATTTTCTAATTCTAAAAGAACTAGTTTTATTGCTATATCCCCTTCTAACTACAAAGAGGCAAAAAAATCAGACCTGCAGTCCCAATTTTTTTCAATTCTTTTTTTTAAATTATTTTTTATATATTTGTGGAAAAAAAATGCATTTGCCGATTTTAATTTTGTTGCATTTTGGAGGTACTGAACGTCGATTTTAAGAAATCTAGAGCTACAGCAGCAAAACAAACCCCGGATTCGTGACCAGCGACCCCTCAAAAAAAAAAGAATACAAAAAGTAACGTGTTCAAAAGGAAACAACAAATAAATTGCTCCGACTGAAATTCTAACGCACTATCCCAAAAAGTAAAACTGTTTTCAGTTATATTTTAGAACTGAAACTGTTTCAAATCCTAACCAAGCAGTTTCATAGAATATGTATTAGGCATGTCAATCCCGGGATCCCGCTTCTTTGTTTTATGAGCAATTTTTTCAAAAATATGCCTTTTATATTGGGAAAAAATTAATCAATTAAATTCTATCTGTTTAGAAAAAATTTATAAATTCAGGAGCTTTTTCTATCATGAATAATTTCTTTCTGAATGGTTTAGTTTTAGCAAGGACCATAGCAAGGACCAAAAAATGTTGATAAGCATTCAGGAAAAAACTTCGAAAAGTCGGATATTTTTAGAAATTTATTTCATTTGATTTTATTGGTTTGGAAAAATTATTTATTTTGTTTTAAAGAAAAAAATTAAATAAAATTGGCGAAAAGTTTATTGATATACTCGTACATAAACTGTGTGAGTTATACATATAAAAATATGCAATACGCATTGCATAAACTTGTACCAATGCGTGAAGACAATTTAGGCATATTTTCATTACGTCAACAAATTTAAGCAAAAAATAGCAGGGTTGGCAACCGAATCGAATAAAGGTTTCGGTTTCGGTTTTACTCCCATTTGCCAATCGGTTTTGGTTATCGGTTTCGCTCCTTGATTTTGAAAAGGTTTCGGTTGGTTGGAGCGATTGAAAAGGTTTCGGTTTAGGTTTTAAAAGGTTTCTAGATGGCCCAATATTAGGAAATTTTATATCAATTCAATATAAATCAAGGGTACTGAATCTAACTACATTTACCGAATTTCCTTATCTAATCGCATTTTCAAACAAATTTCTGCTTAAATTTTTAGTTTTTATACCCTACACAGAAAAAAAAAAGATGGGTTAATCTAACCGAAAAACGTTGTAAAAAAACAATTTTTTATTTTATATGGAAAACACAAACAACAACTACAATTTTTGTGGTTAATCTAATCGTCGAAAAATTGTTAAATGATTTTTAACTACAAAAACAGGTTAGCTAATCGAAAAAAATTGTAAAACTCAAATTTTAACCAAAAAATTTGTAAAGCAAACAAATTAAGTTGTTCCTTAAAATTTTTTGTTTGTTCGCCAACCAAAAAAATTGTAAAGACCCAATTGCGATTCGCCACTCAGCTGAGTTTGGTTGCTTGCGATGTATGAGCACATGCTCATACATGCTCAGCGGCGTGCTTTCGTGTCTGTCATACTACAACAGCAACGATTTTTGTTTTGTCATTCGAGTATACGATCAGTGCGTTCAGCATGGTCAAAGGGTGAAGTGCATAAGAGGGTAAGTAAATGTAATATTATATTGAGAATGGTTTTTATTATATATTTTTACATTTATTTATTCTTTTGTTTTTACAGATTTTCGTTTATCTCTTTTTTCATTTTTAGCATTTTAGATTTCAATATTGTAATATTAAATTTTCTTTCTATTTTTATTTTTTTCTATTTTTCTATTTTTCTTTTTTACAGATTTTTATTTTTAAAATTTTATATTTTCAGACAATACATGCGACATTAATAGTCGTGTTTTGGTTGCAAACAAATAAATAAAAAAGCGTCAAGTTTCGACAAGATTGCAACCAAAACACTACTAATGAATGCATTCATTGCTCATATGCGAACAATTTTTCATTGTACGCGAACAATTTTTCATTGTACGCTAACAATTTTTCATTGTACGCTAACAATTTTTCATTGTACGCTAACAATTTTTCATTGTACGCTAACAATTTTTCATTGTACGCGAACAACTTTTCATTGTACGCGAACAACTTTGAGTTGGTTCCATTTACCACGTTTTTTGGTTGCTGCATTTTTAACCGTCTTTTTTGGTTAGATTTACCTACTTTTTTTTTTGTGTATACACAACGTTTGAAACGTCCATAAGGACGCATGTCCGGTATGGATAAGTATATATATTCATGATCAGCATCGAAAACAGATTTAGCCTTAGGCTGGAATGTTTTTTTTTGAGACATCGATGTGAAGCTTTGGGTTTACGTTTTAATCTCCGAATTGAGATCAAGTTCGAGAATCAGCTAAATCGGACGAAAAAGGCTGCCATATAAAACTACGAAAAAATAGCGAAAATTTTCCAAGTCTTTTCAAAAACCATAAAAATGCCTGCACACACTGAGGCGTTATTCGTGCCGCAGGCGGTTTCGAAATTAATTTTGTCACAAATAATTGTATTTTTGAAAATATAGCGTTTTTTATACAGCCTGTTTCCATAGCAATACAATAAATAACAAACACAAAAAGCCAGTTTCAAAACCAATTCGAATCAGTTTGAAAATAAACCTTTTGACTGTTTCCATAGTAGTCTAATAAATAACAAACAAAATAGTCATTTTCAGAACCAAAAATAGTCAAACTTTTTGGTTGTTTCCATAGCAATATAATAAATAACAAACAAAATCTACTGCGGTGAAATCGCTGCCTGCGTTTTCGAAGCTAGATTTTTTAAATATGGAAATGGTTCTGAAATTATATAGCGAATATCGCCTCTGTGTGCGCCGGCCTTATAAAAAGATTTATTGAATATTTCAAAAAAATATTTCCTATATTTTAAAAATATATGAAATAAATAAATGAAATACTATGAATTTTCTCTTAGGAAAAAAACTTCAAGTAAATTTTGTGTACGAAAACCTTTTGAAAACCGATTAAAAACCCGTAACCTTTTCAATTGGTTTTGGTTGAACCCATTCAATCGGTTACGACGAATCGGTTTCGGTTTAGGTTTCGCTCCCTAAAATGAATCGGTTTCATTCAGTTTCGGTTTCGGTTACGGTTTCGGTTGCCAACCCTGAAAAATAGTTCCAAACTGTTTGCAAATTAGTAGACTATAAAGCACTCAAATCCATTTTGTTTAAATGGAAATCGGATCAAAAAATACATCGAACATCGTTCGGGACATGAAATACAAATTCCAATTCCGTATATTAAAATGTTCGACAAAATGTTCAGGTCAAGAGTTGTTCGAGAAATGTGGATCAAACGACACATTTTTAAAATGATCTTATTCTGACCGGAAACCCAAGATTCCAAACACCAAATCTATTAGTATTTTATTCCACATATTTTAAAGTTATTCAAACTTTTTTCTAATATTCCAAATCATAGGTGTGATAAATTCAATTTAAAAAAAATCCAATAAAAACCTTGAATATTGTTAGATTATTTGCGCAATTTCCAAAATATTATAGTATGTGTATATTAAAAGCAATTCAATTCGATTTAATATAACATTTTTCTACTGAATTTTGGTTGAATTGAAAAAAATCCATATCCCGGGACTAATTCCGGGATCCCGGATTGGCAAAGGTCTCGAAAATTGACATCCCTAATACGTATGCAGTTAAAACATTGCATAATAATCACAGCGGTAGGCAAGCGTGCTAAGGGGAGCGTCTATGAATCCGAATGGCCAGGGTTTACTCGGTAATTAAACAAAAATTTAAACCATTGCTTTATTTCGTAAATAAAATATAACAATGAAATATCAATAATGTTGCTTAAAAATATATTTCAGAGTAAACAAATATAAATTGAAATTAAAATCTTTTTAGATAGTTCTAAAAATAAGCCTTTCCAATAACCTTTTTTTGTATTTTCAATTCATGAAATCATAAACATTTCAGTCTCAAAACAAACATTTTCCGTCATAAAACAACAACATTTGAGTCTCAATTCATCAATGTACCGTTTCAATTCATCAATGGGCAGTTTCAAAAAAATTTAAACGTTCTGTTGTCAAAATCAGAATATTCAGTTTTGGCTGGAAATTGATAACGGTTCGGAACGTTTTGACAAAATTTCGTTTTGATTTTTTTCTCAGTGTAGGTGACTTTAATATCAATTAAAATAATATTTCAACTTATAGCCAGTGTTGCCAGGTGATGCTGACAGAAAACCTTCAATTTTGGTTTAAAAAACGTCATTTAGGACTAAAAAACGTCAAAATTGTGAAATGCTAGATTTGTAAAGAAAATCGGTTTGGATATCATAGAAAGAACAAAATTTTTATTGTGTGTTTAATCGAATGTATTTTAATAGAGTTTGTGTGGCTTTATACTCATTTTATGAGTTTTTGTTTGTTGTTATTGTTGTTTGTTTGTTCTTGTTTTTGTGTTTTCCCTTTGTTCGGGGCGACGGGTGAACAAAACCGAAGGGAAAAGCACATTGGCACAGACCGAGGGCGCGCACTGACACTTTGTTATAGTTTTCTTTTTTATTTATATTATTTTGGTTCAATTAAACCGAATGGGTCACTCGCTGGTGGAATGCAGCCGGGCGGAGAATTGACAACTGCTGTCAAGATCTCTGATTCCCTTTTGTCGCGACTTCGTATTAGAAGTTTGTTGATGAGCTTTTACGATCCGATGTTGGGGATGGCATTGCCAGGCGCGAAACTATACTTACGGGACGAGGACATAAAAATGGAAAAAACTACGCTAAAGCTTTTTGTACTCTTTGAACCTGTTTGAGGGAGGGGAATCTGTCGACATTTATGCTTTCGCCTATACATACATGAGTGCCGCCAAAATGAGTATTTTCATTTTGGTGGGTGCGAATACTGGCTTCTGCGTAGGTCGCGCTCATGTGTGGGGGGGAAGATGTTAAAGAAATGGAAAGTGAGCGCCATATATGAGTGCATATAGACAAGATTCTTTTAGTTCTTTTAGGCAGGGAAAGACTTGCGATTTTTTAATTTAAGTTTTAATTTGGAGTAGTGTTTTAAAAAAAAGATTGTGGTGTTGATTTTTAAATTTGATTCTTAAATTGTGTTGTTGTGGTTGCTGAGGACTATCGTTGGATCGTGGAGCTGAGGCAGGAGATATTTTTCGAAGGGAGTATTTTTCCGCGATGTTGTTATTTCCACCAGCGGGTAGCAATAGTGTTTTTGGTGTTTTTGTCTGTGTCAGTCTGCCACTTAGTTTATTCGAAGTATGTAAAGGAGAAAGAAAATGTTAATAGAGTTTGTCAAGTTGTGGCAAGTCGGCCGTCGGTTTTGTGGTCCTGTCGGTAAAATTAACCGAAAAAAGTGGTTGACGTACAGAATTTCAAAATGTATGAAAATTGTAAATTTTTTAACCGAGCTCGTTTGTAGATTTAACCGACAAAAAATTGTAAAAAAAATAACCGAAAATAATTGTTGTTTTACAGAAATTGTATGTTCGTTTACCGCAATTGGTGGTTAAATTTGAATTTTCACCAACTTGTGCAATTCACGCATCTTCAGTTGCATCGTTGGGATTCAAAGAAAGAAGAGTTCCCAATCGTGTTATGAATGTTGTGCCTTATAGAGGCAGCTTGAGCAGAGCCAAACAGAGTTTTTTTGCTTGTAATACTGCATTTGTAAAACTAATTTTGGAAAATAAGAGCCTGTGTCAGTTATGCGCTCAAGCTAATATTTTTTTTTTAAACATGCAATCTTGCATTTTTGAAATATATTTTTCTGTTTAATATGTTTTTTTGTTTGTTGGGGTTTGTTTTCAAATGAAAAAAAAATAAATTCATCGAAAAAAGTTTTTTTTAGCAAAAACTAGACAGTGGACTATTTTCGGCTGTACCGAAGCTGAAATGCCCCCACACAGTAGGAAGAAGTACCTCGAATATAAAAAAATTTGGTCTCAAGACCCTATTTGGAGCCAATTATAGGTGGTTTTGGAGCCCGGACCATGTCCAAAAACCGTTCCTAAAAATTTCCAATCAAATATAACAAAAAAAAATTGATTTCGAGACCCCATTTTGACTTTTATATATGTGATTTCGGAACCTCGGACCAATCCCAAGCGTCGCGAGCTACCGGGCAATTACATACATACATACATATTTGGCACTACAACCCTCGAGGGGTTTGGGCCGAGCTTCTCAGCGCAATTATCATGGGCAAGTGTATAAGATTGTGGCGGCCGTGGTGCAGTGGCTAAGACCCCTGCTCCACGATCGAAAGGTATCTGGTTCGACTCAAACCTGGGGCGAGGCAGAAATTTGTTTTCTGTTTTTCTGTGTAGACCGCCACTCTCTCGCCAAGTACTGGCAATCTTGCGAGAGTAACTTTCCATGAAAAAGCTTCTCCTTTTTTCGATGAATTTTTTTTTTTCATTTGAAAACAAACCCTAACAACCAAAAAAACATACTAAACACAAAAATACCAACGATGCAACTGAAGATGCGCGAATGGTAAATTGCACAAGTTGGTGAAAAATTGCACAAGTTTCTGAAAAACAGCAATTATTTTCGGTTATTTTTTTTACAATTTTTTTTAACTTCTGTTTTGAAATTTCTGTAAAACAACAATTAATTTCGGTTATTTTTTTTACAATTCTTTTGAACTTCTGTTTTGAAATTCTGTACGTCAACCACTTTTTTCGGTTAATTTTACCGACCATTTTTTTTTCTGTGTACTCAACAGCAACCAACACCGCAAACTCTACATGTTGAATATCTCCCGCCTGTTCAATCACCGAGTGGCACTGCCCAGCCAAACGCAGGTAACTCTGTATTGTCAATTTCTAAGATTGATACGCCTAGCAAATATATTCAAATTCCCCTTTGCCTTACTCCTATTCCTGACTCAAGTGAGTCAAATAGTGTAACCTGCAAAAACCTGCACCACTCTTACAGACCAAAACAATAAAAATATGCCAATTCAGACACAGGTATAGACATCTACTCCCACTAATGAAAATATGAATTTGTCAAAAATTCGGAGGACAAATCTCGATAAAACATCTCTTGTGTTGGGGCAGAATCGTTTTGCCCTTCTTGCTGAAGAAAACCATTTCAATCCCAAGCCGAAAACACAAAAACCCCCACCCATCCACCTGCGCGAACAAAACTCTAATTCGCTTATCAAAGAAATTACCCAAAATGTAGGTATTAATAATTTCCATGTGGTCTCAATTCTTAGGGGCAAAATACACGAAACCAAAATTCAAATTTACAGCGAGACCAATTATAGAAAAATTATCAAACTCTTTGATAATCTTAGAAAGAGCTACTACACGTACCAGCTCAAAAGCTCGAAAGGCCTCTCAGTAGTATTGAAAGGTCATTCGTTGAATGCGACGATATCAAAACCGCATTAAGTGATGCAGGCTTTCAAATAAAGTCTGTATTCAACATTCAAAATAAAAAAGACCCCACAACACCTTTTCCGTGTGGAACTAGAGTTCGACTCGAAAATGCTTAAAAAAAGCCCAACCCGATATACTCCCTCCGATACCTCCTACATCGAAAAATTACAATTGAGGAGCCTCACAAGCGCAGTAGACCGATTCAGTGTCACAACTGCCAAGAATACGGCCACACAAAGTCTTACTGCACACTTCCCAGTGTGTGTGAAACTTGTGGTGACATGCACAAAAACAAAAGAGGATTCCACTATTAAATGTAGTAATTGCGGTGGCAACCACACTGCTAACTATAGAGGCTGCGCAGTCTACCAGAGCTTCATAAAAAAGACGGAAAATGTGACTCAAAAATACGAAACAAGGAAAATTTCCCAAAAATTTCCTCCGCTATACGTTGGCCAAACTATCGCTAACCCCCTCATAAAACAAGGCGTTTCCTATGCCAGCGCCTTAAAAAGCAATGACTCTGTCCATGTACATACGCAACCTGCTCCTCCAAGGAGTAGCCTTGAACAAACCCTACAAATGTTCATACAAAATATGTCTCAACTTATGTTGAGTATGCAAAATATGATGCAAGAAATTATTAAAAATCAAAGTCTCTTATTACAACATCTCATGATTAAACCATGAATGGTTTCAGAATTCTCATTCTCATTAAAAGCCGAATAAAGCATTATGCTCTACAGAATTATTGCACAGAATATATTCAAGCGACAAGTATTTCTCTCGATGAATACTTAAAAGGCCTCACATTAACAGCTATATACTGTCCGCCCAGACACAAAATAACTGAGAAACAATTCCAGACTTTTTTCCATTATCTTGGACCAAAGTTTCTCGCTGCCGGCGACTTCAACACCAAACATACATATTACGGCTCTCGCCTCATCTCAC
Organism: Heteromyza rotundicornis; assembly: GCA_951394025.1. Lineage (NCBI taxonomy): Eukaryota > Metazoa > Arthropoda > Insecta > Diptera > Heleomyzidae > Heteromyza > Heteromyza rotundicornis. Next base: position 29,742,012 of record OX596013.1, on the reverse strand, counting down.
CAAAGGGCAGGCTCCTGTTGAATACTGTCAACCAGGGCCGCCGCCAAGGGGGAGGGGTTTCGGTGTTAAACCCCCCCCATGGAGATTGAAAAACACTTTTTTTGGCAAATATACTCTAAATTCTAACAAAAAAGTTCATTGTAAAAATATGTTCTTAAAAATGTTTCGTTTTATTCTAAAAAATTTGTTTGTTTAACAAAAAAATTCAAGTAAAAATCTTAACTGGAAAATGTATGCAAATAATTCCTTTTATACACTTTTTTATAACAAGCCAGGTTTGTATTTCGTCAACGCCGCAAAATAAAACTACGCTGCGCAGGGAATAAGAAATTTTTTGTTCTATTACATTTTCCTTCTTTTCGTACATTCAAATTTTTGTTGATTTTATTTGTGCTTTAATTTTTTTGTTTTGTATACACAAAATGGATATTCGCAAATTATTTGCAAAGCAGCTAAAAAGAAAAGGTTTGAATAGAAACTACTTCAATTGGAAAATGGATTTTTAACGCTTTCCTAATGCCGCAGCTCCAAGAAATGAAGACTCCGAGAACGAGACATCGCACGATCAAATGGATGTCAGTAGTGGAAAAGGGAAAAGGCAATCGGCGCCTGAAACAGTTTTGGCTTCTAGCATTACGGACATTGCACTAAATGTAACTTCCGAGAATCCGAAAAATTCTTCAACTTGTGGTAAGCCTTTTACTGCCCCAAAAAGAGTTTTTGCAGAAAAGATTTTTTGGATTTTGAACGCGGGTATGGCAATGCAGATATTTTCACATATATGACAAAACTACCCGATCTCAATTTAATAGAAATATTTGATAAAATATGGTCTCCTGAGCCAAAGTTTATATTTGAAGCTTCAGGGGTTAGGAACTTGAAGTTTCAATTATCTTGGCTAAATCGTTTTAATTGGCTAGCATATTCCAAAGAAACACAAGGAGTATTTTGCAAAGTTTGTATTTTTTTTGGAAAGAAGGTGGGAGGAGTTGCTGATCAGAATCTTGGGTTTTTTGTTACAAAACCATTTACAAAATGGAAAAATGCTATTGAAAATTTCCAAAATCATAGCACCAAGAACTATCACTCTAATGCAGTACTTCAGATGGAATCACGCCGTTTAGTTAAACAGGGGACAACATTGCCAGTAAATTTGCAAATAGAAAAACAACACAAAATAATTATAGAAGAAAACAAAAAGAAACTAATACCCATCATTGAGACAATTCTTTTATGTGGTAGGCAAGGTTTAGCATTGCGTGGTAATTCACACTACAGTGATATGAAAGAGCAACCTTTAGCCAATGAAGGAAATTTTAGAGCCCTTTTAAGGTACAGATCGAAGGTGGACAGTAGTTTAAGCGCTCATCTTGCCTCATCGAGCAAATGTCAGTCGGTGTACGCTACTTCAATGATTCCACGAAAACGTTACATGAAGACTTCCTTGAATTTGTTGCAATGAAAGACTGTTCGGGCGAAAGCATAGCGAAGTCTTTACTGAGTTGTTTAAGGACAAACGGTATTAACTGCGAATATCTTGTAGGTCAGGGCTACGATGGAGCTCGCGCTATGAGTGGAGAGTTCCGAGGCGCACAATCATATATTCAAAAAGAATACAAAATGGCCTTGTACGTACATTGCGTAGCACATAGCTTAAATCTTGTTGTATCGAAAACCTGCGAAGTTCCTTCGATTAGGAACTGTATGGGCACAATAGAAGCTATTTACGTATTTTTTAATACTTCTAAGAGAAAAGTAGAATTGGAAAAGCATATTTCTGAAGGTTTGCTTTTTAAATAAACAGTAATGCAATACTACTAGGTGAGAGTCGTTAAAATTTGAATATGTACTGACACTACCTGGTGTTATTTCATTTTGTAAGTAAACAAATATATTTCAGTATTGAATATATTTGATACTTCTTTTAAGGTGGAAATAAAACAAGAGCTATTAGACTAAAAATGTTGTGCCAAACTAGGTGGGTTGAGAAGCACGAAGCTATAGCGACTTTTGTGGAGCTGCAGCCGTACGTTATAAGCGCTTTAGATGAAATAAAGACATGGCTAGATTCAAAAACATCCAGTGGTGCTGATTGTTTGAGCAAGTCGATTTTAACATCAGAATTTCAAGTATGTTATTTGTACCCGTAATCTTTTAACAACTTAAGCGTATAAATCTTTTACATATTTTTCATAACTGGTTTTAGATTTCGTGTCAAGTGTTAATTTCAATTCAAAGCATCATAGTTCCATTGAGTAAATCTCTTCAAAGCGAAAATATTGATCTGGTTCATGCAGCTGACTTAGCCCATTGTGACCGTTCTGAATTGCAAACAATTCGACGGGCTGCAAAATCATACTTTAAAACAATTTTTGTGGCGACGGAAAATTTTTGCAGACAATTCGAAATTCAGATAAAAAAGCCGAGGCACCGCACATGTCAATTCAATGTTGAGTTAGAAACACCTGAGGACTACTGGCGCGTTACAGTTTTTTTGCCATATATAGATATATTTTTAGTCCAATTGGAAGAACGTTTCGTTAAGCATGAAGATGTCCTCAAAAGTTTCCACATACTGTTTCCAGGTGAAAAGGAACTTAACCAGGAACAAATTGCATCCGCGGCGCACAAATTGTACAACATGTACGAATCGATATTGCATTGTTCAGGGGTGGTTTTAGTTGGAAACATACAACTGTGGCGAAGTTTTGTGAAGCAAAATAAACTTAAAAAGACAAACGCTTAGGAATATCTACAAGTATGAATTTTACTTTTACCTATGATACATTGTATGCGTACAAAATTTTCATATATTTAAGTAATGTGATTATTAAAATCTGTTAACAGGTGTGCAATCGTGTTAGTTTTGAGCCGGTTTATAAAATATTTAAAATACTCGCGGTCATCCCAGTGTCTACTGCTACAAGTGAGCAATCGTTCAGCACTCTTCGTCGGCTAAAAACTTACTTACGCAACTCAATGGGAGAGAATCGACTAAATGGCTTAGCATCATTGAATATCCACCTAGAAATTTCAATTACACCAGACGATATAATAAGCGAATTTTCAAAAAAACCTAGACGGTTATTATTTATTTGATTTTTTTGTTTTTATATTACTTTACATTCATTTATGTTACTTTGTTTTTGTTTTTTATACAATTCTTCTGCGAAGAATATTTTTTGTTATTATTATTAGCTGTTCTGCCAAAATCGAAATGCTTTTAAAGCTGTGCCTGTTTTTATGAATTTTTTAAGTGGCACATTTATATTACACAAAACATGAAATTATTGGAATAAAAAAAAACGTTTAAAACATAAAAAAAATGTATTTAAAAAAAAAAATTTTATTGGAAAAAAACCCCCCCTCCCATGAGAAAATCCTGGCGGCGGGCCTGCTGTCAACAGACACGTAGTCTCCTCTGACACGCCAACTTATTGGCCAACTGACAGTCGAAAAACTCCCCACGTCATTGACTTTGTAGTACTTAAAGCTGTAAAAAGGAGAAAATTGACTATAGAATCTTCTCTAGATCTCTCATCATACCATACGCCTACCATTATCCCTATAAAGTACGCGTCAAGTTCTGAGTTCAGTTCACCAGATAAATTGACCACTAAACTCACAAACTGGCTCAAATATCGGCAGTATATAAGCTCCCACATTAACCCAAATATGTCACTAAAAACGAAAGATGAAATAAACACAGCTGTTAGTAATTTCACACTCTTGCTGAAAGCAAGAGTTATTCAAAAGCTATTGATTAGACCTTTCCAATGATACTAATGTTTTTATTATAAAAAATGTCGAAAGTGCTGTATTTTAATAAAAACTGTACGTCGAATACTTTTTTGGGTCGCTGTACACATTTAGGGTGCACGAAATAAGACAATGTAAAAAAATTTCTTTGTTATTATTTTATTTTTGTTTGTTTAGAAATTTATTTTTCATTGAAAATTGTCTTTAACTAAAAAAAGCAAAGCCTAAAAAAAATGATTTATTTCATTATTTTTTTTTTGAAAGCCTACTTGGTTCGGTTTTAATATCGGCCGAAGTCGATTATTAGCCGAATGTGAAATTTTAGGCCGAATGTGGCCGAAGCCGATGAATGATAAAATGAATGTCTCAAAATTTCAGACTGATCCGAGTATGCGAAATGCCTGATCCGAGTTTATTAGAGACCGACCGAAATTCGGTTTCTGTTTTTCGGCTTTTCGTCCAAAAAAAACTGTTTCGTCCGAAAAATAATATATCGTTTTTGGCCAAAATTTGGTTTTCGGCCGAAATTTCGATATTTTCGAAAAATGTAACAAAAAAATAACCAAGATTACACTGATTGACAAAACTGAACTTTTAGTGTGTTAAATAGACTTGATAAAAAATTCTTTTGTATTTTGCCATGACGCTGAATACGAAAAGAATAATGAAATTTGTACAGCACGCACCAAAAACGCAATTTTCGTAGGGTTTGCTGGAAAAATTTTATTATTTTCGGATGTAGCGTAGTGTTAACAGATTCTCTAGAGTAAAAAAGAGTACAGAGTTGCAGGGGTGCCAAACTCCTCGGTTTTTCACCACATATTTTTTATAAATCCCAAAAAAAATTACAGCAAAATTTCTTCAAAAGAGTTCTAAAATCCAACCTCTGTAAAAATTTTTTTCAAAAATGAAAAAAAAAAAATGTTTTTATTATTTACATAAGTAACAAAATACAATAACATTGCGTTACAAAAAAAAAAGCCCAGAACTTGGGGCGCCCTTATTACACGTTGTAAGTCTGTCCAAAAAAATGTCAACTGCAAACCAGGAATTTTGATTACACCCCCAAAATCTGAAGTTAGAAGAGAAAACCAATTCTTGTCGGTGTTGCCCTATTTTTAATGATAACTTTAGAAGCGTAAGATTTAAAGAAGAGAAACAGACGCTTCAATCGGTCTAAAACTTTCATTTGTATGAAAAACACAGAAGTTATTACTGTAAACATTGCGCAGACACCATTTTTCGACATTTGTTTAACGGTTTTTTTTCGATTTAAGGATTTTTTTATATAGCACCATACTAATTTTAATACTAATAAAAATTAAAAAAACATCCAATTTCGCTTTCAACGAGCCGTAACTGGTTCAAATCCGTTCAAAATTGACTGCAGTATTTTATTTTTCGCTGGAGCATTTTTGCTGATTTAAAATGTTTAAAAATTATCTTTTTTTGCACACGCTGGTTCATCTTTTAATATGCTAAAAAGGAGACGTAAAAGGTATACAAAAATTGGTTTTTCTCTTCTCACTTTCGATTTTGAGTGTAATCAATATTCCTGGTAAGCAGTTGCCATTTTGTTTTGGACATACTTACAACGTGTTATAGGTGGCGCCCCAAGTTCTGGGCGACTGTAACGCAATGTAATTTATGCCCAAAGTTTTTTTAATATGAAATATAAAAAAAACATTAAATATGAAATACTAAAGAAATATACGCCGATTCAAAATTAAAATTGACTACTTAGGTCTAGGTGATAAACAAATTAAACGGATAAAAGGTATAATATAAAATTTTAGACTCTGGGTGCTAATGTTCCGATCCTTCCTCAAGAAATTGAAAAATTTAGATATATATTTGAATTGTTTTCGATAAAGACATTCAAAATTGTCTTTGGTATTTCGGTTAAAAAAGAGATAGTAAAAATTGATAACCTTACTGAGCCGATACATTCAGTTGTTATATGGTAGAGTCACAGAAATAAGAAAAAGAGTACTTCATAGTACTTTCGGGAAAAAAGTGAGAGTAAAAAAAGAGGAGGGCCTTAGAAAGTACTGTACTCCTTAAAAGAGCACGTCTGGTAAAATACATCAGGAACAACCAAGTCTACTCCTATCGGAGTAGATCAAAAACTCTCGCGATGATTTATAAATTTCTACTCATCTACTATTGTAGTAGATTTTTCTACTTCCCTCAAGATATTTTCTACTACTATTATAAGAAATCTACTCTCGTAGAATTTCTAGTACTCTACGCAGAATATCAAATCTGCTCCCCTCTCTTGAATCTACTACCCTGACAGTAATTTCTACTACTCTCGTAAAATTTCTACTACTCTACGCAAAAAAATTAAATCTACTCCCCTTTCTTCAAATATACTCCCCAAAAACCGAATATCTACTACTCTCGTCGTAGCAAAAAGTGAGAACCCTGCTGCACACACAAACTCAGGTAACTCTGTATCGTCAATTTCTCATATTGATACTCCTAGCAAATATGTCCAAATGCCCCTTTGCTTTATTACCGTTCCCGATACAAGTGAGACAAATAGCGGTTCTTATAATATCGCTAATTGCATACAAAAAGGTCGCTACTCACTCCAATATTGCAGGTCTAAAAGCAAAATGCCGACAGTGCAGACAGGAATTAACATTTACTTCCCAAAGCGAGGTCTTTCGTCCCCCACTAGCGGAAATGAGAATGCCGCTTGCCTCTTGAGCTTGGGAAAAACCGATTCTCTATTCTCGCTGAAGAAATTCGGATCCCAAACCGAAATCGCAAAAACCCCCACCTATCTATCTGCGAGAGCGAAACTCTAATTCGCTCATCAAAGAATTAACCCAAAATATTGGTCATAATAATTTCCACGTGATTTCTATGTTCAGAGGACTAAACACGAAACAAAAATCCAAATTTACAGCGACCCCAACTATAGAAAAATAGTCAAACTCTTTGATAATCTCAAAAAGAGCTACTTCACTTACCAGCTCAAAAGTTCTAAAGGCCTCTCAGTCGTACTGAAAGGTATCGAGCATTCCATAGAATGCGACGAAATCAAAACTGCACTAGGTAATGAAAGCATCCAAATAAAGTCCGTATTCTATATTCAAAAACTAAAAAATCCCACAACCCCTTTTCCGTGTTGAGCTAGATTTCGACCCGCTCAAAAAAGGTGAACCCCACCCGATATACTCTCTCAGTTATCTGCTACATCGCAAAATTATAATTGAAGTGCCCCACAAGCGCAGTGTACCGATTCAGTGCCATAAATGCCAAGAATACGGCCATACAAAGTCTTACTTCCCAGCGTGTGCGTAATTTGCGGTGACCTTCACGAAACAGGTTTGTGCACAAAAACAAAAGAGGATTCGGCTATCAAAAAATGTAGTTATTGCGGTGGCAATCACACTGCAAACTATAGAGGCTGCGCAGTCTATCAAAGCTACATAAAAAAGAAGGAAAATGTAACTCAAAAAAACATGAAACAGGAAAACCCAAAAATTTTCTCCGTTAAACGCTGCTCAAACTCTTGCTAACCCACTTATAAGACAAGGCGTTTCCTACGCCTTAAAAAGCTGTGACTCTGTCCCTGTGCACACGCAACCTGTTCCTCCAAGCAGTAGCCTTGAACAAACCCTACAACTCTTCATACAAAATATGTCTCAATTTATGTCCAGTATGCAAAATATGATGCAAGAAATGATTAAAAATCAAAGTCTCTTATTAAAACATCTCATGTTTAGACTACACTGAAAAAAAAGTGTACTCCAGTTAAGGAAAAATGCCTTAATCCAAAGAAAAAAGGGGAATGAAACAGCACTAAAGTCATGATAGCTTTGAAATTAGGGAACACTTTTACTTAAGATGAGTATATATTTTGCCTTTAAATTTAATACTTATTTCTTTCATAACAGGACTATTTCTTTGAATTTAATAAAAAGTTCTTTAATTCTAAGAAGTTTTTCTTCGTTTTTAAAACAAAAATTTCTCAAAAAAAATTTTTTTTTTATTGTATTTGCTCATTTTTTTATATTTCCTTTTTCTTTTTATTTTCTATTTTTTAAAATCATATTTCATTTTATTAACTTAAATTAAATTTACAATTTATAGTGATAACAAATATGTACTTACGATTTCACTTCGGTGGGATTCGAACCTGCGACCTTTGGCGTTATGACAAGACCAATCAACAGACTGTGCTATAGACTGCATAATTGCGTTGGCGTCTAATTTTAACTACGTTTCACACCAGCGGCGGCCGTGGTGCAGTGGCTAGGACCTTTGCTTCCCGATCAAAAGGTATCAGGTTCGACTCTCGCCTGGGACAAGCAGAAATTTATATTCATGCCAAATATTTTTTTTTATTTATATCAATTCTATTTCTAGAAATTTCTAAAAATTTTGGAAAACTACATTAGACGTATACAAAACAATTTTTTTCCTTGTATTAAAAACAAACTTCTTTAAATAAAGTAAAAATTTACTGAAATTAGTAAAATCAGCAGCTGCTGTGGTGCAGTGGTTAAGACCTCCGCTTCACTATCAAAAGGTATCGGGTTCAACTCCCGCACGGGTATTCAAAAATTTATATTTATGCGAAATATTTGTTTTTTATTTTCTAAATCAATTCTATTTTTAGCAATTTCTATTTTTAAATACTCACTTTTTAAAAAAAATCAGAATCTTACTTTCAATTTATAAAAATATCTTTCTTAAAAACAAAGATTTTTACTAAAAGTAAGTACAATTTTCTTTGAATTTAAAATAGGAAAATATTTATAAAAATTGAGGAATAAATACTAGAATTGAGGACACGTATACTAAAAAAAATATTTTTTCCATATATTAAAAACGAATTTCTTTAAATAAAGTTCAAATTTACTCACAATTGATAAAATTAGAAATTTGTTTTAAAGAGGCGGTGATTTCCGTTTTAAGGTACTTTTACTTAAATTCAAGAATAATTCCTTAAAATTAGGAAAAATTCCTTAAATTAAGGAAACAATTTGTCCTTTAATCAAGCACCAAATTTACTTGGTTTTAAAGCTGTCTTTTTTTTCAGTGTAGACATTATGCTGATTTCTGAAAAACCCTTTTTTAACTTACCAGGGCACGACATTTTTTTTTTAAATTTTTATTTTAATTTTTATTATTATCTTTATTTCCAATAAAGATATAAAATTTCATACTGTTTCGATGAAAACTCGAAATTTCAGACGCCATATTGTATCCCCCATATTGAATTTAGAAATTTCAATATCAAATCCGAAATCAGCGACCCCAAAAACTCCCCATACCAAGATATTTCACTTATATGGGAGGTAGGCGCGATAGTTACCCGATTCAGCCCATTTGCAATACTAATACCTAAAATGGGTTGAGGCCTTTAGCACACCCCCCCCCCCCGGAATATATGAACACAATACGCCGATTTTAGAATATATCCTTTTCTCATAAACTCCACTTCAGGATTTTTTTCAAATTTTTTTATTACAAATTTTTTTTATGAAAAAACAAAAAATTTATTTTGAAAAAAGCGTTTTCTAGTTTCTTTCTTCAGTAGAGGTAAAAAAAATGTGTGAAAACCCCCCCCGAAATTTTTTTCTGGTTACGTCCCTGGTCGCAATACAGCAGGACTTTCAAGAACGCAGTGGAATCAATGAATACAAATATACAAAAAATCGCAGTTTCCTTCTATTTTTTTTAATAAAAAGTGGATTTTTAAACTTTAAAACAAATTAACATTATATTGGCCACTAGCAGGGCCCGGTCCGCTTTGCTGGCCCAAAAAAAATTTATTTTTGTCTTTAAGGTCATAATAAATTAATGAAAACATTTGTTACATATTTTTATAGGGAGCCCAAGTGTAGCATTTTGAAATATTGAATTATATGAAAAGTGCCACGCCCCGCTGACCAATTCCAATATGTTGCATTGAAGGCATAGAACCATTTCCCGTTGAAGAATATTCAATGGGAGCCCACGAATGGCACTTTGAAGTATTGAATTGTATGGGCGGTGCCACGCCCCTTTGTCCAATTACGCCGATATGTTGCATTTAGCTTAGAGATGAAACCATGAAACCATTTGCCAAATTTTGTTGGAAAACATTAAATGAGAGGCCAGTTAGAGCAATCTGAAATATTGGTTTGTATGGGCGGTGCCACGCCCCTTTGTCCAATTACGCCGATGTGTTGCATTTAGCTTAGAGTTGAAACCATGAAGCCATTTGCCAAATTTCATTGGAAAACATTGTGTGGGAGCGCTATTACAACATTTTCAAATATTGACTTGAATGGGCGGTGCCACGCCCCATTGTCTATTCCCGGCCATTTGTAGCCCAGATTATGGCTGGGGTCTTATAAAATGTTCATGGCAAATATCATTTTCTTGTGATCAAAAACGTCTGAGATATAGCAGTTTTCACTAACTTGTGGGCGGTAAAAGTGGGCGTGTCAAAACCTATCCTATGTCACGACTCACGACCCCTAGAACACATATATAAATTATGGTGAGAATCGGTGCTGTAGTTTTCGCGTCTACTGGTGACAAACATACACGTCTCTTTTATATATATAGATTACAAAAGAATCTCTGCTGCATCATTCCACATACTTAAAATATGCCAATTGAACATGAAACAGTCGGAACTGAAATAAAGCCGGGATTCCAATCTCTACTCTAGACATTTATATTTTATCCTCCAGATATTCATGAAGATTTTCCAATTTACGGTCGCAGTGCAAATCCCGTTTTATTATTATTAACATGGTTAGGTGAAGCAAAACCAAGAAGAAGTATCTGAAAATGTTAGCAATTCGATATATCGCTCATTCCCTGCAATAAAGACACAACTAAAAAATCATATTGTTGGGAAATCATGATTTGAAATTTAAAATTCCGTTTTATATGGATTTCAGCATCTTATACTTTATTCGATTGGCTCCAAACTTCACATAAGTCATTATATACAAAGGAACCAAACTAGGGCTTTCGATCCCGAAGGCTTTTCGCAATCCCGGGCTCCCTGGATTTTTCGGGATTTGTTACTTTTACAAGCAAAATGCATTTTGAAAAAATCAAAAAAATGTTTTTTATATGTTTTATTAAATAAATAAACATAAACATTAATTTCCATTTATTAATTTATTATTTCAAATTAATGAATTTTTTTATTTTCAGTATTTGAGTTTCCGTTTCTTTAGGAACATCACAATTTAATTCAAAATATGCTTAAGTAAGGTTTCTGAAATTACTTTTGTATCAGTTTTCAGTTTTACTTAATTACAAACAATTTTATTCGTAATTTTTGTAATAAATTAAAAATTTTTAAGTTTTGAGTTAGTTAGAAAACTAACTTTTTTTCATTTTGGGGTTTTCCAAATGTTGTCAAAACCTTTTTTTCTGCTTACATGATTTTTTTTATATTTTATGAGCGATGAAAAGTCCTCTTTGGCCAATTACAAAAAATCCGGACGATCTAGAGGTACTTACACCAGCTCACTTCCTGATCGGCGCTCCTTTCACTTCCGTAGTTGAGCCAGACGTTTCTTCATTGAACATCAATCGCCAGGTCGTTGGCAAAGAATTTGTTATTTGCAGCAGTCGTTTTGGAAAAAGTGGAGTAGCGAATATTTAACACTGTTGCAGCAGCGCACTAAATGGCAATCTTCAACACCAAACATTACAATCGGTTTGATGGTCTTACTGAAGGACGACAATTGACCTCCTCTTAGGTGGCAGCTAGGCCGCAGTACCAAAGTCATACAAGGAGATGACGGCACCGTGTGCGTCGCACTCGTTCGTACCAGCAGTGGCATTCTAAAGCGTGCAGTCGCTAAGCTTTGTGCACTTCCAATTGAGGTGAACAGGTTTGTGTAGTGGCGCTTGTAGCGAAACAATTTATAAATAACATCAACATTTTTCTATTTTAAAAGTACTCTTTTACATTATAAAAATTACCCTTTTTGATTATACCAGCACCCTAGGTTGTACAGCCGCTGTACTAAAAATCACTCAGTCTGGCCGATATAAGGTGCGTCTCATATTTATACACACAAAAAAAAAAGTCGGTAGATTTAACCGAAAATTACGTTTAAAAACGCTCCAACCCTTCTTCGTCGGTTAATCTAACCGACGAGAAGTGGTTGATTTACTTCAATGATTTGTTGGTTTACAATTTTTAATTGTAAACATACAGCAAAAATTTATTTCGATACATATTTTTTTAGTAAGAATAGGGTTACCAGACGTACTCTTTTAAAGAGTACTCTTTTTTAGGTCCTCCTCTTTTTTGCTCTCACTTTTTTCCCGAAAGTACTATTTTTCTTTACTCTTTTTCTTATTTATGTGACTTTACCATAAACAACCGAATGTATCAGCTCAGTAAGTTACCAATTTTTACTATTCGTCACAATTAAAAAAAAACCTTCAAATATTAGGGGTTTTCACGAGGCCCTGTGTAACGGAGTAAAAAAGTAAAGTGTACAATTTTTTATTTCTTTTTTCAATGCATTTTTTTATTTTACACTTTACTCTTTTAATTTGTTACACAGAGCCTCGTGAAAACCCCTATTATGTTTGTTTTGCATCTTTCGTCACATTGCAATCAACCGAAATATCAAAAACAATTTTGAATGTCTTTATCGAAAACAATTCAAATATATATCTAAATTTTTCAATTTCTTGAGGAAGGATCGGAACATTAGCACCCAGAATCTAAAATTTTGTATTATACCTTTTATCCGTTTGGAGCTTCAAATTTAAATTCATTAACACCTAAAGAAACCAGTAGTATATTTTAATTTTGAATCGACTAAAAAACTTTTTTTTTTAATTTTTGAAAAAAATTGTTTTTTTTTAAATTTTAACTAAGTTTAAATTCTAAAATTTTTTTGAAGAAATTTTTTTAAAATTTTTTTGTTTCATAAAAAATATGTGGTGTAAAACCAAGGAGTTTGGGACCCCCTGCAATTCTGTACTCTTTTTTACTCAAGAGAATCTGGTAACCCTAAGTAAGAAAACCATTTAAATTTGTTGGCTTACAATTTTTAATTGTAAACATACAACAAAAATTTGTTTCGATACATATTTTTTTAATAAGAAAACTTTTTTCGATGAATTAATTTTTTTCTTCATTTGAAAACAAACCCCAACATTAAAAAAAACATATTAAACACCAAAATATATTTCGAAAATGCAAGATTGCATGTTTAAAAAAATAAATATTAGCTTGAGCGCATAACTGACACAAGCACTTATTTTCCAAAAGTAGTATTACAAGCAAAAAACTCTGTTTGGTTCTGCTCAAGCTGCCTCTATAAGGCACAACATTCAAAACACGATTGGGATTTCTTCTTTCTTTGAATCCCAACAATTCAACTAAAGATGCGCGAATGGTAAATTGCACAAGTTGGTGAAAATTCAAATTTAACCAACAATTGCTGTAAAAGATCCTAAAATTTCTTTATTTCAACTATTTTTTTTTTACCATTTTTTGTCGGTTAAATCTACCGACGAGCTCGGTAAAAAATTTACAATTTTCATACCTTTGGAAATGCTGTACGTCAACCACTTTTTTCGGTTAATTTTACCGACCCTTTTTTCTCAACACGAGTTTACATACCAAGTTTTTAATTAAATTAACAATAATTCTCGTAAAATATCGAATTTTAACTCTAAAACTGTTTTATCCTGGTTTTTTCACGGTAACCTTAACTAGACAAAGTACCCTATAGATGCTCGACCGAATTACATTACAATTAGCAGACAAGTCCAAAACATCGATTCCGGGAACAGAAATTCCATTTTATAAATCAATATTTTTTGAATTTGAACGTTGTCTTCTTGAAATGTGCATTTTTCGGAAGAATTGACCCGGATATATGGCTGTAAACTCATCTCTAGACCTCGAAGGTGATCTACGCTCTTCATACGGTTCGATGTATAGATTCTCGAAATATTGCTATTAATCTATTTCCGCGGTACCTCGCGAATTTCTATATTATTGCACTTTCTTTTAATAATCATCGTCGAAGAAGCCACAAATATTAACTAAAAACACCGAAGCCTACAAAATTTTGTAAATTTTTTCCAAATAAGTTTTCTTAAAATTTTCTTAGTATTTCAATGGGCAACATTCCCTAAAAAAATTAAATTTTTTTTAGAAAATTCTTTATTTTTATCGAAATTTTGCTATTTGGAAGTATTTAAAATTTTGCTTAACTTTATACAAGTAAGTTGTCTTTAATATAAAAATAGAAAAGAAAAACAACATTTTAGGAAAATTCGATATACAATATATATCAAAATCCTTGCCATCATTTTATTTCGCATCTGGAGCCAAATCCAGACAAAACGACAATCACTAAGCTACGCACCCACGCTATCAACTGGAATGATCATTAAGAAACAAATATAATTGACATATCACCTCGTGCAGTCAGACGTGTGGAATTTATCGAGTACAGTCGTCCAATTTAATCTAACCAAAAATCGCTAATTACCTGAAGAAAATGGAAAACTCATACAAAATCAAGAAAATTGGTTAAAATTAGGCGAAAAATGGCATAGTAAAAAGTTAAAGTGTTAAAAATTGTATTAAAAGATGCCCTCGTGCACAATTTTCATTAAAAAAAACTCTAAAAAAAAAAGCTAAAAGAAATTCCTAATATGAATTAGAAATCAAAAGCAAATCATAGAAAAATAACATAAAGAGGTGATGCTTCAATACTAAAAATGTCAAAAATACATAAAATAAGAAACAAAAATTTAATATGAATTTGTATAGTGATAAGTTATTTCAAATTAGATTTTCGGTTTAAGTAATTTCATTTAAATTCAGTTCAAGTCCATTTTAAAATGGTTTCCTTTAATTATATTGATCTCATACAAATTAAATTAATATCAAAATGAGAAACATGTGGCTAAACATGTTGAATGTTGCCAAAACTAGAAATTATGGGAAATAACGCGAAAACATAATTTACACGAAAGAGTAAGAATCGTGTAAATGATGTTTTCGCGTTATTTCCCATAATTTCTAGTTTTTTTCTAGAGAATTATAATTCTGTATTTTTATCATGTTGTAAACAGTTTTATAATTTTTCATTCGCTAATCAAAAGAAAAAAAAGGTGATGAGTGAAGTTAATTAAGTGCCTAAGCATTCAAAACGTTGCGAAACATGTTGCTAAAAATACACCTGATTCTCATCATAATTCTCAATTGCATACGGATAATGTAGATTTATACTGTTTTAATCATTCTTTTTGGTTATACTACCCTGCAAGAAATGGTCTAGTTCCAAAATAGTTCTGCAGTTGGGTGTACTGGTTCCATCCAAATCTCTTTCACATGTGGTGAAGTGGCGAATTTAACATGGCGTTGTCATTGGAGGAAGCTACCAGCTGCCACCTCTGCATTACCTCCGGTCAGCTCGGAAGTAACCAGTAGGATCTAGATCTTTCCTAAAATTGGGCCCTATACAATACTTGTATCCAGTTAATAACCAGTTACTACTACTTAGCTATATACTAGCTTTCGGTAATTTTTTGAAAATAAAAAAGGATGTTCGCAGCAGCGCTTAGAATATGTACATTGCCATTTTTCTTATTTTAACATTCCACTTTAAATGCATAGTTGACATCACTATAGAGTGTCTATTAAGTAATATTCTATCATAAATTGTTTGCTTGTTATTTTCTTTGACATTAAAACTATCTCTGTAATTTGGCACTCACTCACTTCGTCATTTTCGTCAACCAAGGAAGCACAGCAAAGAAAGCACTTCGAAATAAACAAAAATTAAAATCGAAACCTTTTGGCTAATTATATACAGGCAAAAGGAAAGGCCTACAAAAAAGCTTGTGGACTCACTTCAACCGGATAAAACTATAACCATGGGAACTAAATTGGCTAATCTCAAATACATCTAAGCTAAATCTCACGTAAAAAGTCCAAATACACAAAAGTATGATAAATACCATATGGACATATGGAATTGAGCTCTGGGGCACTGCCTCTCTCTCGATCGTGGAAAAACTCCAGAGAGTCCAATCTAAAATCCTGAGACAAATTGCCAGAACCCCTTGGTACATAAAAAACGCTAACATCCACAGAGACCAGCATATACCTGCAGTCAAAGACGAAATTCCAAAACTTATATTAGTTATGACCAACTCAATGGACAAAGGGTAAACTTGAAATCCTTTTGAATAGTGATTGTTAGATCCAAAAAAAAGTTATTTAGATAATTCAATAAATAAAATTTCCCTTAAAAAAAAAAAATTGTGTAGACCAACCCTTTTCAGAATATGTTATCAGATCTGCAATCAGAAAAATTAACCCTCATTTTGTCGCATAGTGCTATTTATTAATGTGAAATCTTCGCATATACCCAGTAGTAAATTTCGCAAGGCCTCTCAGCTAGAGACATGCCAGCACGCCTGCTATGGGAAGAAATTGCACATTCTATCCTCGCTTCTAGTGGAGGCATGCCGGTATGCCTGCGCTATAAGGGAGATAGGGTGGTGTCAATGTATTTTCTATGCAATATTGCCTGCCAGCAGGCAATACGCATGGAAGCGACAGACGTAGGCCTGTTTATTTGTCCCGTTGTATATAAAAAAGAAGTAAAGGTTGGAAGCGAGGAGGGCAGGCATCCGAGCTCCTAAAGAGGCATACTGGCATGCCTTCTTATGACCACTGGGTATTGTACCAAAAATTATTTTGGTACCAAACTACCAAAATCAACTCGGGACAAAATAGAAAAAGAGTAAAAAACAAGTTTTTTAAAATATAACCCTTTAACCGACTAAAAAGCCAAAAATAAATTTCCTTTAAATTAATTTCAGCAATTTTGATTTAAAATTAAGGGTTTTTGGGTACTTTCCTCGGAATATCATTGCAGATTTTAAAGTCGCCAAAAACCCTTCATTTAAAATCGAGATTGCTGAAATTATTGTAAAGGAAATTTACTTTCTGCTTTTAAGTCGGTTAAAGGGTTATATTTTAAAAAACATGTTTTTTGCTATTTTTTTATTTTCCTCTTTTTTTTTAAAACCAATTTTTTCTCCCCCCTTTTCCCCCATTTTCCCCCCTTTTCCCCCCTTTTTTACTCTTTTTCCCGAATGCGAACCTAAGTAAAAAATTTCAGCCTTGTAGCTTACAAAATACGAAAGTTAGAACTTTAAATTGGCCCCATCCCGCTCCCCTTTGCCCCCACACCCCCCTTTCATTTTGCCAATAAGAACCCACCTACAAAATTTCATCTTTGTAGCTTGAAGGAATTGGAAGTTATGCCATGTTTAAAAAATGACCCCCTACGCCCCTGATGGTGATGCATTGTCACCGGGGTTCTATCAGTGTTCCATTTTTCATGCGGTTTTTTTTCGATCATAAATGCTTTGCTCCATTGACCATCATGTGAACGTCACGTGACCGTCATATGACTGGTTACATGACCACGGCACATCACTTTACCCATACAAAAATTAAAAACTGCAAAAAATTAAATTTTTGTGAAAAAGTTTTTGAAAACATCTACATCCGCATCCGCGGATGTCATTTCAAACATCCGCATCGAGGCTTTTTACAGCTCCGCATACCCGAAACCCACATCCGTCACATCCCTAGTTGTAACTATATCACTGCAAAACATTTTGGTTATTATAGTTGTAATATCTACAAAAAAAATTATAAAGATACGTGAAATTCAAATAACGCAACGGAAAAACAATGCAGGACAACAAAAAGAATAATCACTAATGCTTAAAATTTACTTTAGCCTCTTGTTTGTTAATCTATCAATACATTGCCCCAAAATTCGAAACTCCACGCTTAGTTAACCTATTTTATTTGAATTTTTGAAAGAAAAAGTTCCATAGCGTTACGGCAGTTATCGTGCGAAATGACGAACAGACGGACATGGCCTAATCGACTCAGGAGGTGATGCTGATCAAGGATATATATACTTTTCCATACCATGATTAATTTTCTTACTTTTTTTTTTGTTTATAACAATTTGTAATAACTTGTTATTTACTTAAAAACTTCAACTTGCTTTACTCACTCTCTTGGGAGTTTTTTGCAGCGCGCTAAGCCCTTAACAGTTTGAGCTAGCTCCAACATTATTCAACAAGGGTCTAAGTGTAGTATGCTCTGTACAGTCTGTTAAATGTAAATAAAACATGTTCTATACATACATCATGCTTTCGCGTAAAAGTAAAATAACCATTTTGTATTGGTAAAAAAAACATTTTTTATCGTTTAGATTAACCGATGGAAATTGTTTCCGATTTCGTGTTCTCCGAACTTTTGTATAGGTTGGTAAATTAACAATTTTTTTTGGTTAGATTTACCAACCAAAAATTTTCTGTGTAGAACACTTAAAAAAATAATTACTATATATGGGGCAATCCATATGAAATTTACATCTTTTTACCCTCACCCCCTTCAAAAATGAAAACAAAATTTTTTCGAGACCTACTCATGAAAATATAAGACCCGTATTTTTTTGTTTGGCTCTACACTCAGTATTTTCGGCGGAATGACCATTACCAAAAGTGTAAATTCCCAAAAATGGTTTTTCCAAATCACAAAAAAATTGAAGAAGGGTCATTCCTATTGAAAAATGATGTAGGGTATATTTCTTCAGATTGAATGGAGCTATATCGCACCGATATCTGTTTGAATATCTGGACCGCGAAAGAGAGTTTTTACACAATTTTTAAGATAAAATGATAAGTTTCATAAAAAATACCAC
The DNA here is from genome assembly GCA_951394025.1 of Heteromyza rotundicornis. Taxonomy (NCBI): domain Eukaryota; kingdom Metazoa; phylum Arthropoda; class Insecta; order Diptera; family Heleomyzidae; genus Heteromyza; species Heteromyza rotundicornis. The sequence continues at coordinate 29,723,494 of OX596013.1, read as the reverse complement.
TTTTTAAAATTCCCCAAAAAATACTATCGAATTCTACGTCAAATTCCTGAAATTTTGAGCTCTTTCTTAGAGTGGGGTATATTTTTTTTTAGCGAAGTTGTGATAAAAAAACCAATTCTCCACCAGAAATTTTATTTTTTTTTTATTTAAATTAAAAAATTTTTAAATTGGAATTTATAGACTTGAATTAAGGTCTTTGGTTTGGGGCCGAATATAATCGGAAATTTGTAGATCCTAACTGGGGACCTCCTCCCATTTTATTTTTTTCTTGTTTCGCCCCAGGAATCACTACCTGCATTTTTTGTACTGAAGCGTGGGACACCCTGTATGTAATAGGTACTTCTACACAGAAAAAAAAGGTCGGTAAAATTAACCGAAAAATTGGTTGACGTACAGCATTTCAAAATGTATGAAAATTGTAAATTTTTTTACCGAGCTCGTCGGTAGATTTAACCGACAAAAAATGGTAAAAAAAAAATAGTTGAAATAACCGAAAAAAATTGTTGCTGTACAGAAATTTTAGGTTCTTTCACAGCAATTATTGATTAAATTTAAATTTTTACCAAACTGGTGCAATTTACCATTCGCGCATCTTCAGTTGAATCGTTGGGATTCAAAGAAAGAAGAATTCCCAATCGTGTTATGAATGTTGTGCCTTATAGACGCAGCTTGAGTATTCAACGAAAAAAGTTTTCTTACTAAAAAATATGTATCGAAACAAATTTTTGTTGTATGCTTACAATTAAAATTGTAAGCCAATAAATTTTATTGGTTTTCTTACTAAAAAAATATGTATCGAAACAATTTTCGAATTGTAAACCAACAAATTATTAATGTAAGTCAACCACTTCTCGTCGGTTAGATTAACCGACGAAGAAGGGTTGGAGCGTTTTTAACCGTCTTTTTCGGTTAAATCTACCGACTTTTTTTTTTGTGTGTATATTGCTAATATATATATTATTATAATACAATATCAAACGCTCGCATTACAGTACAGATATATAGTTATCTGAACAAGAAAACCTATTGCGTATGTGCCAAAAAGTAACCAGTTTGAAGAAAACAACGGGGCTGAATAATTTTTTAAATAAATATAAAAAAACAAAATTTTTAAATTTTAAATATTTCTGTGTTGTTGTAAAATTTGTGCTGCGAAAATATTTAACAGCAATGACCCGTGGATTCTTTCAGTGAACAAAAGGAATAAATCAAAAATATCGTGCTGTGCTCAAATTTTGTTCAAATCCGCTCCTGGAATCAGTTGACAATTGTTAACACATACACACAGAGGTGTCAACCGATGGATAATCGTCGGCGGCGGCGGCTGATCCAATTTCAGTCGGCGGCGGCTAGCCGATCGGCTAAGCCGGTTTTTTGGCTAAGCCGATTTTTCTTTTAATGAATATGCTAAAAATTTTCAAAATACAACTTTTTTACTGCTAAAATTGCTTGGCATTTCATTTATTTAAATAAAAATGTCACAATTATTTAAAAAAATAAATTTGTTCTACTTTTTTGAAAAACATGTCGACCTTAGCCTTAGCCGCATCGGCTGACACCTCTGCATACACACACAAAAAAGTCAGTAAATCTAACCGAAAAAGACGGTTTAAAACGCTCCAACCCTCCAACGTTGGTACGTTTAACCGATAAGAGATGGTCAATTTATTGCACCATTTTTTTCACGGTTATATTGTAAATTTTTCTGTAAATTTGTGAAAATTAACATTTAATCAAAAATTGAGGTAACGAACTTACAACAACAATAACTTTTTCGATTATTTGAGCTATTTTATGTCAAATTTTGAAGATTTATTTTAACAAATATTTTTCAGTTAATCCGAAGAACGGTTAATAAATTCCGGTTTATCATACATTTTGAAAAGTTGTAGGGTAAGCTGGGGTAGCTGACAACTTTTTTGAAAAGTCCCATTACTTCAAAACCTGTGGACCGATGCTAAAAAGTATTAGTGCCCTATAAAATGATTATTTGACTTTAAGCCCTTAAATTTTCATTCTGTTCTGGAAAAAAAAAATTTTTTTTTAAGATTTTCTAAAAAAAGTCGTTTTATCAAATGTGCCCCAAGCACGGGGCACTCTTGAATTTTAAAGGGGAGCATTTGACAAGGATATTTTCAACAGCTATTTTTGGTGAAGGATGCAGGAAATAGCATCTCAATTGGTAATTTTTCAAATATATATTATTTAAAAAAAAATGCACAATTGTAATCAAAAAAAGTTATGAAAAAATTAATTAAGTCGATAACACTGCGTTACAGTCGCCCAGAACATGGGGCGCCACTTAATACACGCTGTAGGTCTGTCCAAAAAAATGACAACAGCATACCAGGAAATTTGGTTACATCCCCAAAATCTGAAGTAAGAAGAGAAAAACCAATTTTTGTCGGTGTGTCCCTATTTTTATACCCCCACACTCACTGTGGCAGGGTATACTAACTTTGTCACAACGTTTGTAACGCCCATAAGGAGGCGTGTCCGGTATGGAAAAGTATATATATTCTTGATCAGTATCACCTCCTGAGTCGATTTAGCGATGTCCGTCTGTCTGTCCGTCCGTCCGTCTGTCCGTCTGTCCGTCTGTCTGTCCGCACGATAGCGGTCGCAGTTTTGGAGATATCGACTTGAATCAGCCAAATCGGACAAAAACTGGGCGTGGCTCCCATACACCGAAAAAAAAGGTAAAAATTTTTTATTGTTGTATTCGATTGGAAATGTTTAGAAACGTATTTTTGACATGGTCCGAGGTTCCGCAGCCACATATATAAGGGTCTAAATGGGGTCTTGAGACCAATTTTTTTTTTTTTTGTGGATTTAATTGGAAATTTTTAGAAATGGATTTTGGACATGGTCCGGGCTCCAAAACCACCTATAATTGGCTCAAAATAGGGTCTTGAGACCACAATTTTTTATGTTCGAGGTACTTCTTCCTACTGTGTGGGGGTATTTCAAAGTTCTGACCATTTTTTTTTGTAACGCGGTTTAATTGAGCAAGATGAGTTCACAGTTTGCAGACAACTTAAGATCTTATAAAAAAAAAAAAAATTTTTGGTTGTTGACGAACATTGCTCTTGACGAACATTTTTTTTAAGATCGGCTTTTATATTTAATTGAGCTCAAATTTAAGTAAATGTTCTGAAAACCAAGTAGTTATGCTCACTTTTTTTTAACTAGCACTTCAAATTTACAATTCAATTCACCTAACTAACTTCTTACGCACCTGCATCGAAAAATTACATAAGCGTCCTCAAAAATCGAAAAACACGTGTAGCTAATCAGAGGGTTCAGCTAAAACTGTCAAGCTATGTGAGGATTAGAAAAATAGAGCGTTGCTAACTTCCTCATTTAAAAGTTTCACAAATTATGGTCAGAACACACCAAAAATCTCAAAGTCCATTGTGCCCCATTGTCACAGCTACCCCAGCTTACCCTACGCTAACAACTTTTTTCGGTTAATTTTACCGACTTTTTTTTTTCTTTGTACAGTTGAAAAATAAACAAAAATACTAATACATATAAAACCTGCGCATGCGCACAATTTACATTTGTATTCAAACGAGTGAATTGAATTCGGAGTTCAAGCACATTGAGCTAGAAATATAGAAGTATTAAATAGTTATACATATATATATCAAGTTCGGTTAAAAAAGAAATATTTAGGTATTTTGGTAAATAATATTGAAATTAAATGAAAAGTAAAATGGACATGTTCTGTGAAATATTCAGTCGGATTTCTCTTCCTCGATTTTATGCATTTGCCTTTAAAAAAAAAACATTTGAAAATTTTTAAATTTCCTTTTTATTACACTCAATAGTAAACAAAGAATGTTCCTATTTAAGTTAGCTAATGCTAGTTAAAATTTAACTTAACTAAAAGAAAAAGTGAATGGTTTTCCAAATTAGCTGAAACGTTAAAAGTTAACCAAATATTTAACTTCGTTAATTAACTATTACCTAGTTACTGCCCAGCTTTGCAATATACCCTCGGACACTAGTGTGCAGATTATAAATATAAAAAATGTCTACTAAAAAGAAATTTCTTCTACATTATTAAGGCCCCCTTGAACCAACATCTTGGCTACGGGCCTGTATTCTGTGTAGTGTACGACCGATTATTCGGCTTCGGCCACATTCAGCCCAAAATCGGCCAACATTAGGCCGAAACCGAATGTACGGCCGAATGTTAAAAATATGTAAAAGGAAAAGAAAAATCGATTACAGAAATTATGTTTGCCAATTTCGCGTTCCTAAATCCTAAATCCGTTAAGAAGCAATATGTCTGCTTATTGGAGTATGGAAAATAAAAAGGACTTCGTCAAATCCTTTTAATTTTACAACCCATATGCAAAATGCTCTTGTTTAGACTCACACTTTTGAAAAAACTGTGGACGCCATAGTGTTTAGTATCAAAAAATCTTTAAGGATCCATAGGTTTGCTTTATGGAGTACCACGTTATTTTTCACTGTAACTCTTAGAGTTAACATATAATCCAAAAAATGTAATGGTAGTAAAATAAACCATTCACATATTCAAAACAAACAATCGGAAAAATATGTGAAATAGCTTCTTTTAAAGACATATGTTAGCATTAAACGATGACGTAAGCATTTTTTATATTTTATTTTTTTACCTTTGATAAATTTTTTTTTTTTTGTCAATTTCAACATTTTCTTAATCCTGAATTTCTCAGAAACCTGACGTGATAGAACGCCATCTTGTTCAGCGTTAAAATCTATAAGAATGCTACGTTTGGTTTATGGAGTATCAAAACGTTCTAATTTTGCACGATTGAGTTATTGATTAATTTAAATATTTTACATAATCACTCAATTACTCAGGATTCATTAATATATAAACAATTTTCAATAAATGTTTTAATATTTTTTTCATTTTGTCTTTATATTGAGCTTCGGCTTCGGTTTTAGCCGAATGTGAAAAAAGGCTTGGGCCAAAAAAACACCTTCGGCCGGAAACTAACTCTGTGTACCCTTTTATTTGACGCATCCATTGACTAGGCGCATTTACAAATGTCGACAGAAAAGCTTTAGATTTCGATTCGTACGTACTTTTTAAATAAACGGTTGGTAAAGTTTTTTTCGCATTCTGATTTAGACGCGTACTCACAACATGCCAGTGCGCACTTATCGAAAATCCAAAAACTGCAAAATACGTGTTAGTTAGTTCAATGAACTACAATATCAAAGAAAGATTACACCAAAATATGTAATTTTATATCGCGAGTTTGAGCATGGTAGTTCAAGCTCCGAGCTTCAGCATCTATGCACATTTTTTTGCGCCGTCTTTGTTTCAAAGTCAAGAAAAACAATAGACATTATTCATTCTTTTCTGTGCAGATGTACCTGCCTGCCACATCAATTGACTCCGCCACTCGACATCTTTGCAACTTCGTTACCAAGTTGCAGCAAAAAGGGCCCACTGAGTTCTGAATGGCACGAGGACTTTGTGTCTCTTTCCATTCCTTTACCACAACGCATAGCAGTACAAAAGACACTTCAGCTACAATCGAAAGCCGATTTGCCTTGTTCAAGTAGCGAGAAAAAAATGTTTGCTTTTCGGTTTACGTTGCCCCACACAACCAGTAAAACTTTGGCATCGGAAAAAATACAACAACAATAAGAACGTACTTAAACATTTGACATCATTTAATGTATGTAGGTGGGTGAAACAAAAATAAAAAAATTTCAGCGAATTCACTCACATTCGAATATGGACTTGTTCGCAACGAGGCACATCTATTGCTTCGGTTAATACTCTCCCGTCCCAAAGACAAGGTTTTAACTCTAAAGTTGGCTCATAAATTGAGCACTTAGGCAGGGAGCCAGTATGTGATTGTGAGTTGTCTTCATTGCGTTGTTTATGCGAGGCATTTACTTCTAATCTACTGAATGACAGCTGAGATATTTGTTGATTTTTTTTTACATTGTCATGATTTGACGACTACCTCTACTCTTTATGAAGAAAAAAATGCACATTAACAGGCATAAGCACCTCCAACTGCTATTAAAGTTCAATTTTAAAATCGACTTGAACTTTTCAATACAAATTAACCTATTGCACAAGTAGCTAGGAAGAAACAAATATTTTATAAAAACTTCAAGAGCAAGCTTTGAAATGCGCTAGGCAGCCAAAACGGGCCGCCAAAAGTAACATTTTCTTCGTGTCTGCACGAAACTATATAGGCATTATATTTATTACTAGCTTTTACATGCCCGGCGTTGCAGGGGTTGTATAAAATTTTAAAATAAATATATATAGGAATTTGCGCTAACTTCAATGGACGCTGTAGTTGATGGGTAATTCCCTCCGTGGAACTTGGTGGCAGCTGTAATTCCACCCGGTATGATTCACCAAAAGAAAAGTCCAAGGACGCACTTGGTGGCAGCTGTAATCCCACCCGGTATGATTCACTCAAAAAATGTGAAGCACTTGGTGCCAGTTGTAATCCCACCCGTCATGATCCACCCACAAAATGTCCAAGGACGCACTTGGTGGCAGTTGGAATCCCACCCGGAATGATTCACTTAAATAAAGTCAAAGGACGCTCTTGGTGGCAGCTGTAATCCCACCCGGTATGATTCATCCAAAAAATGTCCAAGGACGCGCTTGGTGGCAGCTGTACTCCCACCCGTCTTGGTTCATCCAAAAAATATCCAATGACGCAGTTGGTGGCATGGACCACTCAATATTCGATGGTTACTAATATACATTTTAAATATATTTTGTGTTGTATGGGAGGTGCCAAGCCCCGTTGTCCAAATCCAACCTCTTATGTCCTATTGCAAATTCCATTACTTAAACAATTTTACCTTAAAATTTCAATAAAATCAATAAAGCCGTTTAACCGTAATATGGGGTAGAAAATTGTATGGGCGGAGCCACGCCCCTTGTCCAGTTATGTCCATATTAGGCATAAAGCTTGGGAAAGTTATTATACAACTCCGTGCCAAATTTCGTCTATATATATTCAATATTTATAATATATATAGGGATAGGGATATAGGGACTAGCTGTTACATACCCGGCATTGCACGGGTTGTATAAAAATAAAAAATAAATATAGTAATTTGCGACAACTTCAATGGACGCTGTAGTTGATGATAAATTCCACGGTGAACCTTAAATTTCGAATTTCTGCACCGGAGCTTCTTTTAATATATGTTGTCGCAGAATTGTGGGCTACATTTCACAAAGTCAGACTACACCAGTGAACTTTCTACCTCCATATTAAAATACCTGGTCTCAAGACCCCATTTTGAGCCACCTATAAATGGTTTTGGAGCCCATACCATGTCCAAAATCCGTTTTTAAAAATTTCCAATCAAATCGACCAAAAAAAAAATTGGTCTCAAGACCCCATTTTGACCCTTATATAATTTCGGAACCTCGGAACATGTCAAAAATACGTTTCTAAACATTTCCAATCGAACGCAGCAATAAATAAAAAAGAGTAAAAAACAAGTTTTTTAAAATATCCCTTTAACCGACTAAAAAGCAGAAAATAAATTTCCTTTAAATTAATTTCCGCAATTTCGATTTCAAATTAAGGGTTTTTGGCTACTTTGTTCCTAATATCATTTCAGATTTTGAAGTCGCCAAAAACCCTTAATTTTAAATCGAAATTGCGGAAATTAATTTAAAGGAAATTTATTTTCTGCTTTTTAGTCGGTTAAAGGGATATTTTAAAAAACTTGTTTTTTACTCTTTTTTATTTTCCTCTTTTTTTTCTCCCTTCTTTTCCCCACTTTTTTTCTCCTTTTTTACTCTTTTTCCCCAATGCGAACCGAAGTAAAAAATTTCAGCCCTGTAGCTTAAAAAATACGAAAGTTAGAACTTTAAATTGGCTCCATCCCGCTCCCCTTTGCCCCCACACCTCCTTTGCCAAAGGGTATAAAATTTCATTTTGCCAATAAGAACCCACCTACAAAATTTCATCTTTGTAGCTTGAAGGAATTGGAAGTTATGGCATGTTTAAAAAAAGGGGTTTGAGACCCCCATGGCCCCCTACGTCTCTGATGGATGGTGATGCATTGTCACCGGGGTTCTATCAGTGTTCCAAATTTCAGATCTCTAGCTCATGTGGAAGTGTATGAAAAAGCTCGCCGCAGATTTGAGGATATATATATATATATCCTCAAATCAAGTTAATATAAGGGTTATAAAAAGACTTGAAAAATGTTGACCTTTTTTGGCTGATTCTCGAACTTGATCTCAGTATTCACGAGAAAAACTGCGACCGCTATCGTGCGGACGGACAGACGGACTTACAGACAGACGGACAGACGGACGGACATGGCTAAATTGACTCCGGCGGTGATGCCGATCAAGAATATATATACTTTGTCATACCGGACACGCCTCCTTATGGGCGTTACAAACGTTGTGACAAAGTTAGTATACCCTGCCACAGTGTGTGTGGGGGTATAAAAATTCGGCTAGAGCTGTTTCGTCTGAAACAGAAAGGGAAAAAATCCGGTTTAATCTTATTGTTGCATCTCCAATTTTTATGATGGCAAGTGGGTTGGCTTGTTTTAATTCTATGAATTTAGGATCATTTTTATAACCAAAATTAATTTTGCAAGGTAGTTTGTTTTGGAATAGCATCAGAAATTGTTGAAATAAAGTTGCAACGTAGTTAAATTTTTAAATAAAATTCTTACATTTTCGGAAGCCATCGAAATATTATTGAACTAGGCTGTACACACAGAGAAAAAAACCACCTAAAATCAAAAATTACCACCTTAAAACCAAAGCTGGGCATTAGTTAATTCGTTAGTAGTTAATTACCGAAGTTAAATTTTTGGTTAACTTTGAACGTTTCAGTTCATTTTGAAAACCATTAACTTTTTCATTTAGTTAAGTTAAATTTCTTCGATTACCTAGCAATAGTTAACTTTGAAACGAAAAAAATTTTTTATTATTGAATGTAAAAAAAAAGTAAAAATTAAGAATTCATACTACTTTTAATAATCTACCTAGCCACACTGTTGAAAAACTGTAAACACAGAACTCTTTCGTGTTGTTGACAAAAATTTAAAGTTCCAAGTCGAGACGGCGTGCATATCCCGCCGTCAAATGTATCGGCTTGGTCGGCGACGAAATATTGAGTCGATTGTGTCGGCTCAACCGATATTGACATCGATTTGTTCGCACGCCGATTGAAGCCGATTATGGTCGGCGCGAAACAGTTTAGCCGACATTTTCCATTCAACTTGGAACTCTGCGTAGTGACAATCAAAAAACAGCGCGTCGGCAAATTCGTTTTGTAAAATTTGTACAAAGTTTTCATTTTTTAAGTTAAATTTGCATATAGAATGCTGAAATCGATCGAAAAAGGGGTCTGTGAGTGCAGGCATGCAATAGTTATTTTCAAAGCTGGGCATAGTTAATCGAGAATTTAGCTTCTTTAATCCGAAAATAGTTAATCAAAAATTTAACTTTTTAAATTAAAAAGTCAATTTCGTTGAAAAGTTATCTTCGTTACAAGTCAAAGTAAAAAGTTTAAATTTTCTATAGAAAGGTAAAAAAAAAATGTTCACAAAAACCACATGCAAAAGAAAAACTATATATAATCAAAAGTCTGCACTCACAGATTTGTTTTCCTAGTGTTTTCAGCTCTCTATATTTAAATTTGTATTAAATTTTAAATATCGAAAACTGAAAAGGCTCGGAAAACGATTCTGTGAGTGTAGGCATTAAATGCTAAAAGTTTTAACAAATATTAAATTATTTTGTTAAATAATATAAGAACAAATAATAAATAATGTTCCTTTAAAAGTTACCTACACCCAGAGAAAAAAAAACCTAAAATCAAAAATAACCACCTTAAACCCAGTAGAAACGTTAATGAAAGTCTGGTAAAGTTGGAAATTTTAGAAACAACTACGAACAAACTTGTTTTCAATTTAAAACTTAAATTCAAAAATAAATAAACTTATTTCAAAGTTGTTTTCCGATTATTTCAAAAATTTTCCAATTAATATTAAGTATGCCAGACCTTGATTTAAAATCGTTTAACTTTGTTTCAACGTTGACAACAGTTATTTTAAGTATTTTTCACTTCATTTCAACTTTGCAACTTTGTTTCAACGTTGACAATAGTTATTTTAGGTATTTTTCTCTTTATTTCAAAGTTGTTTCCATTAAGTTGAAAAAATGAAGGACGATCGTACTTGATTTTACTATGTTTTTTTTCCCTGAGTGTAATGCTAGGTAATCAAAGAAATTTAACTTAACTAAATGAAAAAGTTAATGGTTTTCAAAATGAACTTAAACGATAAAGGTTAGCCATATATTTAACTTCGTTAATTTACTATTAACTAATTAACTGGTTACTGCCCAGCTTGGGTTTTTTTTTCACTTTATTTCCACTTTGCAACTGTTTTTGAAAGTTGACAATAGTTATTTTAAGTTTTTCAGTTTATTTCAAAGTGGTTTTCATTAAGTTGAAAAGATTACTATCGTACTTGATTTAACTATGTGTTTTTTCTGAGTGTACCTAATTTACTGATCGTAATGTATGTATATGAAATTTACTAATTGGTCAAAATTTTAAAACAATTTCATACAAAAAATTAAAAAAAAAAGATTGAATTTCATATTTAACCAGCTAATTTTTGTTAATAATGATTTTGTATAGTCGGGTTCAAGTTCAAGTGCAGCTGAAATCAAATTAAAACTGCGATTAAGACTGTGCATCTAGTACAACAGACAAATTGTATGCCAGTGAAAAATGGTCAATATTCACATTGGTTGTCACACAAATATTTACACACCAAAGTTCTGAGCGAAGGTTTCGAATTGTTGTAAGTATATATATTTAGTTGGATTTAAGCTGCACTTGAGCTTGACCCCGACTATACAAAATCATTATTGAAAAAAAGATTTTTATTAGATATTACAGATTTTGTATATATTAGGGTGGTTCTTAAGAAACATTTTTTTCCAGATCATTGATTACGCCCCCTAGTTTTGTTCCCTTTCACACTAAGACTAAGCTGTAAAAATTTCAGAAAAAAATATTGATGTTTAGGGATGCCGCAACACACCTAAAGTTAAGGATTTTACCTGTTTTTACGATTTATGGTCGCGTAGTGTACACTTTGAACAGTATCGAATTACCACCGCAAAAAAAAATATATATATATATATATATATATATATATATAGAAATATATATAGTCCACCCAAAGCAAGTTAATATAAGGGTTATAATAAGTTTTGAAAAAATGGACATTGTATGGTTGTGCTTTAATTGTTTGGAATTTTTTTTAACCAAAAATTAACTTTTGGTTAGGGACCGACCGAAATTCGGTTTCGTTCTTTCGGCTTTTCGGCCAAAAAAGCGGTTTCGGCCGTGATTCGGATTCGGCCGAAAAATAATATATCGTTTTCGTAATATACGAGAGTGGTCGTAAATTTCCAAAATTATCATATCGAAATTTGTCATTTAGATATACCAAAAATACTTCATATTATTTTAACAAAAATCTCTGGTTATTTCTTGTTAAAATCATGAATATATCCCATACATTTTTGAAATTATAGCTGTTCTGTGGGCAATATAATTTAATTTGACTATGACTAAAAAAAAATGAACATATTTCTGAAGGTGTACAAGGTGTTACGGGTTTTGAAATAGCTCCAAACAAATAAAATTGTTGTATTCACCAAGGGTTCAGTTATGCTTAAGTGTTGGAGATTTGCCTCACATAGACCGTCTTTCGTGGTTATCCAGTCCTTCCCTTGTGGTTATCGAATATGTTGGGTCATCCTGTCAGGCCAATAGCTTAATACACTAAGGTAGCCCAGAAATTTTTTTTACGATTTCGCATTGAGGCGCCTTTCTAAAATGTTGACAACCCTATTACAAAAAGTAAAAAACAAAAAACATTAATTAATTAAAAATGAATTTTAGAATCAGAAAAATACGTTCCAAAAACCGTAATTTTCTAGTTTAAGCGGTCGCCCCATCCCAGGACCAATAAATAAAAAACTTTTTTTTGGCGCCTACAAAAAAGACATATTGCCCTTTTAGGGGGCGGTCTACAGTTATCAGATTGGGATGAAACTTTGGGACAATCATTTTTAGACCCAATACAACATTTTAGGGGAGCGCCTCAACGGGGAAAAACAATTTGAAATTTCCCCATACACCCAGAAAACAAAAACTGTTGGGGCAGCAGAATTTTCGGCCAACCGAATGCTAGCGGCTGTCACAACATCTACTTTCAGATGTTGCAGCATCTACTATCTGTTGTCCCAACAGACAGTAGATCTGTCTGACGCAGCAACATCTCTCTGATACTGCAAAAAGAATGTCAAAAATAATGCTAACGTGTAAGAGCAAGACAACAATTTAAATTGTGCAAATGAAAAAAAATATTAAAAAAAAGTATTACGAAAAAGAATGTAAGAAAAAGAAAACAAATGTGTTTGATGTTGTCTTGTAAAACTAGAGAAATAATTTTATAATTTAATTTCATATATAAACACAAGACTTTTAATGCGAAATAATTCTCAATTCTTACACGAATTTGATGGGCAACATACTTTTTACTGCAAATACATATGGTGTTTTATATCCACAATTACCGCGCTTTCATAAAACGCAATATTTAATTATTTCATTCAATTCGCAAAAAATTTAAAATGTTGAAATACGTGTTTTTCGGAAGTTAACAAAATAGAAACTATTCCAATTCATTATAGTTTAATCATAATTAGGATTTAAAAATATTTTGTAGATGCGTAAAAGATAAACAAGATGGATGCATAATAGTGATGGACAAAATTTGATGCATAATAGTGATGGGTGATATACTAAAGGGGATGCCACACCGGCGTTTGTTTGCCAAATTAAAACTTTTGTGGTTTGGCAAAATTAAAAATGAACACTAATTGAAAGAGCGAGTGAATATTTTTTCAAAAGAGTGTTATTTTAATTGCTAAGTTTTTTAAAGAAATACGTAATGTAATTAAAGGACGCTATTACAAATGAATGTTTTAATGAAATATTTTATGAATCAATTTAAAACATATCGATCTTCATCGAAGAAAAAAGAAAATGTTTGTACATATTGATTAAAATAGTCTCTATGGCCCCGAAATTGTTCAAAAAAACTTCCATTACCCTCATCTACATAAGCGAAATTCTCGCATACTATACATCGCATACGATAAATCGTAAGTGTAGACCACTTATAGCAACCCTTTTGTGACAAAAAGATAAAAGGTGTCACGCATCAAAAAATTAAAATGCGTAAACCAGAGTAAAAATTCAAATAAATAGGGGTCAAAGGACGCCTATGTGGCATGGGTTTAAGCCTTTAACTATTTTTCTGAATTAGTTTGCAGCCTTTGTAATGGCTGGTCAAATGTTTATTTTTGTGAATTTTGATAAAAGAAACTTAGATTAAAAGGAACTTAGATTAAAATAAAAACACAAAAGTTAAAATAAAAATTGATTTGCAACACTGTGGTCTTTTGCTTCCTGCATGGCATCACTGTTAGTTGCCACGGTTCACAAGCGAATTCAGTTGCTACACGCGAGCGTGAATTCTGTTGTGGTAGCTTTTTTATTTGAAATGTTCTGACATCTGAAAAAAAGTGGCTGCTTCAATCTACTATTCTGTTGTTATATCCGAATTGCACATTTTAGCGTTTCTTCTGGTATTACAAGCTAATTTGGGTCTCTCTCAAGCGAAAACTAGAGCTGCAGACGAATATTTGTTACCACAACCTCGCGCCAAGCGATTATTATTTTTTTTGTGTGTACAAAACTTGGGCTACCTTATTAATACACATTATCACCCATAGTAACAAATTGAGGGTTATTGCACCCGATTTTTTCCAAAATAATAATTTTATCACATTTTAGGACCCCAGGCGAAGAGATCATTAATACCTTGATAATTTAAAACTTATATTTATTGAACAGCAACTGCAACAGCAACAGCAGCCAAAATGCAGCAATATAAAATGCGGACAGAAAAGTTGGCTTCTATTGATTAATATCTTTTTAAATATTAATATAAAAAAAAATGTTCTCAAAATGATGAAAACTTGTGCAACCCGGAGAAAGTTCTGCTAAACCCGGAGCCTGCTGGAAAAATTTCATTATTATTTTCGGATTTACCGTGGTAATATACGTAAGTAACAACCAAGTGAATAAAAGCGGTATGTAACACAAATGTATGCATTGATCATAGTTTAGAAGAATCAGAAGCAACAAAGAAGACACGTCCTATCGGAGTAGATCTAATACTCTCGCAATGATTTATAAATTTCTACTCCTTTACTACGGTAGCAGATTTTTCTACTTCCCTCAAGATATTTTCAAAATATTATGTGAGTTTCATACAATGCAAAACTACTACTCTTTCTACAAATCTGTTTCCCTAGTTAAATTTAGATTTTATTGAGCTCCAAATAAATTATGTATTATTTATTTTTGGGCTATAGCTCATTTTTACCAAAAAATTATTTTGGAAAAATAAATAGCTTTTCTAGTACTCTACACATAAGAGTATCTACTCAAGAGAGAGGAGTAGATACTCCTCTCTCTTGAAATCTTCTACCCTGACAGTAATTTCTACTACTCTTGATTTCCAAGCATTTGATAGTTTGCTTCTATATTCATCTAATTCATGATCTGAACTTAAAATGATCGATTTCAGCCTACTGATACGCTTAATTATGTACTACTTTATTACATTTAAACTCACAAATTTTTCTTTTTTTTCGTTTTGGCCGAAAAACAAAATACAAAATTTCGGCCATTTCGGTTTCGGCCGAAATTTCGGTCGGTCTCTAGTTAAAATAGAGTACCCGTGTCTCCCAGTTTTTCTAGATCAATTCTTAAAACCGTTTAAATCGCATGTATTCATTTTGCTTATTTCTCATGTAGATAATAATTCTTCAAAAATACAGTTTTGATTGGATTTTTAATATTAGCTATGAATTTGACAGGGGAAAAATAAAAAAAATTATGTTTAAGTAAAAAAAATGTAAAAAAATGCAAATTTCTGAATTGTTTCTAGTCTAGCGTAATGAGTTTACATCCGATTGTATAAATTACATGTTTGTTAAAGGTATGTTTTTCCCCTATCAAATGCATGTTTAATATTAAAAATCCAATCAAATCTGTAATTTTGAAGAATTCTTAAATCGTATTTCTGCAAAATGCCTAAATACGATTTAAACGGTTTTAAGAATTGATCTAGGAAAACTGGGTGACAAGGGTACTCTTTTTTAACCCCCTCTAACAGAATCTATCAGTGTCGATCATGTGCGTTACCAAAAGTGGATTTTTGTCGAACGGTGTAATATTTATGAGGCATAAGCGTGTAGCAAAACCAAAAGTACAAAGTACAGTTTACGCAAATTACGAAATTATTATAATTTTGTTGTGTTCTGAAAAACAGTTTAATTAACACTATTTCCGTTGTTTAACTTTGTTATAATTACACACAGAATACGTTTTCCTGCGTTACATAGTACACGATTAAAAATACACATTTTTCGTTGCTCTATTGTGCTATAATTATATTATGGTGTGCTATAAACAGGTGTTTAATTAATTTACTTCATACTTATAAATTCACTCGTGTATAAAATGTGTCTACAAGGTTTTGCAGTGCAGTCATTGAATTTTATTTTTTTTTTTCAAATAAATTTTAAAAAATAATTGTTATTTATATGGAAATAAAGAAACTTTTTTCTATTTACTAATTTTTTATTTGGTTATTTAGTTAATTTTTTAGTATACATTGTTTAGAATAATTTGTAAAACGTTTTTCACAAACTGAGTTTTCACAGATTTTACCCAACGCTGGGGCAGACTATTAAATTTTTGTCCATTCATAAAAAAAAATTTCAGATATTGCAGATATTTTTCAACTTGTCGCCATTGTGTTGAAACTTTCAGAGATTGTAGGGGTAATAAGCCTACAACTTTCTGCATACTTAGTTTTCCCCTAACTAAGAGGGGGCCGATGAACAAGAGATTAAAATTTCATAATTTTGCAAAACATGAATTTTTTTGTAAAATTTTTGGTAAATTCAAGCGTTGGAAATTTTTTTCGAAATATGCATTTTATAAGTAATTTAACAAGTTTTTCCAACAAAAAATAAAATTAAAAAAAAACAGGTTTTTTAAAAAAGTTGTTCGTCTTTAAAGTGTTAAATTGAATGGCAATGGCAATTACCCAGTCCCGATTTTAATCAACAATAGCTTCAAATGTAGCTGCTTATTTGGGATGGGACCGCCAGCGGTTTAGGAAATATGGCTTCAAACATGAGAAGCCCACGAAAGAAACAAGCAACAAAAATTTAAAATCGTTATTTTGTACCCGAAGTAGGCGTGGTAGGTATAGAAAAATACATATTCTTCATCAGTATCACCAACGGAATGGTGTGAGGAATGAATAAGTTTCAGTCGGGCAAGCCGACTTCTATATACCCTACACCTACTGGGCCATATTGGTTCCGCCATTTTGAATTTTGAAAATGCTACATCAAATTCGAAATCAGCGACCACAAAAACCCCTAGATACCAAGTTTGGAACTATTTAAGCGGAATTTAAGTGAATCCCAGAAAATTGGTTTTAAAAAATTTAAAACATATTTAATTTTTTTGGGGGACTTTATAATGTCCAACATATAAATAAAGATAACTTTTTACTGTAAGGCCCGTAGTATTCACCTCTGGATATTTCCGTCCTATCCAGCCGATAACTTTTCCCATGAATAAAATATATCCAACAGTTAATATCTCTGACTAAAATGTTTTATTATTCACTTCGAGATAGTAATCTACACCGAACCAAAAAAATGCTAAAAATACGATCAATTCTTCAAATTTCGTTGACAAAATATGGCCGATAGTAATACATATCAAATTTGATACTACATCTTTATCATTTATATGGAAGAGTGGGGAATTGATGGGATACCAACTTAATTTTGATAAGGATCCAACATAAATTTACATGAGAAAATTCGCTCCAAAAAAATAATTACGAAAATGGAGAAAAAGAAAAGAAATGAGAAATGTATTCGTTTTAGAAACGACAAAAAACGAACACATAAAAATGAAATATGTATCAATTTATGTATGATGTCAAAATTGATATAATATGTGATGCTTATTATGATGGAAATGTCGCAAAAGAAAGGAAAATAGATGCGACTTGCATTTCACCGGCTAATATTTCAATCTACCCCTTGTAAAATTTACTCCCTTCAATAATTTAATAGAATTTACTGAACTTGCATTGCAATTAAAGGCATTATTTTCATTACAAAATGGTTTTTTCACATTTTCTGTATTTTCGTAATTGTTGTGGCACAGAAAAATTGGCAGAGTTCTAAGCTGTCTAAAATTATTCAACGCCCGTTTTTTATGGTGGCACGGCTGAGCCGGCTGCGGTCGCATGTTGAAGTATGTGCATTCTGATCTTTATTATACCCCCACACTCACTGTGGCAGGGTATACTAACTTTGACACAACGTTTGTAACGCCCATAAGGGGGCGTGTCCGGTATGGAAAAGTATATATATTCTTGATCAGCATCACCGCCGGAGTCAATTTAGATTCGAGAATCAGCCAAATCGGACAAAAACGTGGCGTGGCTCCCATTTTATTGCTGCATTCGATTGGAAATGTTTAGAAACCTTTTTTTGACATGTTGCGAGGTTCCGAAACCTCATATATAAGGGTCAAAATGGGGTCTTGAGACCAATTTTTTTTTTGGTCGATTTGATTGGAAATTTTTAGAAACGGATTTTGGACATGGTCCTGGCTCCAAAACTATTTATAGGTGGCTCAAAATGGGGTCTTGAGACCACATAATTTATGTTCGAGGTACTTCTTCCTACTGTGTGGGGGGTATTTCAGCTTCGGTATAGCCGAAGATAGTCCACTCTCTAGTTTTCTATAAAATTACAGGAGTTAAATAGTATTGATAGGATATTAATTGATAAGTAGTGCTGCAAGTTTGATGTTGTGAATTGATAATGCAGTGTAAAACGTGATACTATCAGTTTATTGTTTTTCATACCAATTTAACAAAAAAAGTATCAATATGATATGAAAAACGTATGGAATGATACAATTCTCATCAAATTAACAAATTTTGACATGAAATTAAAATTGAAAGGCAGGCAATTTCAATTTTACATGATTTTTTTATTTCAGTGTACCCGGTCTGGATATCTTAACGGCTGGATAGTAATTTTTCCAATGTATTTCCTGCCAAAAGTCAAATAGTTGGATTTGTGAATACTTCAAAAATATTATTATTATTTGAAATTGAATTGTAAATTATAATGTTTTACTTGTTTCGGTCGTTATTTGTGGAATAATGGCACGGGGGAAAAAAGATTACAACAAGAAAAGGAATAACAACAGGAATGGGATGGAAACAATTCATTTTAAAACATTGCAGCAATCAAAATAGCACCATTTGTGCGTCCGTCTATTTTGAAGTCAAAATGAAATACTGCATCTGAATTGTTTCTATGTTTTCCGCTTAAATACGCGAACATGTTCTATGGCTAGGGTAATTAGTCTGAATCGATAGGTACAAATTACCATCGTCCCATTTGTCCACATTGATGAAGCTATGCAATTTTATGTCTCGTCTAGACATAATTTCTAAGCCTCCAATTGAAATATAAATAATATAAATAATGTCAACTTCAAAATTTGTATGAAAAAACTCTGGATATCAACCAGTATATAATCAGTCAAATTCGACTGGTTAAATTTATTCGTTGGTTATGTATCCAGAGAATCTCTGGGTAAAAACGATATCAGAGCTGAATATTATCAAACCTCTGGAAAAGTTGGAAATATCCACTGGGTAAAAAAGTTGCAAAAAAAATGGGCCTCCCCCCAAATTTATTCCTTGATACCACATGACATATATGACTGCTACTTCGAAAAGTTTATATATGATACGATGCGATCTTATTCTTTACCAGCACCGTTCTCCATGTCCTGTTGATGGCGGTTTGTGCATCCTTAAATTTTTCTTTCAGATGTATGTCAAACTTTGCATTGCCGGATATAGGTGCAGGGTTTTTCACTTTTCTGCCAATTGTTGATATTGCTCCATTTGCGCTCATCTGGGTAGAGCTTACACAACGGCCCGCTGGAATTATTACCAACATAAAAAACAAAATACATTTAGCTTCAAAAACAAAAAAAAAAGGAAATTATTGGACATTTCCGAAATACGTTAGGAATAACGAAAATCCATTTGAAATTTTTTGAAATACATTGGTTATATCAGTACGTTGGAAATATTCTGAAATCAATTTGGAGTAATCTATTTTGAATTTCGGAAAAATTGGTTAGAAAAAATACAACTCTTTTTATTTAGCCATGTCCGTCTGTCTGTCCGTATGTCTGTCATCACGATTTCCAATCGAATACATCATATTGCTGTATTCGATTGGAAATGTTTAGAAACGGTTTTTTGACATAGTCGGAGCTTCGAAACTCACATATAAATGGGTCAAAATGGGGTCTTGAGACCAACATTTTTTTTTTGGAGGAGTCGATTGGAAATTTTTAGAAACGGATTTTGGACACGGCCGGATGTTCTAAAACCACATATAAATGGGGCAAAATATCGTCCTGGGACCTACATTTTTTCGAGGTACTTCCAAAAGGGACTTATTATGTGGGGGGTATTTCAGCTTCGGCATAGCCGAAGATAGTCCACTCTCTAGTTTTTTTCTTCAGTGTGGCCATTAGGGTATTCAATCCCGAAGTGTTTTTGGAAATCCCGGGATTTCGGGATTTGAAATTACAATCCCGGGATCCCGGGATTTCTTCGGGATTTTCGGGATTTTCCAATTAAATACAATAATTAATATAAAATTAAAGAAAAAATTGTTACAACAATATTTTAAGTTTAATTTCATTATAATTCGACAAAGAAATGATATTTATTAAATATAACATTAACAAAACAAATAATATTTAAAATAAGTCTAACAAAAAGTAATTCTTTTTACATTGATCGAACATATCATTTTTTTTGCCACCTGAATCTGAATATAATCAGCTCCATTTCATGCTACACACGAAAAAGTTACTTTCAGTAGTTTTAGTATTATAGCTGGAACGAATACACGAATTGTTGTTTAAAACATATATCTTTTTTTGGTAAAAAAAAATTGTTTAAATTAAAAAAATTTTATTTAGATCGATAAAAATTGTTTGTTAACCGTTATTAACAAAAATTTTGTCAATTTTTGTGTGTGTGTAGCACTAAATCTGCAAAAGTGTTTTTTTTTAATTTACCAATTAGATTGGATGTAAATGCGCGGCTGTATTTTTGTAGAAAACCGTCAAAAATATCTTAAACAATGCATAAAAAAAAGCCTTTTTTGAATCCCGGGATTCCGGACTGAAAATCCCGGGTTTCCGGGATTGAGAAAACGTCCGGGATCCCGGGATTTCGGGATCCCGGGATTGATTGCCTTACTGGCCATTAGTGTCAGACCGATTATTCGACTTCGGCCTAAAATTCGGTCTTAAATATGAAAAGGGTAAACAATGTTTTTTAAATCAATGGCATTGCAAAAAAAAAAAACAATTCATGGTCTCAAAAAAAAATTAACTGATGAAAAAAAGTTAAACGAGAGTCAGTGCAATCTCGTGTAAGTACTGAAATGCAACCAACTTTGCTGCAAATGATGGAAATAAAAAAAAAGTTCTGGTCAGATGACAGTCCAATTTCAATATCAATAGACAAATCCATTTTGGATTTAATAAGTGTTGACATGGTTCAGGGAATTGCATTCAGAAGAATTTGTGATCCTAATTGCACTTCCAGATATAGAAAAAAATCAAAGAAGTATTTTAGAACTGAATTAATGCGAAAAACATACAAAAAGGTTAAAAACAGGGTATGCGACTTGTTATCAAGATCAGAATGGGTAAGCTTCACAACTGACATGTCGTCTAATCCAGCAAAAAAATGTCCGTTATTAAGTTTTACTGCGCATTTCATTGATGGCCCAAAGCGACTGAAGGTAATTTTGGCTGCTATGGTACTTCCTGTTCCTCATGATGGTGCTAATATTGCTGGAAAATTAAAAGAAACAGCTATCGAATTCAAAATTGAAAATAAAATTCACATAGGAATAAGTGACAATGCTTCCAACATGAAATCAGCTCTGCGGATTGTCAATTTTGATGCTTTAGGTTGCGTAGCTCACAAACTACAGCAGGTGATAAATGATACATTTTTCAAAGATACAGAAATAGAATTTATTACAAAAAAACGTCGTAAGCTGGTTGGCCATTTTAAAAAAAGTGAGCAAGCAACAAGATAACTACTTAAATACGTTTCAAGACACTTGTGGGATACCAAAGCATGTTTTACTGCAGGATATTGACACTACATGGAACAGCACATACTCATGTTTGAGAGGGTTGTTGAGCAAAAAACTGCAATTCATTTATATATGGCCGAGCGTAGCTCTATTGTTGTCTCCACTTTGGAAGGGTGGGATTTAATTAAAAATAGTATTACCGCGTCACAACATTTCTATCAAGCTACGTTGGACATTTGTGCAGATGATTCAAGTATATCAAGTGTTATTCCTTTAATCAGTTTATTGAATTCCAAATTAGCACCAAAATCAACTGCCTCTACTAAGATGTATGCATTGAAAGAACGTCTTACAAAATCCCTCAACAATCGATTTTCCAACTTCAAACTAAACCAAAATTTATCCATTGCAACAATATTAGATCCACGATTTTAAAGTAAATATTTTTCAAAAACCGATTTACAGAATTGTGAAAAGGAAATGGTTCAATGTGAAAATATTTCAATAGTTTGTGAACCGCAAAATGTAGCAGCTGCATTTTCTGAAACAACGCGAACAACATCAGAGAGCGATCATTGGGAAGAGCATGACACGTTTTTCTCATCACAACTATGTGCATTAGATTGACAATAGCTTTGTATAAAAAAATTAGGTTGCGAATTTCAAAAAAGACGCTATTGGATGAGAAACGATTGTGTAAAATTTACAGCCAAATCGGACCATGGGAAAGTGTGCCGCCAGGAGCGTACACGTATCCGCTTTAATTTAACATCCGCATCAGCATCCGCTAGTTGGAATTTAATAGCACCCGCATCCGCAATCTCCATTTCACACCCACAGTTCCACATCCACATTGGAAAATTTGAATTAAAAATTTTCTTTTTATCATTCGTATCCCCGAGTCAAAATTTCAAAGTATACGCATTCGCATCCGCAATCCACAGAAGAAAAGATGTGTTACTTTGTAAACCTGAATTTTTGAAATGCGGCTTTTTTTCTTTTTTCAGAATTTTAATTAATATATATATTTGTCCAGGTCTGTCTGTCTTTATGTCTGTCTGTCCCTAACGCTAACCGATTCAAAATTTACAACTTCACTTAAAAAATTTTTTAAAGTTGTTTATCTTTTTTTTTGTTAAATGTTAGCCATTCTGGTGGTTTGTTCACACGCTGCGGTCGTGAGAAGGAACCAGAGTCACTTACAATATATTCCCACATATATTTTTTTTATAAATGTTAGCCGCCCTGGTGAGGAATCGAACCCACAACGCAGCGATTGTAAGTAAGATGAAGTAGCCATCCAAAGCCTTACTCACTAGAGCCACTTTGACTTATACAATAAGTTTAGGCCAAACGTCATTGTGAATTTTTGAATTGAATTAGAATTAAGATACTTGCATTTTTTAAAAATAGAGGGCGTTTAACTCACTAGGAGTTCTCGCGAAGTAGCGACTTCGGCATAGCCAAAAAGCGCCAAATACTTTAAGTTTACTCGCTGTTTATAACTACCATAGGTAAGATCGTCGACAAATTCGTATGAGAACAATTTTAGAAAATATATATATATTATAACGTTTTGGAAATCATCATCTTTTCTTTTCAAATTCAACGCAATTTTCATTACGTAGACTAACGAACCTTCTCGACTTAAATTTCATTTAAAGCACAGGGCTTGTGAAATATTTACAATACCTTTAGCCATTATCGATTAACTTCAGCAAAATGTATGCAAAACGCTTTCATGTGAAACTCATGTTTCACATATAAACAAATATAGCTTGGACCTAAAGTTGCCACCATTGAGAAAATAACACTGCCACAAGACTACCGTTGCCACCTAACACTATTTTCACCTATTACGGTGGTTTAGATTTTCATATTACACTTTCGTATTATATTACATTTCATATTTGCATATATTCCCAGTACAACATTAAGGTCCCCACACACGAAACTTACTCAAAAATATTTCTTGCAAATGTGACATTCGAAAAGTATTTGTTTGAGGTGAGAAATTTCATTAAAACAAATAAAAACTTATAAATTAAAATCCCCAAAAAAAATTCTACAAAATTAATGGAGACACCTTTCTTGTGGCAGTATTTTTTCTAAATATTTTCACATTTTGGTAGCCCTAGAAGTTTGTCGATTCCGTAAGAGCTGACTATTATTGGAAGCCGCTCCACTTTTTCGCTGCCTGTGATTTCTGGCAGCAATTTGCCATCCCAATGAACGATCAATTATTTTCACTTAACTATCTAATAATAAAGGAGACATTATGGCAATCCACGAGTTGGTGCAATTCAGATTGCAATATTATGCAATTCCAATCAATTGTGAACGTTCTTTTTCGGGTTACTTTACAACAGCGGTTGTAAAACAGCTGAGATACTTGTATGGGAGTATTATTTTGTTGACATTACGTAAATTTAATAAATTGAATTTAATTATGCCTTTTGATGGGCTCCAACTCGTGAATAGCCCTATTATAAACCAGTTAAACGTTGCAATGCATTTAAATTTACTATTGCTTCAAAATCTTCTTTAATCTGTTGCGTCATTTCTTTACGGTACTTATCACGGCCATATACGTAATACTTCTATATTGCCAGTATAGTGAAAGTACATTCACCGATATCAAGAGACAAAATATATGAAAAAGTACATTCGCAGTTCGGATTTCTCTGTCAAACTGATACAAAATTCAATGCTTGCTATTTCGCTCTTACAGTGAGCTCAAAGCACATTGCAGAGATAGGATACTGGCAATATAGAAGTATTACATATATGATCACGGTCTTGTCGCATCGATTCACAGTTTATTACTAGATCGTTAATGGAACGGCCCAAAGCGATAGCGACAGCTGACAAAATATGAGTCGCATAACGATCAGAAACTTTACAGTGGTCGAATGCCATATTCAACTGTAAATACGAACATTAACTAACAACTTCAGTACTAAACATTTAGTAAGTACTTATTGTATCATTGTGTTGAGATATTTCAATACGTCGTTTTTATACCCGCACACTCACTGTGCAGGGTATACTAACTTTGATACAACGTTTGTAACGCCCATAAACGCCCCCGGTATGGAATAGTATATATATTCTTGATCAGCATCACCGCCGATAGCGGTCGCAGTTTTGGAGATATCGACTTGAAACTTTAGGTACATGTTTTTCTCGTGAGAACTTACTGAGATCAAGTTCGAGAATCAGCCTAATCGGACAAAAACTGGGCGTGGGATACACAGAAAAAAAGATCAACATCTTTCAAGTCTTTTTATAACCCTTATATTAACCCATTAATGACGAGAGCGAAATTTTCGGAATTTTTTCAAGATATTTTCAGGAATACCTAAGAAACGAATTTCTAACTTTTTTTTTTTTGGACCGTTTGCCCAGCCCTGGCCGTTACCATATGGTAACACTCGTCACAACCCTAGCAAAATTACCTAATTTAAGATATTATTGTTTATAACTACTTTTTTTTTAAATTCTTGAAAGTTTTGCAATGTTTTAAGATTTATTTTGTAAAAAAAATTTTTATCGACCAGTGTTTTTAAATCTAGCATTTCTGATCACACAAGTTTCTTCAGCAAAGTAATTTGTTTTTAAAAAACGCACATTTTTGCATCAAAAAAAATTTGTATAGGCCCCCAGGAAAAAAGTTAGAAAAGTAGGTCAGTTTTCAACTAGGATTTCCTTGATAAGTGTCCTGGTAGTCATCATAGAATGGGGTCCAATTGACCTTTTCAATAGTAATCAAGTTGATATTCTTAAAATTTTGGTAGTCGTTCAAAATTACTCCAAAAGGCTGGAATAATTATCTGTCCGCCACTGTATATAATATGTATCTCCACCAGAGATCCTCACTGAAAGACACTGTTTCATGAACCACAGTAAAAATTCATTGCCTTTCTTCAAGTTCAGACACAGTCCCATTCACAACTTTGAATCTGAACAGACATTCGCTCACAGCACACAAAGGCAACGAGCAAAGTGAATATTCATCAAAGGCAGTGAATATACACCAAAGGCAGTGAATATTCATTGCCTTTTTGATGTCTCATTGCCTTTGAACGAAAGCAACGAACTCGAGAGAATTATTCGTTGTTCGTCGCACGTTGCTCGTTGCTTCAAGAAAGATTTTCACTCAGTGTTGCATTGGAGATTTGATGAATGACACTTTAAGTAACCAATATTTGGAATAATATACAAACAAATTACAACTTTTTTATCATACAAAAATTCAGTCATAAAATGCTTAATTAAAAAAGTTTAAATTCATGTATGATAATTTTAGTGGGTATTTTTTGTTGTCCGTTGAGGGAAAAAAGGTTTTATTTTGTGGGAAATTCCGAGCGAAGTCCATGGCATCACTGCCGAGAAGTGATGCAAATGCATTACTGCGTAGTATTGCAGTATAAAATTACAAGAGTCCGCCTTCTGAGGTCATTCGTTTTTAAATTTTCGTAATCCGCTTCTTTCTGGCAGAAAAAAGTAAACAAAAAACAAGAAGTCTTCAGTGACGTCACGACAAAGTCAGTGTTCACACGAAGGCGGTGGAATCTTAGTGTATAACCATTTTTGACGCATCAGGTGTGTAGCCTTGAAGTATGTGAAGTATTCTATGCCTGGGGGCTCTATAGTCCAACCGCGGCCTGTTAAAGTACATTTAGATGCGAACTGTGAAACTCGATTTGACATTTAAGCACAATTTAAATGGGAAATGCCATTTAATTGACGACTGTGAAACCGAACCTTAAAGTTTTATTCATCAAATCTCCAATGCAACACTGAGTGAAAATCTTTCTTGAAGCAACGAGCAACGTGCGACGAACAACGAATAATTCTCTCGAGTTCGTTGCTTTCATTCAAAGGCAATGAGACATCAAAAAGGCCATGAATATTCATTGCCTTTGGTGTATATTCACTGCCTTTGGTGAATATTATGAATATATGTTTCTGGTGAGAGTGAACTTCGGAAGCATTCGCGTTGATGAGCCTAGTGCTTGCTTGCCTTTTCGGTATGTATGCGTAAGGCACATTCTCATTCATTTTTTGATAGTGTGGCTCAAAACTAGAAAAGTGAGCATTCATGCCGTTCACTGATCTCCACCTACACCAAAAATACTGCTTAGGTTTTCAATAACATAAGAAATATCTCCATATGAACTGAAATTGGAAAGGTCCTCGTCATCATTTGACATACACAATTTACATGGTTGTAAAAGAGGTGTACGATGAAGACCATAGGAAGTACCTCCTTCTTCTTCCTCCTAATCATCTTGTCCAGCCAAATAAAATTATGCTCGCCTAAATGTCTTCATCGTAATGTAAATTTGTTAAAAAACAATTGAGTAAGTTTTAGCCGGTCGAAGTAAGCCTATATATACCATACACCCTTCCCTCTGAGACCTGGTCGCCATCTTCCGCTCATTCCACCGACGGTACTCACATGTGCTCCATTTAGTAGTACTTTTTTACGTTCGTCAGCCCGGCATGACTTAGCCATCTTAGACGTGGATTTTGTATGCGTCATCGGGGTATTGCTCATATAGCTTTTGCGGCACTCACCATCGACGCAAAGCGGACAATATATCTAACGGAGAATTTTCCTACCACAATTCCCGTGAAATTGGGTAACATTTGTTACAAAACTCGACTTTCACTTGTATAGAAGGTAGTCGTGGCAGTTGATCGATTTCGCCCATTTGCATTACCAACTCCTTCTAGGACCTCCAAAGGATAAATTCAATATTTGGACCGCCTAGCTTTCATTTAGCTCCTTCAATAGCCCATACCAATCAAAATAACGGACAGAGATACGGATATGGCTAAATCAACCTAAGAGGTGCTGCTAATTTTTCATAAGCATACCAAGTACATAACCACACTTTAAAGACAATTTATAGATAAAATATATATAACTTTATATGAAAGAAGCTAAAAAAATATATTTCAAACCATAAAATAAATTTTACTTTAGATAAAATTTACTTCATTTTACAAAAAATGCTCAAATTTGTACGCAAATATGTATATAAATACTAGGGATGTCAATTTTCGAGACCTTTGCCAATACCGAGATTTTCGGGATTGAAAAATGCAATCCCGGGATTAGTCCCGGGATTTGGATTTTTTTCAATTCAACCAAAATTCAGTAAAAAAATGTTATATTAAATCGAAGTGAATTGCTTTTAATGTACCCATACCAGGGATGATATTTGGGTTGTTCCATTTTGTACAAAAAAGCAAAAATATAGTACCAAATTTGTCGAAAAAGTACCAACACATCAATGTCCAGATTTTGTAATTAAAAATCTTTTTAAATATGAATATTAAAAAAAAAATTTTAATAATTATATTAAGTACACAAACACACTTTCAAATCAATATACAAATAAAATATATTACATTATACATAATAAAGCTCATACAAACATTTTCAGTAAGAAAATTTAAATTTGCTAGGGTTGTGACGAGCGTGCCCATATGGTAACAGCGAAATTCAAAATGATAAAAAGGTAACACAGAAGTTATAAATAATTTTATTTTATACGTTTTCTAATACTTTGATATTATACCCAAATGCCAAAAAAAAAATATTCAAAATATATAACTTTTTATGGCAATGAAAAATATTCTTACTGGAAAGGTCGTGCCTTTTCGCTGTTTTAGCCTACTTTTTAAAAACACTACTTTTCAATTATCCGCCACGACCGCTACTGACGGGCGATTGCTTAGAGTTATATATCAAAAGAAAGATCAAAGTATGCTTTATAAACATCAAAAAACAGATTAGTGATATTCGTTCAAATATTTTTTTAATTGCACATACCGTAGAGCGCTATCAGCGTTACCATATGGGCACGCTCGTCATGAATGGGTTAACTTGCTTTGGGTGGACTATATATATATACTCAAATCTTCGGCGAGCTTTTTCATACACTTCCACATGAGCTAGAGAGCTGAAATTTGGAGAACTGATAGAACTCCGGTGACAATGCCTTCAGAGGCGTAGGGGGCCGTAAGGGGACTCAAACCTCTTTTTTTAAACATGGCATAACTTCCAATTCCTTCAAGCACAATGATGAAATTTGGTAGGTGAGTTCTTATTGACAAAATTAAATTTTGTACCCTTTGGCAAGGGGGGTGTGGGGGCAAAGGGGAGCGGGATGGAGCCATTTTAAAGACCTAACTTTCGTATTATGTAAGCTACAAGGCGTAAATTTTTTACTTAGGTTTGCATTCGGGAAAAAGAGTAAAAAAGGGGAATAAAAGGGGAAAAAATAGGAGAAAAATAAATTTTAAAAAAATTAAAAAAGGAGGAAAATAAAAAAACAGTAAAAAATAAGTTTTTTTTAAATATAACCCTTTAACCGACTAAAAAGCAGAAAATAAATTTCAGCAATTTTGATTTAAAATTAAGGGTTTTTGGCGACTTTAAAATCTGCAATGATATTCGGAGGAAAGTACCCAAAAACCCTTAATTTGAAATCGAATTTGCTGAAATTAATTTAAAGAAAATTTATTACCTGCTTTTTAGTCGGTTAAAGGGTTTATTTTAAAAAACCTGTTTTTACTTATTGCTTTTATTTATTGCTGCATTAAGGGTCAAAATGGGGTCTTGGGACCAATTTTTTTTTTGGTCGATTTGATTGGAAATTTTTAGAAACGGATTTTGGACATGGTCCGGGCTCTAAAACTATTTATAGGTGGCTCAAAATGGGGTCTTGAGACCACATAATTTTATGTTCGAGGTACTTCTTCCTACTGTGTGGGGTATTTCAGCTTCGGCATAGCCGAATATAGTTCACTCTCTAGTTTTATGGATATTCTTGATCTTTACACTTATTTCCGATCTTGTATGAAGCAAGGACGTCCTTTCTCCCGCTGGCTCTGAAAAAAATGTTTGTCTTTCAATGAATTTGTCAATTCCATTGCGTTCGCACATGCAATATTGAAGAGATTGTCCAAGTTATCCACGAAGGCCATTTCGGCAGTTTTTTGGGCTTCCGATGTTTTAAAGATCCTTTTTTTAAGTGCCCTGTACTTCTGATAAAGTTTCATGACTTTTCGACTACAATACTTTTCATGACTCGTCGGTATTCTCGCCTTTTCCCAAAAAAGCAAGTTATGGTGAAACATAACTTGTAGAAGTTGTCGATTTGATGGTAATTTTGCACCCGCAATTTTGAAGGATATTGGTCCCATTAAATGTACATCTTCCACAGTACGAGATTCAGCAAATCTTGACTCCATTTTAACAAATTATCACTTTTTTAATTGTTGTTACGGAGTTACATTCATTTAAAATGTAAAAAATTAATTCAACATTTTTTAAATTAATTAAATTTTTTGTAACAAAAGTAAGTTTTTTGACAAACTTTCCATCGAAGTATACGCGAATGACAAGCCAAATTGTGTTTTTCACAAAAACACAATTTTATCACATTTTAGAACCCCAGGCGAAGAGATCATTAACCCATTTACCACGAGTGTTACCATATGGTAACGCTGATAGCGTTCCACGATTAAAAAAATATTTGAACAAATATTACTAATCTGTTTTTTGATTTTAATAAAGCATGCTTAGATCTTTCTTTTGATATATAATTCTAAGCAATCGCACCTCATTAGCGTATAATAAAACGTATTTCAAAACATTTTTTATTACTTCGGTGTTACTTTTTTATTACTTTGCATTTTGCTGTTACTTGCATTTTGCTGTTACTATACTTCACAACCCCAGTAAATTAAAATTTGTACTAAGAAAAATTTTTTTTTAGTTTTTTTCATATAAAATTCTATATATTTTATCTACAAATTGGTTTTAAAGTAAGATTGTGTACTTGTTATACTTATGAATAATTAACTTAGCCTCTTGAGTGGATTTTGCCATATCCGTATGTCTGCCTGTCTTTCAGTATGTTCATCCTTCTGAGTGGTAAGAAGACTGAAGGAGCTAGAAGCAAGCCAGGCGGTCTAAACTGCAGGTCCTAGAAGGAGTTGGTATTGCAAATGGTCTGGATTGGTCAACTGCCACGCCTACCTTCTATACAAGTGAAAATCGTCTTTAGTAACAAATGTACCCAATTTCATGGAAATTGTGGTAGGAAAATTCTCCATAAGATCCATAGTCCGCTTTGCAAAAGCTATATGAGCAATACCCCGATCAAGACATGACATCATGATGCATACAAAATTAGCGCCTAAGATGGCTAGGTCATGCCGAGCTGATGAATGTAAAAAAAATATTACATCTAAAAAATGGAGCACATAATGCTGTGAGCAGGGACATAACCAGGAAAAAATTTCGGGGGGGTTTTCATAAAATTTTTTTTTACCTCTACAGATTGGTTTTTTTTTTATTAAATCTTTTGATTTTTCATTAAAAAAAATAGTTTAAAAAAAAAATATAATTTGAAAAAAAAACCCGAATGGGAGTTTATGAATATCGACTTATAGTGTTCATATATTTTGGGAGGACTCGGCACTCTAAACCGCGATATCGAATGTTAGAATTCCAATTTTTACAGTTTTTGGTAAATGAAAGTATTTAATAAGGTAAAATATCAAGGAGATACGGAAGTTTTTCTTGAATTCTGTTAAATTTCATAACAATTTCATACATTTTTCTATTTCATCATAGATTTCGGGGAGGGGTTCGATATTTCTAATGTTATTGATTACTACCAGGACACTTATCAAGAAAATCCTACAAACATGGCTAACCATTTACGTGATTGAAAATAAACATGTAATGATTGCAGCCAAAAATTTGTATGATGGTTACAATCATGTTAACCAATTTTTAGTCAACTTTCAATTAAATTTCAACATCTACTTTTTAATTATTTTAAATTATATTATTAATATTTCAATGTAATGTTAGCTGATTGGTTATATTATGTTTAAGATTTGAACCTGGGATACTTGGGTTGCTGACGAAGCGCGTTAGCATGTTTAGCTACTACTGCCTTGCATTTCTTGTGTTCTAAATGCATACATATACTAATCATATGCAATTTTTATGTGTATATGAATTTTTCATGAGATATTTTTGGAAATGAATTTAAGCATTTGTGTACATTTTTTGTAAGATTAAGAGGGGTATTCTAGCGTAGTCGCAATAGCCGACACAGCCTCACTAGTGACTTTTGTCTCAATTTGATACAATTTGGTATTTTGAAATATTTTTTTGTATCAATTGTCATAAAAGTTGTGATCAAAGTTGCGGGCAATGTTATTCCAGTTTTGGTCGAGTCGAATTAGTTGGCTACAGCCGGTGTCTTGTACTTGTGTAGTTTTGTATATTTTGGTGCTTATGTTTGCAGAAAACTACAAATCTACACAAGTACTCCGGATCGTGAATACTTTTATTAATATCCAATCATATACATTATTGCCTCCAGCCTGTTTTTGGCATGGTTGGAATCTAATCATAATATGATCTCTGAAATCATAATATGGTCTCTATAATCATTAAAATATAATTTACATGATTACCACAACCAACTATGGTCTTTATAATCATAGTATTATTGTAGCAAGTAAATATGATCGCTGCAATCATGCTCCAACCATATTTTTTCTCTGCGTGTAGTTACAAGCTGACCTACTTATCTAAACTTTTTTCCTAGGAGCTAACAAATTTTTTTTTTTGATGGAAAAATATTTGTTTTTATAACCCTTATATTAACTTGCTTTGGGTGGACTATATATATATATATATTAGGGATGTCAATTTTCGAGACCTTTGCCAATCCCGGGATTTTCGGGATTGAAAAATGCAATCCCGGGATTCCGGGATTTGGATTTTTTTCAATTCAACCAAAATTCAGTAAAAAAATGTTATATTAAATCGAATTGAATTGCTTTTAATATACATATACATTTTGGAAATTGCGCAAATAATTTAAAAATATTCAAAGTTTTTATTGGATTTTTTTTAAATTGAATTTATCACACCTATGATTTGGTTTGAATAACTTTAAAATATGTAGAATAAAATACTAATTGGAACAAATTTGGTCTTTGGAATCTTGGGTTTCCGGTCAAAATAAGATCATTAAAAATGTGTCGTTTCATCCACATTTCTCGAACAACTGAACATTTTGTCGAACATTTTAATATTCGGAATTGGAATTAGTATTTTATGTCCCGAACGATGTTCGATGTATTTTTTGATCCGATTTCCATTTAAACAAAATGGATTTGAGTGCTTTATAGTCTACTAATTTGCAAACAGTTTGAAACTATTTTTTGCTTAAATTGACGTAATGAAAATATGCCTGAATTGCCTTCACGCATTGGTACAAGTTTCTGCAATGCGTATTGCATATTTTTATATGTATAACTCATACAGTTTATGTACGAGTATATCAATAAACTTTTCGCCAATTTGATTTATTTTTTTCTTTAAAACAAAATAAATAATTTTTCCAAACCAATAAAATCAAATGAAACACATTAAATTTCCAAAAATATCCGTCTTTTCGAAGTTTTTTCCTGAATGCTTATCAACATTTTTTGGATGAAAAACTATGGTCCTTGCTAAAACTAAACCATTCAGAAAGAAATTATTCATGATAGAAAAAGCTCCTGAATTTATAAATTTTTTCTAAACAGAGAAATTTAATTGATAATTTTTTCCCAATATAAAAGGCATATTTTTGAAAAAATTGCTCACAAAACTTGTCCCGAAAATCCCGGGATTAGTCAGTGCGAATCCCGGGATTTTCGGGACTAACAAAAAAGCAGGATCCCGGGATCCCGGGATACTGCTTGGGGTCCATCAGAGGAGTAGGGGGCCGTGGGGGGACTCAAAACCCTTTTTTTAAACATGGCATAACTTCCGATTCCTTCAAGCTACAATGATGAGTTGTGGGTGGGTTCTTATTGACAAAATGAAATTTTTTACCCCTTGGGAAAGGGGGGTGTGGGGGCAAAGGGGAGCGGGATGGAGCCAATTTAAAGTTCTAACTTTCGTATTTTGTAAGCTACAAGGCTGAAATTTTGTACTTAGGTTCGCATTCGGGAATAAGAGTAAAAAAGGGGGAAAAGGGGAAAAAAAGGGGGGAGAAAACAATTTTTTTTTTAAAAAAAATGAGGAATATAAAAAAACAGTAGAAAACAAGTTTTTTAAAATATAACCCTTTAACCGACTAAAAAGCAGAAAATAAATTTCCTTTAAATTAATTTCAGCAATTTCGATTTAAAATTAAGGGTTTTTGGCGACTTCAAAATCTGCAATGATATTCGGAGGAAAGTACCCAAAAACCCTTAATTTTAAATCGAAATTGCTGAAATTAATTTAAAGGAAATTTATTTTCACCTTTTTAGTCGGTTAAAGGGTTATATTTTGAAAAACTTGTTTTTTACTCTTTTTTATTTAAAACAAAACTACTTTGCTGAAGAAACATTTCCAATCAAAAATAATCCTAAATTTATATAAATTTAGAAAAAAAAATAATTTTGAAAAAAATTTTTAATTTAAAAAATTTGGTCGATTTAAATTTTTTTTGACAAAATAAATGTTTACACATTGCCAAACTTCCATAAATTAAAAAAAAAAAATAGTTTCGCTCTCGTCATTAATGGGTTAATACCTTGATAATTCAAAACTTGCATTTATTGAACAGCAACAAACCAAGCAATATAAAAAGCTGACAGAAAATTTTGTTAAATACATCATTTAAAATATTAATATAAAAAAAATATTCCCAAAATAGATAAAAACTTGTGAAACCCGGAGAAAGTTCTGCTAAACCCGTAGCCCGGAGATTGACTTCCAAATCCGGAGTCTCCGGGTCAAAATGCCTGCTTACTGCTTACTAGTGTTGCGAGTGAGCAGTTATTTAGTGCTGCAGGACAGTTTCAGACAGAAGGTCCAATTTGGTGGGAGAAAATGCTGATAAACTCCTTTTTCTTCATTACAACATAAAGTTATTCAACTTTAATTATTGATTAATTTAAATATTAATATACTAAATAAATAAATAGTTTACATTATCATTCACTCGTTACATATAAACCATTTTCAATAAATGTTTTGGAAAAATGTTTTAATATTTTTTCATTTTTCTTCATATTAAGCTTTGACTTCGGTTTTAGCCGAATGTGAAAAAAGCGGAAATTCGGCTTCGGCCGAAAAAACCAACTTCGGTCGAACTCTACTGGCCATATTAAAATAAAATAAAAAAATTGCAAAAAAGGGGCAAAAAGGGTGCATTTTCAGACTCTGTGAGAAAGTGGGGGCCTGGGTATATCAGTCGAAAAGGTGGCCAAATGACCACTTTAGTCACCAAACGGTCCCTGTGCCATCACAATTTTGATCTTATTGATACATAATTCCATTATTGAACAATATCAATTTGTAGTCAGGCATGATTTTTTTCCAATTATTTCCAAAATGTAAAATAGATAAAATCGAAGAAATAAACACGGAATATAGAGTTTTAGGTGAACATTAAGAATTTAAACGTCTTAAAGCTTTTCTACATGCGAATTTCCGGTAAAAGTGAAAAGTATTGAAAATCAACTCAATGAACATATTTTTGCCAACATTTATCGAATTTTAAAAAGACAAAATTCTATAATTTTTAGAAAACTTATTAAATTTTATCATGCAAATGAGGAAACGTTTCTATGGCGCAAAACCAATCCCATTTTACCTCAAACGAGGAAAAATTTCTCTGATTGAACATATTATTAACTTACAGTATTAAATTCGTTGTATTGTTATATATTTTTTTTCTGAATTTTTAATTGGTTTTTTTTAAATGTTAAATAAAATATGTAAGTATATATATCCAAAAAACATTTTATTATTCAGTACAATTTGATACCGAACAGTACAAATTTTTGGTTGGTTCGATACAATTTCGAAACTGTCATTTCCCAACCCTGATCTATACTGAAAATTGATACAAACAAACCAAAAATCGTTATTAATGGTAGTTAACTTTATACCTTTAATCCCTTAATTGTTATAAAAAAAAGGCAGTTATGTAATTGCGATTTGCTTTTGATTTCGTAAAAGTTAAGACTACCAAATAACACAGGATATCATTGAATTAATGAAAACTTTTAGAAATTATATTTAAAAAATTCAATTTGTTCTTGAACGACATAAATTGGAAATTGGTTGCTCATTCCATTCGCATTTATGAATTGTACAACGAGAATTACTTTTACTCCCACTCCATTTCACGATGGCATCCTTATTCTCACCGTCCAACATTGTATACATCCGCTGCAGTGACAAATCCCAAGACAAGCTAAAGTCGTTAAGCAGTTTATACGAAACACATTCACATTAAATACCATAATGTTACTAAAAAAATTTAATGGAAGTTGTATCTGAAGCTAAAGCAACGTCAACCAGGATGAAGGCGACGCATAAATACGCCGCGATGTACAAAGCGTGCAAGAGTAGGTATTCAATTAAATGAGGATTAGTGACAAAAGACAAACTCAAGTTTCCAAGAACTTAAGATATGTTTTTTCAGATTAGGCTTACCAAAAATGTTTCATTTGGTTGACGTGATAGAATGAGAGCGAATGTGGTTCAGTTTTAGCTAATAGATGGACGAGTGTAAAGGCTGGTCTACAATAGGAAAATTCAGACTTAAATCCGCTTCTGTGTAGAAATCATTCTTTGCATTATATTATGCATTATTGGTTGAAAGCAAATGCGATTGAATCGTACGACCTTGGCCAACTAAATGTTGCTATGTTTATTAGGCCTTTTAAAAGCTGTTGATTGTGAGAATCATGCTCTGTTATGCAGAATCGTGCTCTTTATGCAATTAGATAATTAGTTATTTGAAAGAAGGTTTCAAAGGGTCAGATTGGTAGCAGCCAGAGATGGATTTAATAGCGCTCTAGGCACTGTAAAAAAGCGCTGTAGGCACTGTAAAATTCAGAGGGATAAACATTTTGTAGACTACTTTTCAAAATTAAAGAAACTATTGTGTCTTACCGCTTTTAAGAAAAAGGTGGCAACCAAAACCTCTGAAGGACTGTACCGAAAAGAAACTGCACACCTTGTTTTGCTTATAAAAAAAAGTTCTTAATTTGTTTCATAAACATTTAAAAAAAGTTATTCTTTTAATTTTGGCCGAATTTTCCGTGTTGGTCCCTTTATTAAATTAAAAGTGGGCGTGTCAAAACCTATCCTATATCACGACTCACGACCCCTAGAACACATATATAAATTTTGGTGAGAATCGGTGCTGTAGTTTTCGCGTCTACTGGTGACAAACATACACGTCTCTATATATAGATTGGGAGCCTGGTATCGTTCTTGAGTCCATTTTAACATAAGTTTCGTCATTCATTATAATGCCTTCAACTGCATCTCGAAGCAAATGATCGTTCAAGTTTCGAAGCCTTGTTATCCCGACTTTCACTTGTCATTCACTTTTGTTTGGTACCCTCTAACAGAATCTGTCAGTCCCGATCATGAGCGTTTTTTAGTGTCGAACGGTCTTATAATATAAACTGATATTGAATATTATACAAATAACAATTACTTTTACAGCGGATAATTAATATTTTATGTTTTAACCCATTAATGACGAGAGCGAAATTTTCGGAATTTTTTCAAGATTTTTTCAGGAATACCTAGAAATGGCCTAAGAAACGAATTTCTAACTTTTTTTTTTTGGACCGCTTACCGTTTGCCCAGCCCTGGCCGTTACCATATGGTAAAATATTTTTTATAGATAAAATATTTTTAACTTTATATGAAAAAAGCTAAAAAAAAAAATATTTCAAACCAATATATAGAAAAAATGTACTTCATTTTACAAAAAATACTCGAATATGTACGCAAATATGTATATAAACACATACAAAAATTATTTAAAATCTGAATATTAAAAAAAAAAATTTTTTTAAATTATATTAAGAACACAAACACACTTTCAAATCAATATACAAATAAAATATATTTAATTTTACATTAAAAAAGCTCATACAAACAATTTCAGTAAGAAAATTTAAATTTGCTAGGGTTGTGACGAGCGTGCCCATATGGTAACAGCAAAATTCAAAATGATAAAAAGGTAACACAGAAGTTATAAATAATTTTATTTTATACGTTTTCTAATACTTTGATATTTTACCCAAATGCCAAAAAAAAAATATTTAAAATATATAACTTTTTATGGCAATGAAAAATATTCTTACTGGAAAGGTCGTGACTTTTCGCTGTTTTTGCCCACTTTTCAAAAACACTACTTTTCAATTATCCGCCACGATCGCTACTGACGAGCGATTGCTTAGAGTTATATATCAAAAGAAAGATCTAAGCATGCTTTATTTAAATCAAAAAACAGATTAGTGATATTTGTTCAAATATTTTAATTGAATATACCGTGGAACGCTATCAGCGTTACCATATGGTAACACTCGTCGTGAATGGGTTAATATATCACAAAATTGATATTTATACCCTGCACACTTGGACACTAGGTCCAATTGTATATTGTTTTTGTCACACCATTTGTAAAGTATATATATTCTTGATCAGCATCACCACCTGTGTCCGTCTGTCTGTCATTTCGCACGATAACTGACGTAGCTTTTGAGCCATCGACTCCAAATTTTGGCATTCCTCTTTTCTTGGCGAATGGTTGGACGGCATTGAAAATGGGCAACATCCGATAAGAACCACATAAGAACCTCCCATACAAAATGTGCGCCAAATGTGTATTATTTTCGTTTATGTTGAGAAATACTCAACCGATTTGGACGCGGTTTTTTGAATTAGGTTGGAAATGAGGTCGCGAACGAAATGGGAATGGAACTGGAACGAAATGGAATTGGACCGGAACAAAATGGAATTGGAACAACATTGTTACATGGATCAGAAAATTCAATATATTAAATATTGGAAAATCATTGATAAAATATCGATGAATTATCGAATAATTATCGATAAAAAATTGATAAATTTTAGTAAAATTGTCGATAAAATATCGAAAAATTATCGGCACAAATCGATAAAATTTTGAAAAATTTTCCATTTTCGATTGAATATCGACAAATCCCATACAAAAAAGCCGCCAAATTTGTACTATTTTCTTTTATCTTGAGAAATACTTAACCGATTTGGACGCCGTTTCTTGTATTTGATTGGAAATGATGTCGGGAACGAAATGGAAATAAAACTGGAACAAAATTGTAAAATGAATCTGGAATGAAGTGGAAACTATCGACAATCAATCGCTCCTGAATCGATTAGGCTGCAAAATGCAAAATGCATAAATGCGATTTAAACGGTTTTAAGAATTGATCTAGAAAAACTGGGATCCACGGGTACTCTTTTTTACACCCCCTCTAACAGAATCTTTCAGTACCGATCATGTGCTTTTTGTAGTGTCGAAAGGTGTTATGACTCTAAGTTACAGTGGTACTCCAAAAAACAAACCTACTGATCCTTAAAGATTTTTTGATGCTGAACACGTTGAAAATCTCGTAATAGCTTGATAAATATTTCGAAACTTGGCATTTTTTTTTACTCTTTGATCTAGAATTCCTCAAAAATCTGACGTCATGGAAAAATTGAATGAAGCCAATTCGAGCGCCATTTTTTTAGCGTCCAAAAATCTATAAGAACTAGTAAATTTGCCCGTGCCATGCACGGGAAAAAAACACACTAATTTTAAAAAATTAAATGTTTACTAAATATATTTTAGATGCAAAAATATTTTCTATGTTTTCAAAATTTAAATGTAATTTTTTTTTATAGAAATTTGTGAAATATGTAATTTTTTATTAAATTTTGTAAAGAATAGAAATAAATTTTGTTTGATGATGTAATTGTGTAAAGTTGAACTGTTCCATTAAAAAAGAATTAAAAAAAAAGATTAAAAAAAAAAAAAAGAATATCAAGCAATGGATTCAAAAAAAAAATACGACCGGTGACGGGCTTGAACCCAAGACTGCCGCAGACAAAGCGGAAGCTCTACCCAACTGACCACAGCCAGCTATAAAATAAATTGAGCTAATGGCGATGTAGTTCATCAAGCTGTATGGTGAATGTGTATATACACACAAAAATATAGCTTTGATTTACCATTGCCACCTTTAAGGAAATAATATTACCAAAAGGCTAGCGTTGCCACCTAACAATGTTTTCACCTGTTACGGCTAAACATTATTTCCGATTGTCGATCATTTTTATTGCAAAGTGTTTTATTCATTGGATTTTTTCAATTTTTATTTTCGTATTATGTATTTTGACGTACTAAAACCGAATCTGAATCTTTTATTGTAGGAAATATCAGCTTTCCAAGAAATAAATTTTTTTAAGTTTTGATTTCCCCTTTTACAATTTCTTTAGTGACTTCTAAGAAAGGTGTTCATTTTGTAGTATTTTTTTTCGGGAATTTTAATTTATAAATGATTCACATTTTTATTTGTTTTTATGAAATTTCTCACCTTAAGCAAATATATTTTCGCATTTGCAAGAAACATTTTTGAGTAAGTTTCGCTGCGGTTGCGGTACTTCGCGTTGATGTGTGCGGACCTTAATGTTGTACTGGGAATATATGCAGTGTATAGGAAAGTGTATTATGAAAGTGTAATATGAAAATCTAATACACCACCGTAATAGGTGAAAATAGTGATAGGTGGCAAGAATAGTCTTGTGGCAGTGTTATTTTCTTAAAGGTGGCAGCTTTAGGTCGAAGCTATTTTTTTATATGTGAAATGATTTTTTTGTGTGTGTATATACATGAAAGCGTTTTGCATGCGGCTTGATGAAGTTAATCGATATTAGGTAAAGGCATTGTATGAGCATTAGTGGCTCTGGTGAGAAGGCGCTTAGTTCGCTACTTCATCTTACTTACAATCGCAGCGTTGTGGGTTCGATACCTCACCAGGGCGGCTAACATTTATAAGAAAAAATATATGTGTGGATATATTTGTAAGTGGCTCTGGTTGGTTCCTTCTCACGACCGCAGCGTCGTGTGGACAAACCACCAGAATAGCTAACATTAAAAAAAAAAAAGGTTAACAACTTAAAAAAATTTTTTAAGTGGAGTTGTAAATTTTGAATCGGTTAGCGTTAGGGACAGACAGACAGACAGAAAGACAGACAGACAGACAGACCTGGACAAATATATATATATAGAAAAACTGGGATCCACGGGTACTCTTTTTTACACCCCCTCTAACAGAATCTTTCAGTACCGATCATGTGCTTTTTGTAGTGTCGAAAGGTGTTATGACTCTAAGTTACAGTGGTACTCCAAAAAACAAACCTACTGATCCTTAAAGATTTTTTGATGCTGAACACGTTGAAAATCTCGTAATAGCTTGATAAATATTTCGAAACTTGGCATTTTTTTTTACTCTTTGATCTAGAATTCCTCAAAAATCTGACGTCATGGAAAAATTGAATGAAGCCAATTCGAGCGCCATTTTTTTAGCGTCCAAAAATCTATAAGAACTAGTAAATTTGCCCGTGCCATGCACGGGAAAAAAACACACTAATTTTAAAAAATTAAATGTTTACTAAATATATTTTAGATGCAAAAATATTTTCTATGTTTTCAAAATTTAAATGTAATTTTTTTTTATAGAAATTTGTGAAATATGTAATTTTTTATTAAATTTTGTAAAGAATAGAAATAAATTTTGTTTGATGATGTAATTGTGTAAAGTTGAACTGTTCCATTAAAAAAGAATTAAAAAAAAAGATTAAAAAAAAAAAAAAGAATATCAAGCAATGGATTCAAAAAAAAAATACGACCGGTGACGGGCTTGAACCCAAGACTGCCGCAGACAAAGCGGAAGCTCTACCCAACTGACCACAGCCAGCTATAAAATAAATTGAGCTAATGGCGATGTAGTTCATCAAGCTGTATGGTGAATGTGTATATACACACAAAAATATAGCTTTGATTTACCATTGCCACCTTTAAGGAAATAATATTACCAAAAGGCTAGCGTTGCCACCTAACAATGTTTTCACCTGTTACGGCTAAACATTATTTCCGATTGTCGATCATTTTTATTGCAAAGTGTTTTATTCATTGGATTTTTTCAATTTTTATTTTCGTATTATGTATTTTGACGTACTAAAACCGAATCTGAATCTTTTATTGTAGGAAATATCAGCTTTCCAAGAAATAAATTTTTTTAAGTTTTGATTTCCCCTTTTACAATTTCTTTAGTGACTTCTAAGAAAGGTGTTCATTTTGTAGTATTTTTTTTCGGGAATTTTAATTTATAAATGATTCACATTTTTATTTGTTTTTATGAAATTTCTCACCTTAAGCAAATATATTTTCGCATTTGCAAGAAACATTTTTGAGTAAGTTTCGCTGCGGTTGCGGTACTTCGCGTTGATGTGTGCGGACCTTAATGTTGTACTGGGAATATATGCAGTGTATAGGAAAGTGTATTATGAAAGTGTAATATGAAAATCTAATACACCACCGTAATAGGTGAAAATAGTGATAGGTGGCAAGAATAGTCTTGTGGCAGTGTTATTTTCTTAAAGGTGGCAGCTTTAGGTCGAAGCTATTTTTTTATATGTGAAATGATTTTTTTGTGTGTGTATATACATGAAAGCGTTTTGCATGCGGCTTGATGAAGTTAATCGATATTAGGTAAAGGCATTGTATGAGCATTAGTGGCTCTGGTGAGAAGGCGCTTAGTTCGCTACTTCATCTTACTTACAATCGCAGCGTTGTGGGTTCGATACCTCACCAGGGCGGCTAACATTTATAAGAAAAAATATATGTGTGGATATATTTGTAAGTGGCTCTGGTTGGTTCCTTCTCACGACCGCAGCGTCGTGTGGACAAACCACCAGAATAGCTAACATTAAAAAAAAAAAAGGTTAACAACTTAAAAAAATTTTTTAAGTGGAGTTGTAAATTTTGAATCGGTTAGCGTTAGGGACAGACAGACAGACAGAAAGACAGACAGACAGACAGACCTGGACAAATATATATATTAATACCTTACTTTGGTTTATGGAGCAACATTTTATTGGGTTGTGTAATCTGTCCTTGTCTATGGTCATCACTAGACTGACAATTATTTTGGGCAATTACTCAATTTAGTGCCTTTTTACCAACCCCTAGAGCTACGCTACAAGATGTGTACAATATGTGTACAATAATGTTGCCCAAAAAAAAAATAGATTTCTCATTCCTGCACATTTTTTGCTTTCCTGAGACATAAAAATGCGGTCAGTGAAATTTTGCGTCGATCGGACCACTTCTGATAGACTCAACTTAACTTTATATAGGAAAATATTGATGTCTCCAAACATCGCATGAGTAGGCCAACTGGAGCTCATTTTTTTTTAAATATTACATTTTATAAATTTGTATCTTATTGGTTTTCTAAATTCAAGTAGCTTTCCAACGAGCTGCTAAGAATCCAATTCGGTTGGAAAATGTTCAAACCATAAATAAATACTTTCAAGTTAAAAAATTTTCATTTGGGTCGAAAAACGTCAGAATGACGTCAAAGACGTCAACCTGGCAACACTGACGATAACTGCCGTAGCTTTTCAGCTATCGACTCCAAATTTTAGCATTCCTTTTTTTCTGGCGAATGGTTAGACGGTATTTAAAATGGGCAACATCGGATATGAATCACTCCTACCTCCCGTACAAAATGGCCGACAAATTTGTGTTATTTTCGTGTATTTTGAAAAATACTGAACCGATTTGGAAAACGTACACTCAGAAAAAAAACACATAGTAAAATCAAGTACCAAGAAACAAAGTTGCACGATTTTAAATCAAGGTTTGGCAAACTTAATATAAATTGGACAATTTTTGAAATAATCGGAAAACAACTTTAAAAAAAGTTTGTTTATTTTTGAATTTAAGTTTTAAATTGAAAATATGTCAGTTCGTAGTTGTTTCTTAAATTTACAACTTTACCTGACTTTCATTAACGTTTCAACTTTTTTTAATGTGTTTTTTTTTGGATTTTAGGTTGTAGCCGTCTCAAATCATTAACATTTCAGTCACAAAACATTACAATTTCAGTCTTGAAACAACAACATTTGCGTCTCAATTCATCAATGTACCGTTTCAATTCATCAATAGGCAGTTTAAAAAAAATTTAAACGTTTTTTTGTCAAAATCAGAACATTCTTTTTTGGCTGGAAATTGACAACGGTGCGGTACATTTTGACAACGTTTCGTTTTGATTTTTTTTTCAATGTTGGAGTTTCGCGTTTACGATTGCCGCAATTCGGCCCAAGACCTCCGTTGGGCGTAACAAACGGTGTGGCAAACACATTTTACCCTTGGATACTTCTGTGAAATGATTTGAAAATATGTAGAAGAGGGTGCACTGCACACCTGGCAATGCCCAGCTACACAGAAA
Source organism: Heteromyza rotundicornis (assembly GCA_951394025.1). Classification (NCBI taxonomy): domain Eukaryota; kingdom Metazoa; phylum Arthropoda; class Insecta; order Diptera; family Heleomyzidae; genus Heteromyza; species Heteromyza rotundicornis. The sequence goes on along the minus strand of OX596013.1, from coordinate 29,679,720 downwards.
AAAAAATAGTCGGTAAAATTAACCGAAAAAAGTGATTGACATACAGAATTTCAAAAGGTATGCAAATTGTAAATTTTTTAACCGAGCTCGTCAGTAGTTTTAACCGACAAATAATGGTACAAAAAATTAGTTGAAATAACTGAAAATAATTGTTGTTTTACAGAAATTGTATGTTCTTTTACCGCAATTGTTGGTTAAATTTAAATGTTCACCAACTTGGGCAATTTACCATTTGCGCATCTTCAGTTGAATCGTTGGGATTCAAAGAAAGAAGAATTCTTAATCGTGTTATGAATGTTTTGCCTTATAGAGGCAGATTGAGCTGAGCCAAACAGAGTTTTTTGCTGGGAATACTGCATTTGTAATACTAATTTTGGAAAATAAGAGCTTGTGTCAGTTATGCACTCAAGCTAATATTTATTTTTTTTAAACATGCAATCTTGCATTTTTGAAATTTTAAGCCAATAAATTTTAATGGTTTTCTTACTAAAAAATATGTATCGAAGCAAATTTTTGATGTATGTTTACAATTCAAATTGTAAACCAAGAAATTATTAAAGTAAATCAACCACTTCTCGTCGGTTAGATTAACCGAAGAAGGAGGGTTGGAGCGTTTTTAACCGTCTTTTTCGGTCAAATCTATCGCCTTTTTTTTTGTGTGCACAGAAAAAAAAACTTCTGTAAAATTAACCGAAAAAAGTTGTTAACGTACAACTTTTCAAAATGTATGAAAATTGTAAATTTTTTAACCGAGCTGGTAGGTTGGATTAACCGAAAAAAACTTGTTAAAATAGATCTTCAAAATTCGACATAAAATAGTTCAAATAATCGAAAAAGCTGTTGTTGTTGTAAGTTCTTTTACAACAATTTTTGATTAAATGATAATTTTTCACAAATTTACTGAAAAATTAACCGAGAAAAAATTATGGAATAAATTTACCATCTCTCATCGGTTAAGCATACCGACATTGGAGGGTTGGAGCGTTTTTAACCGTCTTTTTCGGTTAGATTTACCGACTTTTTTTTTGTGTGTAGAAGAAACTGGCCAAAAGAAAATTTAATAGCGTGGGCGAAGCGTGAGTCCGTGCTTAATAACAAAAATTTTGTGCAGTGGCATAATAAAAAAGTAAAAAAAAAAAAAATGTTTTGCTTTTGACTTCTTGTTTGGCGGTTCAAGCAGAGCAAGTGTTCAAGTGTTTCTTCCTCATCAGATTCGTTACAGTTCCGACACTAGTTGTTGGAGACCAGACCCATCGTAATAGCTCGATGTCCAAAAAGCGGCCAAAATTTTAAGGTTTCATCAAAACAGTATGAAATTTCCCAGCAAAAAATCGCACCAGTCTTAAGTATTGAAATTTCTAGTTCGTAGGATCATGGACTGGTCGGCTCAAAATCTACTACACCCAGAAAACAAAAACTGTTGGGGCAGCAGAATTTTCGGCCAACCGAATGCTAGCGGCTGTCACAACATCTACTTTCAGATGTTGCAGCATCTACTATCTGTTGTCCCAACATCTACTGTCTGACGCAGCAACATCTCTCTGATACTGCAAAAAGAATGTCAAAAATAATGCTAACGTGTAAGAGCGAGACAACAATTTACTTAAATTGTGCAAATGAAAAAAATATACAAAAAAAAAGTATTACGAAAAAGAATGTAAGAAAAAGAAAACAAATGTGTTTGATGTTGTCTTGTAAAACTAGAGAAATAATTTTATAATTTAATTTCATATATAAACACAAGACTTTTAATGCGAAATAATTCTCAATTCTTACACGAATTTGATGGGCAACATACTTTTTACTGCAAATACATATGGTGTTTTATATCCACAATTAACGCGCTTTCATAAAACGCAATATTTAATTATTTCATTCAATTCGCAAAAAATTTAAAATGTTGAAATACGTGTTTTTCGGAAGTTAACAAAATAGAAACTATTCCAATTCATTATATTTTAATCATAATTAGGATTTAAAAATATTTTCTAGATGCGTAAAAGATAAACAAGATGGATGCATAATAGTGATGGACAAAATTTGATGCATAATAGTGATGGGTGATATACTAAAGGGGATGCCACACCGGCGTCAATTGACGTTGTGTGCTGACAAAATTTTGTTGTTTGCCAAAATTAAATTTTGGTGGTTTGGCAAAATTAAAAATGAACACTAATTGAAAGAGCGAGTGAATATTTTTTCAAAAGAGTGTTATTTTATTTGCTAAATTTGTTAAAGAAATACGTAATGTAATTAAAGGACGCTATTACAAATGAATATTTTAATGAAATATTTTATGAATCAATTTAAAACATATCGATCTTCATCGAAGAAAAAAAGAAATTGTTTGTACATATTGATTAAAATAATCTCTAATTGTCCAAAAAAACTTCCATTACCCCCATATACATAAGCGAAATTCTCGCATACTATACATCGCATACGATAAATCGTAAGTGTAGACCACTTATAGCACCCCTTTTGTGACAGAAATATAAAAGGTGTCACGCATCAAAAAATTAAAATGCGTAAACCAGAGCAAAAATTCAAATAAATAGGGGTCAAAGGACGCCTGTGTGGCATGGGCTAAAGACTTTAACTATTTTTCTGAATTAGTTTGCAGCCTTTGTAATGGCTGGTCAAATGTTTATTTTTGTTAATTTTAATAAAAGAAACTTAGATTAAAAGGAACTTAGATTAAAATAAAAACACAAAAGTTAAAATAAAAATTGATTTGCAACACTGTGGTCTTTTTCTTCCTGCATGGCATCACTGTTAGTTGTCACGGTTCACAAGCGAATTCAGTTGCTACACGCGAGCGTGGATTCGGTTGTGGTAGCTTTTTTATTTGAAATGTTCTGTCAGCTGAAAAAAAGTGGCTGCTTCAATCTACTATTCTGTTGTTATATCCGAATTGCACATTTTAGCGTTTCTTCTGGTATTACAAGCGAAAACTAGAGCTGCAGACGAATATTTGTTACCACAACCTCGCGCCAAGCGATTATTTTTTTGTGTGTATACATGACGCAGACTGGTCGATTTAACACGGGCTTGGCATTGGAGGTGTCGATTGGTCCCTGTTATGCATTACTTTAGATTAGACTTTAGTTTTTGAACTAGTATTTTGTGTGAATAAAAAAAGATATCTAAAAATAGAACAAAATAGAAAAACTGCAAATTTAAATTGGTTATGCATGAGTTGTAACCGAAATTCCGAATAGTACTGCGCACTTTATGCAGAACTTGTGTTCGACTTGGAACTAGTTTACTACTTCTAGTACAAAATATGTCACCGGTCCGAAAATTTTTTGCTGCCTTAGATAGGTGGGTTTTTGGGGTCGCTGATTTCGAATTTGATTGAAATTGCTAAATTCAAGATTTTTTTGTTTCAAATTCGAATTCATTGTAAAAATCTTTACTTAAAAATGTATGCAAAGAATTCCTTCTTATTCAGGCGGTACAGGGAAATGAGAAACATTTTGTGGGTTTGAGTAGAAATGCTGTATGCGTTAAAATTTTGTTTGTTTCCAGAAAATTGTGTTTGAAGTTTTTGAACTTCAATGTTTTTAACAATAGTGGTTTAATTGAGCTGTAAATTGGGGTTACTTAAACATTTATCTACGAGCTGATAGCTTGGGTAATTATTTTTATGTTCTCTGTTAGTTATTTATTGCAAGTACACGCAGAGAAAAAACATGGTTGTTATAATCACATTTCAGTGGGATCATATTATGATTAAACCATCTTCAAAATACATAAACTTCATCATTCAAACCGATCATTATATGATTGCCACTATCATTATTTAATGTCCAATCATATTATATTAATGCCTGTATCATATCATGATCTCTGAAATCATTAGCTTTGTCACCCCAACCATCAATCGCTACAATAGTAATATTTCACTGGTCGACAGTACTTCGGTAAAATGATAAAACCTGGTTGTATTTTTGCCACGCTGAATCCGAAAAAAACAATGAAATTTTTCCAGCACGCACAAACGCCAAAAAGTTGTTTTTCTTACTGTAACCAGAGAATGTTAATTATAATGTTAAGAATATTAATTATAATTAACATTCTCTGCTGTAACTTTAAAATAGACACATTGATTCTAAAAAGTTTAAATAATTATACCCCCACACTCACTGTAGCAGGGTATACTAACTTTGTCACAACGTTTGTAACGCCCATAAGGAGGCGTGTCCGGTATGGAAAAGTATATATATTCTTGATCAGTATCACCTCCTGAGTCGATTTAGCGATGTCCGTCTGTCTGTCCGTCCGTCCGTCCGCACGATAGCGGTCGCAGTTTTGGAGATATCGACTTGAAACTTTGGGTACATGTTTTTCTCGTGAATACTGAGATCAAGTTCGAGAATCAGCCAAATCGGACAAAAACTGGGAGTGGCTCCCATACACCGAAAAAAAGGTCAATATTTTTCAAGTCTTTTTTATTGTTGTATTCGATTGGAAATGTTTAGAAACGTATTTTTGACATGGCCCGAGGTTCCGAAGCCACATATATAAGGGTCTAAATGGGGTCTTGAGACCAATTTTTTTTTTTGTGGATTTGATTGGAAATTTTTAGAAATGGATTTTGGACATGATCAGGGCTCCAAAACCACCTATAATTGGCCCAAAATAGGGTCTTGAGACCACATTTTTTTATGTTCGAGATACTTCTTCCTACTGTGTGGGGGTATTTCAGCTTCGGTATAGCCGAAGATAGTCCACTCTCTAGTTTTTAAAGAAAATTGTCAGTCCTACAACTTTGTCAATTTTATTTTTCGTATCTTTTATAGTTTTTATAATACAAGAGCTAAAACGCAAAAAAAACGAAAAATTTTCAAAATTTCATGGTTATTTTAAAATACATAAGAATTTGCCTATCAAGTTTAACACTCGAAAAGTTCAGTTTTGTCGACCTGTGTTATTATAGCAAAAAAAAAAAGGTACGATCTCTGCGATCATGCTCCAATCATAATATTTCTCTGCGTGTGGGTCGATATGATATTTTCTAAATCCCAGTGTATACTACTTAAAGTAAGAGACATTCAGCACTCTTCATTGAATATCCACCAGGAAATTTAAATTTAACCTAGGGAGTTGTTGTTTTTTAATTGATTTTTTTTTATATTAATTTGATTTTATAAATTTTTTTTTAAATTTCTACTGCTAAGAATATTTTTTGTTTTTTCTGCAAAAACCAAAATACTTATAAACTTAAAAAAATGCAAAAAAAATTTAGAAACTTTTATTGTTTAAAAAAAAATTTTGGTCAAAACCCCCTCATGAAGAAATCCTGGCGGCGGGCCTGATACCAAACAAGTCGTAAATTGTTGTACAAAAAATATATTTTTGATAATTTTTGCATCATTGTAATTTGCCAAATTTAAATACATCTTTTAATGTAGTTGCATCCAAATTATCGTCTATTCAGTGTATTTTCATTATGTGAAAGAGAAATGGAAATGGAAGTGTTAAAGTACTTTTTGATGTTTACGAAATGGCCTGTTGTGTAAAGGTTGGAACACTCATGTCTTATAAGTTGGGACACCACTTTTTTTACTGTAATTTATTCTTATGTTATACTTTTACCTACTTCTGAGCCCCAACTGGATATATAAAATGTTAATTTCGGGCACACCTTCGATAATACTTTCAATATACAAAAACTGCGAATGATAACATCAATAAACATTCTAATTTTAATAATACCATGCAGTTTTACTTTATATTTAGCTTATTCATATTTTTGACCAACTGGTGTTCAACGGTTTTTGATCAGAACGTAACAATTTCTTCAACTACATGCTTGACCAACAGGTGGTCAACAGCTCTTAACCAGGTCCTAAATGTGTCTTCGACTATATTTATGACCAAAAAAGTGTGTTTTCAGTTATTGAGCTCTAACTTTTGGCTTGATCACGATATCAAAAAGTTTTATATGGCAAAGTTGACGACAGCTGCAGCCTCAAATCGGTTTATAGAGGTTGACATTATTCGTATTCGTTCCAAAGTTACACACCAAAAACGAAACCCGTCCCAACTTCGACGACATTCCCTTACCGAAAATCACACAATTTTTAACGCTCAAAAGGAGAAGTGACAGGTATAAACAAGTATATATGACAAGCACTGCATAAAAACAGCTTTTACCAAAACTAAAACTTTTTCCCAAATTAATCATAACATCGAACCCTTGCATCGAATAAATAAAATATTCTATAACCTTCTGGGAAATATGGAAATACATAGGCACATATTCACAGTCAAATTAAGTTCCACACTAACTTTAGTACTCTACTAAGTTGACAGAAAATACACTGAATTGACAGCTACTAAATTTGACTATGAATACGAGCCATATTTCTTGTAAGAACTAGTTGCGCATGAAAAAAGAAGTGATTCTTGTAAAAATAGAAATAGAACGAATTTTCATGGATTTTATTCGGATTCAGCGGAAAAAAATACATATAAACAGCTTTAGTTTCTCATTGAACCAAATGAATGCGAATTAGAAAAAAAATAGTAGACTCGTTTTTTTTGTTTCTGTATGGTACTTAGACCCAATAGACTTACAACCCTTCTATTGTCTTTTCCTATGACATCGCCATGTAAAAATAGTTAGAAGAGGATGTACCGAGCTGACTCTTTTTTAGCTGGATACATGTAAAATGTTGGTAAAAGCAATCATTTGGAACGGTTGCTGCCACAGTTATGAGTATCGACTCCAACTTATGGGATGGCTAAATTTATTTTTATTTAATGAAATACTGAAACGATTTGAAGGCAGATCTTGTATTTAGTTTGAAATGACGTCGGAAACGGAATGTGCGATAGGACTTGGTATGTGCAACGATTTTAAGCTACGGTCGGACCGAAGGTGGTTTTCTTAGTATTTCTGTATAGTATTTCACACAAAAAAATGTTTACAATCGATATTTTTGACACTACACCACCAACAAAATAAATTTTATCAATCAAGTATGATTTTCCTGTGAAATGTAAAACTCTAATTAATATAATAATTTTTTTTGTCCTGCTAACAAGTTTATAACTTTTTCAATATATTCAATATATTTATATTTTCTGCAACACACAATATGCTACCATACCAATGCCAATGCCTGAATTGGTTCGCAATCCAAAACTTTCAAAAGCAGTTAATTTTTAAATCATTTACAAATTTCCAGAAAGTTCAAATTTTATTGTACAATAAAAGCCTTTCGGCAATCAGTAAACAATTTCAGCCAAATTACTAACACTCCGAAGAAGCAAAAATTAATGTCCCAAAAAAAACTTGCCAATAAAAAAAGTCGCTTTTAATGAACTTGCGACAATTTCAGCTTTTGCAACAATAAAGTGTATAGTATAATAGCCTAAGAAAAAATCACAAAGAATCCGTTTTCTGAAATACAGAACATAAATTAATAACAGCGCAAAAAACGCTCAAAATTACGAGATCAATTAAAAAAGCGAATCGTGAAGCAGCTGCTGTGTTTGGAGTTGAAGTTATTAACGCTGCTTCGCGCTACAGCCAAGAACTTCTTCCGTTGCAGTCGTGCGCTTGTTCTCATTAATTTAGCCAACATACAAATGCGCCATGTAATGTCTGGAATTCACTCACATACAGTATTTATTTTGATAATATTTTGAATTAATTGAAACGTACATACATTCATTGGCTATACATGAACGTTCATTGGTTATGATTTGAAACTGGTATCGTTACGAAAAATTCAACACGCACAGTTCTAAAACACAACTGAAACAGTTTCACTTTAATTTTTTTCTCAGTGTAGTTCCTGCAATCGTGTTTACAAGTACACTGAGAAAAAAATCAAAACGTACCGAACCGTTGCCAATATCCTTCCAAAACTAAATGTTCGGATTTTGAAAACAAAACGTCTCCATTTTTTTGAAACTGCCCATTTATGAATTGAAAAGCTACGTTGACGTTTTGTGACTGACCCGTTATACATTTTTTTATGCATTATGCATTTTGGATTTTTGAAAATTTGTCTACAAAATATTACTTTTTTTGTCTTATATGGGAGCCCAACCTAGTTTTTGTCCGATTTGACTGATTCTCGTCCTTGCTCTTACTTTTGAAGTGAAAAACTTCTTCCCAAAGTTTCAAGTCGATGTCTTCAAAAATGCGACCGCTATCGTGCGGACAGGCAGACAGACAGACGCACATGGCTAAATGGACTCAGGAGGTGATGCTGATCAAGTTTATATATACTTTTCCATACCGAACACGCCTCCTTATGGGCATTATAAACTTTGTGTCAAAGTGAGTGTAGGGATATAAAAATGCGAAAATCTGGATAAAAAATACAAAAAACTAGAGAGTGAAATATCTTCGGTTATGCCGAAACTGAAATACCACCACACAGTATACTCCATTTAGAAGAACCTTGAACAAAAAGAACATTGTGTCTCTAGACCCCGATTTGGAACCATTTATACGTGGTTTTGGAGCCTCAGAACATGTCCAAAATCCGTTTCTAAAGATTTCCAATCAAATCCTCAAAAAAAAAATTTGCTCTCAAGACCCCATTTTGACCCTTACCGATTAATCGGCCCGACCGATTAATCGGCTTCAGGCAGTATCGGCCGAACAAAATTTACCGAAAAGTAACTGGGATAACCAACACTAATTTCTTTTGTAAAATGATTTAACCCTTTCGCGAATTTGTTACCATATGGCAACATAACACTTTAAGACTACGTGGACCAGTCTCGGTACAATTTACAAAAAAAAAGTTAATGCAATTTTTTTCTTTGGTTTATTAGAAGTATTTCTGTATAAACATTTATTTTTTCGGTTTGTTGAATAGCAACAATTTCCGTTTTTTATTGCACCAGATTGACGCGAGAAATTTTTTGCCGAAAACATCACTTAAAAAATTTAAATTTAATTGTTTAAAAAAAATTATTTTAAAAAAGTGTTGATGCAATAATGTAAAGAAATAAAGAAATAGTCATACTACATGTTTGCATTATTAAAAATTCAAAAATTAAATTCTCGTAGCTGTGGCGATTTTTTAAAATGCACGTATTGCCATTTGGCAATACGTGCATTTTTATATTATATAATTATTGTATGCAATGTAAAAAAAGTTTATGTTAAAAAAAAAATTTATTTTGAACTCTCATGAATAAAATTGATGTAAATAAATGCACACTTACAATGAATTTGACTTTGATTAACTTTAATATATAAGTAAATGTAAATATATTTAATGTATATTTTAGGAAAAAAATTTTTTTGGTAAAAAAATTCATTTTTAAATGTAATACATAAACTTATATAAATTTAAGCACATATGCAATAAATTTGATATTGAAAATTTTTAGACCGTTAAGCAAATTTGTTGCCATATGGCAACATTCCAAGAAACTACTTTCAAATAACTTTTTTTTTCAAATTTTGATTTTTTATCACTATTAGCATCATTAATAGCAATAATTAACGGAGAATAGATTTTTATGGCTCGAAATGAAAAACATGTAGCGAAAGGGTTAAAACAAATATTCCAAAAAATTTCTTTTTTTAAGAATGTTTTAACAAATTTAAGATTTGAAAAAGTGTTTTCACTCTATCTCTCCGATTTTATAGAAATTTGGAAGGTAGATAAATAACAGATGGAGCAACGATTGCAAGAATATTTTGTTTGCATTTACATGGAAAATACTGTGTATTTGAGTTAAAATTATTACGAAATTTAAAAAAAAAAATTCATAAGGATATTTTTGAAAAAGTATTTCTCCCTTCAATTGAAAAACAATAACTCCAAATTTTGCAAGCACTTAGGTGTTAGGTCAAAGTACATTTGGAAAAAAAAGCCAATAAGCCGCTTGGTGGACTCATTGATATTTTCGAGTTCAAAAATGTATATGCAATCGATGCTCCATCTTGTTTCAGCCACGAGAAGCTATATTGTTTTTACGCTGTTAATTACCTACCTTCCAAATTTCTACAAAATCGGAGAGGTCGGGGGTAATTTTTTCAAAAATTGTTTCGATTTGACAAGGAATTACACTAAGGCATTCAGTCCCGGGATCCCGGACGTTTTCTCAATCCCGGAAACCCGGGATTGAGAAATGGAATGAATTTTTTATGCATTGTTTAAGATATTGTTGATGTTTTTCCACAAAAATACAGAAGTGCATTTACATTCAATCTAATTGCTAAATTAAAAAACCCACTTTTGTAGATTAAGTGCTACACTCACAAAAATTTAAAAAATGTTTGTCAATAACGGTTAACAAACAATTTTCCATTTTAAATCGGCCATAAAAAGGGGAATTCCGGACTTTAGGTCTCCAATTTTGCTGAAATTTTTTCAGTTAGTTCGGCTCGTCAATTTAAGATACTAATTTGAACCGTTTTGCGGATTTATGGTAATTTGAATTTTAAGAAATTTTGTCGAAAATTTGAGTAGCAAAAATTCAAGTACAATTTATTACCTTTCTAACGATATCAAACAATTTCAAATCGGTTGAGATTTGACAAAGTTATGGGGATTTTTTCTCTGTTTGCTACTTAAATTTTCGCCAAAATGTCTTAAAATTCAAATTACCATAAATCCGTTAAGAAGTGTTTTTTTGCAAAACGACTCAAATTCGTATCTTAAATTGACGAGCCGAACTAACTGACAAAATTTCAGAAAAATTGGAGACCCAAAGTCCGGATGGGTGGCCGAATTCACATGGAATGGCCATATATTCATTTTAAATATTGTTTGTTTGGGTTAATGTAATATTTATTAAATACTAGCTGGGTCCGGTCCGCTTCGCTGGGCCTAAATAATTTTTTGTTGTTGCATTGTCTGCAATGTAATGTATGAATGGATGAAAGTAATTTTTAAATAGCGATTGGTATTGAAATAGGTTTTGATGAATGAATGAATGATTCGTATTGTATGTATGTATGTAGCGCAGTAAAGTATGTTTGGAAGATTATTGAAATTAAATTAAATGACATGTGGTATAAGTATTTGAAGCACATGCCGAATGCTCGCACAAAATGGCCCGGCAGTGTAAACACTTGAAAACGAACAAATCTGTAGATTCCGATGCCGGAGGGAATATTCAATCAGTGTAAACGGTTGCACGAACGGAATTTCGTTTACGATTGGAGTTCGCGACAAATGTTGTGTTCGCTCCTACGGTCTAAGTGCACCTTCAAATTAAGTAAAAATAAGTACCTTTATCCCTTTTAGACAAAATTAAACCAAAAATTCCCTTAGGAAGGGAAATTTGCCTAAAGTTGGCTGCACTGGTTGAGCGCCCCGTCTGTGAGGAGTGTTGCCACATTGAGAGACGTTGTGTTGTGTTTTTGCAAATTTTTCTTGTGGGAAGAAAGTGATTTCTATAACTTGTTGGTACAATTTTGCAGTGCTTATTTGCCGAAAAGGCCAATTGCAGTGTGTGCATTTAAGTCAAGTTTAATTAAATTTTCATTCGCAATGGACGTCTTCTCGTAATATTAATGGCGGTTTGCCCGCATTTAGGTCCCCATAAGCCAACGCGAAATTCCGCAGCCGGTACGAAACTTGAACAAAAATGTTGCTTGAATATGCGATACTGCGTTTTTTTAAAGAAAATTTATAAATGATACACATTTTTAGTTCTAGCTTTGAAATTTTTCACCGCAAACAAATTTTTTTATTCCAACATCTTTGCTGGAAGAATTTTCGAGAAAGTACCGCGGCGGCGGAATTTTGGGTATTTTAAGTTGTAATGAAGTATTGTGTGTAGGGTTACTGTTAAAGTGGGCGACTTTCGCAGTGCGCATTTAAGGTCGCCACACATGAATGCAAAATTTCGTTGGTGTCGTGGTACTTTTTCTTGAAAATACGATAGTGCGCTCTAGAATGATATGCATTTGTTTTTGTTTTTGTGAAATTTTTCAGCACGAAAAAATTTGTCCGAGCCAAATATCGCCTTGCAATTTTTGAGCAATTTTTGGGGAAATTTCGCGGCATTGTGTGGGGAGCTTTAAGTTGGGTATAATTTAATTTCCATTCACAATAGACATTTTTCCGTAGTTATTTGGAATGTAAATGGCAAATGCATTTAAGTGGAAATGAAGTACTGTGAAAGTGGGCGTAAAATGTGCACTGGGAAATTGGGGCAAATTATGGAATTGCGAATATGTAATACTCAAGGAGAAGCCATGTTATTTTGGCATTGCCTTAGGTTTTTTCCATTATTGAAAAGTTACATGCAATCAAATGGAAATAACCTTAATTATTACTCCCTGCTGCATTTAATGTTGAAGATACACGAAGTTGTTGAAATTTCTGATCGGTACATCGACTTGAAATACTTTAGCAATTCGATTTCATACTTTGAAAGAAACCGAAAGGTAAAAAACATCGCAGATATGGTAACACTGCTTGGGTGGGGAAAAATTAAGTCCTAGGTGGCAACCAAGTTGATTGTTGATCATATGGTATTTGCTTTAAAAGATTCACAAATGTGAGAGAAAAACGTATTTTCTAACTTGTGGGCGCTAAAAGTGGGCGTGTTAAAACCTATCCTATGTCACGACTCACGACCCCTAGAACACATATATAAAGTTTGGTGAGAATCGGTGCTGTAGTTATCGCGTCTACTGGTGACAAACATACACGTCTCTTTTATATATATAGATATAGATAGATTCACATTTTTATTTGTTTTTATGAAATTGCTCACCTCAAACAAATATATTTTGGCATTTGCAAGAAACATTTTTGAGTAAGTTTCGCATCGGCTGCGGTACTTCGCGTTGATGTGTGCGGACCTTAATGTTGTACTGGGAATATAAGCAGATATGGTAACACTGCTTGGGTGGGGAAAAATTATGTCCTAGGTGGCAACCAAGTTGATTGTTGATCATATGGTATTTGCTTTAAAAGATTCACAAATGTGAGAGAAATACGTATTTTCTAACTTGTGGGCGGTAAAAGTGGGCGTGTCAAAACCTATCCTATGTCACGACTCACGACCCCTAGAACACATATATAAATTTTGGTGAGAAGCGGTGCTGTAGTTTTCGCGTCTACTGGTGACAAACATACACGTCTCTTTTATATATATAGATGTTTTTTTTGTTGAATTAAATTTAAGGTATTGTTACAACCATTTTTTCTTTAATTTTATATTAACAATTGTATTCAATAGGAAAATCCCGAACTAATCCCGGGATTGTAATTTCAAATCCCGGGATTTTCAAAAACACTTCGGGATTAAATGCCTTAAATTACACTGATCTTCATGCAAGGTTTCCCTATTAGATTTTCCATTCAGGTCGATAAGGAAGATCCTATCGGGAAATCAAGCTTTACAAATGCGATACTTGTACAATTGTGAAATTTTGTCATTTTTAGGTCATAATTACACTTTTGAAAAATTCTCAAAATTCAGGGGAATTTTTCGTCACATTCATTTTCATTCTTCTGCAAAGTGGCTTGTTTTTGAATAGCGCAACTTTCTTCTTTATAAAAAAAATGTATTGTCCCCAAGAAAAAATTTTGAAAAGTAGGATTTTTTTAAACAGCAGTTTCTTGAAGTGTATTTAACGAGTTAATGAGTTCTGCTACTCATTTGAAAGGAATGGAAGAGACCTTTCTATTGATACCAATATCGATATTATGAAATGGATCTGTGAACCACCGTACATAAAAATCATATGTACGAATAATTGTTGTGTCCACTGTAGGTAAATGTTAGTAACGTTTTTTTTTAGAAAACCCCCCTTCCTACCCCTAAATTTGTTCTTAGGTACGTCCCAGTCAAAAAGTAAAAACATACTTTCTTAAACTAGAATTTCTAGATAATTAGGCCTGGATTGAATAGATTACAAATAGTCTTGTGGCGCACCAGTGTTAATTTTTTTTTTGCATTTGAAACAAAATGCTCATGCTTTCTGAAAGTTATTTAATTCCTTTAAATGTTTCTGCACCAACACATTATGTACATAGCAAAAGTTTTTGTAAAACCAAATGAAATTTTTGTTGCCAAAAATTTCAAAATTTACGAAGTTCTTTTCTTTCTACATACAAACATACATATACTACATAGCTGCGTTAAGCCTTTTGTCGTTCACTGTTTAAGCTTTTTCCGCATCATTCAAACATTTAATCCGGATTTAAGTGAATTCCCTCATTGCAACGCAATGTGAAGCTGTGCGCAAAACAAACTGCCAGAGACATGGAGGGATGTACGGCATGAGGCACATTCCTGCTCCATGAATGAACAAATCCGAAATTCCATCGAACATTTACAGTGCGCAGGGTAGGAATATGCCTGATATAAAGCACAAGATGCGTTAACTTAAAAAATTTCAAATTGTTAAAATATATTTAGCGAATTTACTGCGACAACGACACGAACTTAACGAAACAAAAGCAAAGCTGCAAATGACAAAGGAAGGAGTTGCCACCAAAAGTTAATCAAGAAGCAAACAATAGCGTCAAGGATAATTTTCAATCGCTTCAATGATAAGACTACAGAAACAATTTCGAATTTGCTGAAGTGATTTACAGAATTAGTTTGGAATCGTCAAGATTAGTTCGTGATTGCCGTTGCTGGCGCTGAGCTAGCTCATAGAAACTGAGAAGAACGTCAATGTGAAACAACAATATTATGTGGGGAAAGGGGCAATCGAAAACAATACAGCCATAATCAGATACGCTCATTGACAATGTTTTTGCTAGAGCTTACCATGCTGAGTACAGAGGAATTCTAAGATGTCTCTGCGTTGATTAATCTTTAGCTTAGATACAAAAAGTCGGAATGATTGAACGAATTGACTCGAAGTAACACGATTCCTTATTTAGTCATAATCATTTTTAATCCCTGCTTTTTAAGATGGACCGAAAACCTCCTTTTTTTTGGATCAACACAAGATCCGTATTTGCATTCTAATAAATGACAAAATTTTTAAATCTGAAATTTTAAAAAAACTGGAGAGTGAACTATCTTTGGCTATGCCGAAGCTGAAATACCCCCACACTTTAAGAAAAAATAAATTTATATTTATTTCAGAAGAAAATTGGTATTTCCAGTCTTAGCGAACGCACAAAAATGAATTGCTTAGTCAAAATAATTAAGTAAAACTGAAAACTGATACAAAGGTAATTTCAGAAACCTTACTTAGGCATATTTTGAATTGAATTGTGTCTTTCCTAAAGAAACGGAAACTCAAATACTGAAAAAAAATGGCTAAATGGAATCAGGAGGTGATGCTGATCAAGAATATATATACTTTCCATCCCGGACACGCCTTCTTATGGGCGTTACAAACGTTGAGCCAAAGTTAGTATACCCTGCCATAGTGTGTGTGGGGTAGGGATGTCAATTTTTTGAGACCTTTGTCAATCCCGGGATTTTCGGAATTTAAAAATGCAATCCCAGGATCTCGGGATTAGTCCCGGGATTTTGATTTTTTTAATTTAACCAAAATTTAGAATAAAAATGTTATATTACATCGAATTGAATTGCTTTTAATACACCCATACTAAAATATTTTTTTTTTGCAAATTGTGCAAATAATTTAACAATATTAAAGGTACAAACAAGTAAAATGTATTACAATATCAAAGGTTATTGTGATGGCAACTTGTAACAGAAGCACATGAAAGAAGTTAACGGAATGCCATTATTCTTGTTCTTTCAAACGCTAAACTGACACATATGTGGGAGGGGCTAGTGAAAGCGACTGAGATTTGTTAATGTAATGTCAAACATTTAGAATTTGACATTCATTGTAAAGAATTCTCTAGTAATCGTCCGCATATGTGAAAGTATATATAGTATGTTTGAAAATAACATAATTGGCAGTCAACTAAATGAGTCGCTGATGATAAATCTGGCAAATTTTTAAATAGCTATACGACTCAAGCCATGCTTGGACTGTTCCCTTTTTTCATGTTGCTACTTTCCTGTTTGATTCTTCAAGTGATCTTTTCATTGCATACAACAAAATTATGTACTAAAAACATATACTTAAACTAAAAAAAAAAAATGTAAAACACCAACAACTCATTAAAGGTTTTAATTGGATTTTTTTAAAATTTAATTTATCACACCTTTGGTTTTGAATATTAGAAAAAAGTTTGAATAACTTTAAAATATATAGAATAAAATACATTGGAATCTTGGGTTTCCGGTCAGAATAAGATCATTTTATAAATTTGTCGTTTGATCCACATTTCTCGACCAACTACTGACTGGAATATTTTGTCGAACATTTTAATATACGGAACTGGAACTTGTATTTCATGTACCGAACGAAGTTTGGTCCAATTTCCATTTAAACAAAATGGATTTGACTGCTTTATAGTCTACTAATTTGCAAATAGTTTGGAAAAATTTTTTGCTTAAATTTGTGGATGTAATGAAACAATTTCCTTCATGCATTGATAGAAGTATCTGCAATTCGTATTGTATATTTTTATATAACGCATATAGTTTATATACAAGTATATCAATCAATCTTTAGCCCATTTTATCTAAATTATTTCATTAAAACAAAATAAAACCAAACCAATAAAATTAAATGAAACACATGAAATTTCCAAAAAATATCCTACTCTTCGAAGTATTTTCCTGAATGCTTATCAACATTTTTTGGATGAAAAATTATGGTCCTTGCTAAAACTAAAACATTCACAAAAAATTTTTTATGGTACAAAAAGTTCCGGGATTTTTAAATTTCTTCTTAACGAATAGAATTTAATTGATTAATTTTTCCCCATTATAAAAGGCCTATTTTTGAAAAAATTGCTTATATAACTAGTCCCGAAAATCCCGGGATTAGTCAGTCCGAATCCCGGAATTTTCGGGACTAACATAGAGGCGGGATCCCGGGATGAGTGTATAATAAAAATACGTTTTAAGCCCGGTATGCAGATACAACAAAACAAACGCCATTTTCATTCCAGCTAGCATATGCAAAAAAACTTTTTTGAGTGCTTAGGAGAGATTTTTTTACAACCCGCACTTCGAAATTATTGGAATGACCTTTATGTTGCTTTGAAAACAATTTCTATTAGCCGCACAATCACTCAGAATCACTTTTTCATATTTATTCATATTTTTTAAATTTTAATTACAAAATTCAAAAATTAAACTGTCAAAAAATATTTCGCTCTACACTCCAAAACGGAATTCCGCCCCACCTACCGGGCATTGTAATGAAAATATACAAGGAAATTACTGGTTGGCCCCGCTTGCTCACCAAAAGGAGCCTTTTTTCAGAAAAAAATGGGTCTTATTGCCCTAAGGAAGTGGTCATCAAGAGGACCAATAACTTCGGTTTTTCTATTGTATTTTTCTTTTTCTAAATTCAATATATGAATTATCGGGCTAAATCAATAACTTTCTATACTTATCACGCCACCTCATTGACATTACAAACTTCATCCCAAAATAAATATACCCTTATAAATATAAATATGCTTTTGTAACGATAAAAATATTAGAAAAAAATTAAAAGGACCTGTTCGCCCCCCGCAGATGAAATAGACCCACTTAAAGAGACAAACAAAAATTTTAAGAAGAGGACTTTTTTCACCTTTCATTTTAATTTTAATTTTTTTTTCTGCCAACCCTAATATGCGGATATACGACCGATAGCGATGTTAAGGAGTATTATTCCGCACAATTTGCTAAATTAGGGTAAATAAAATAGGAGCTACTCACCAATATGTCAACAATCATATGACATGAACAGTGGAAGAGAGCGACGAAATGTATTGACGCTCCATACATTTCATCGCTTGTTTGTTCTGAGCGTGTCATATGTTTTGACTGCACTGTACTCCATTGGGTTCCCACTTTAAATGAATCGCGTTATTGTTACTATGATATTAGTCAAAAACATTGTAACTGCAATTCCTAAGAATATAAACATGATTTTCACAGTTTGACAAAGCAGGTCTTAGGCTACGGTCAGATTAGGCAAATATTTGCCCAAATACTGGGAAAATACATTCAGAAAAATAAAATACTGGTTCAGTCACATACGATTTTAGTTGACTTCAAAAATATCTGAGTGTATTTGGGCAAATATTTGCCTAATCTGACCGTAGCTTAAGAAGACTTCTGAAACTCTCCACATGAAAAGGCCTGGGTATGCTGTGGGTTCCAAAGGGTTCCGTTGAAAATTAAATATTTACCGTTATGTTTAAAATTAAGTAAAGTGAAAAAAATTTTTAAATTTCCCTTTTTTCAAAAATTTATAACTTTTTAACCGTGCGGGTGAGAGCTTGATTATTTTTGTTTTACGCAAGAAATAAAAAAAATCTTTTTTATACCCCCACACTCACTGTGGCAGGGTATACTAACTTTGTCACAACGTTTGTAACGCCCATAAGGAGGCGTGTCCGGTATGGAAAAGTATATATATTCTTGATCAGTATCACCTCCTGAGTCGATTTAGCGATGTCCGTCTGTCTGTCCGTCCGTCTGTCCGTCTGTCCGTCTGTCCGTCTGTCCGTCTGTCCGTCCGCACGATAGCGGTCGCAGTTTTGGAGATATCGACTTGAAACTTTTTTTACATGTTTTTCTCGTGAATACTGAGATCAAGTTCGAGAATCAGCCAAATCGGACAAAAACTGGGCGTGGCTCCCATACACCGAAAAAAAAGGTAAAAATTTTTATACCCCCACACACACTGTGGCAGGGTATACTCACTTTGTCACAACGTTTGTAACGCCCATAAGGAGGCGTGTCCGGTAAGGAAAAGTATATATATTCTTGATCAGCATCACCTCCTGAGTCGATTTAGCGATGTCCGTCTGTCTGTCCGTCTGTCCGTCCGCACGATAGAGGTCGCAGTTTTGGAGATATCAACTTGAAACTTTGGGTACATGTTTTTCTCGTGAATACTGAGATCAAGTTCGAGAATCAGCCAAATCGGACAAAAACTGGGCGTAGCTCCCATACACCGAAAAAAAGGTAAACATTTTTTATTGTTGTATTCGATTGGAAATGTTTAGAAACGTATTTTTGACATGGTCCGAGGTTTCGAAGCCACATATATAAGGGTCTGAATGGGGTCTTGAGACCAACATTTTTTTTTGGTGGATTTGATTGGAAATTTTTAGAAACGGATTTTGGACATGTTCCGGGCTCCAAAACCACCTATAATTGGGTCAAAATAGGGTCTTGAGACCACATTTTTTTATATTCGAGGTACTTCTTCCTACAGTGTGGGGGTATTTCAGCTTCGGTATAGCCGAAGATAGTCCACTCTCTAGATTATTGTTGTATTCGATTGGAAATGTTTAGAAACGTATTTTTGACATGGTCCGAGGTTCCGAAGCCACATATATAAGGGTCTAAATGGGGTCTTGAGACCAATTTTTTTTTTTGGTGAATTTGATTGAAAATTTTTAGAAATGGGTTTTGGACATGGTCTGAGGCTCCGAAACCACCTATAAATAGGTCAAATGGGGTTTTGAGACAACATTTTTATACCCCCACATTCATATATATATTATTATACCCCCACACTCACTGTGGCAGGGTATACTAACTTTGTCACAACGTTTGTAACGCCCATAAGGAGGCGTGTCCGGTATGGAAAAGTATATATATTCTTGATCAGTATCACCTCCTGAGTCGATTTAGCGATGTCCGTCTGTCTGTCCGTCCGTCTGTCCGTCCGCACGATAGCGGTCGCAGTTTTGGAGATATCGACTTGAAACTTTTTTTACATGTTTTTCTCGTGAATACTGAGATCAAGTTCGAGAATCAGCCAAATCGGACAAAAACTGGGCGTGGCTCCAATACACCGAAAAAAAAGGTAAAAAATTTTTATTGTTGTATTCGATTGGAAATGTTTAGAAACGTATTTTTGGTCCGAGGTTCCGAAGCCACATATATAAGGGTCTAAATGGGGTCATGAGACCAATTTTTTTTTTTGGTGGATTTGATTGAAAATTTTTAGAAATGGATTTTGGACATGGTCTGAGGCTATAAAACCACCTATAAATAGGTCAAAATGGGGTTTTGAGACAACATTTTTATACCCCCACATTCATATATATATTAATTTTGACACAACTTAGGAGAGTTCTTTCAAACCATAAAACTCCTCATACCAACGCTGCGATGATTCCATAAAATTCCCACCTAACTCATTCACAAATTTCATAGAAAAGACCGCAGAGTGATTTTACAATCATGATTCTTGGAAACCATAATTACTTCCAACAAGTACTACTTAACTACATGATAATTTCAATAATTCCACTGAATTTCCATGTATCCCATGGGCTTTTCCCTCCTTACCTCTTTACTTATTGATTCCATTTTTACCTGCTACCTTATTTTTATACCCCCACACTCACTGTGGCAGGGTATACTAACTTTGTCACAACGTTTGTAACGCCCATAAGGAGGCGTGTCCGGTATGGAAAAGTATATATATTCTTGATCAGTATCACCTCCTGAGTCGATTTAGCGATGTCCGTCTGTCTGTCCGTCCGTCTGTCCGTCTGTCCGTCTGTCCGTCTGTCCGTCTGTCCGTCTGTCCGTCTGTCCGTCTGTCCGTCTGTCCGTCTGTCCGTCCGCACGATAGCGGTCGCAGTTTTGGAGATATCGAAATTGCTGAAATTAATTAAAAAATTTATAATCTGCTTTTTAGTCGGTTTAAGGGTTATATTTAAAAAAACTTGTTTAAACTGTTTTTTTTTTCCTCTTTTTTTTAAAAAAATTTTTTTCTCCCCCCTTTTTCCTCCTTTTTCCCCCTTTTTTACTATTTTTCCTGAATGCGAACCTAAGTAAAAAATGTCAGCCTTGTAGCTTACAAAATACGAAAGTTAGAACTTTTAAGTGGCTCCATCCCGCACCCCTTTGCCCCCACACCCCCCTTTCCAAAGGGTACAAAATTTAATTTTGTCAATAAGAACTCACCTACCGAATTTCATCATTGTAGCTTGAAGGAATTGGAAGTTATGCCATGTTTAAAAAAAAGGGGTTTGAGTCCCCCCACGGCCCCCTACGCTCCATCCCGCACCCCTTTGCCCCCACACCCCCCTTTCCAAAGGGTACACAATTTAATTTTGTCAATAAGAACTCACCTACCGAATTTCATCATTGTAGCTTGAAGGAATTGGAAGTTATGCCATGTTTAAAAAAAAGGGGTTTGAGTCCCCCCACGGCCCCCTACGCCTCTGAATAGAATGCATTGTCACCGGAGTTCTATCAGTGTTCCAAATTTCAGCTCTCTACCTCATGGGGAAGTGTATGACAAAGCTCGCCGCAGATTTGAAGATAAATATATATATACACAGAAAAAAATAACGTCGGTAAAATTAACCGAAAAAAGTTGTTAACGTACAACTTTAAAAAAGGTATGAAAATTGTAAATTTTTTAACCGAGCTGGTAGGTTGGATTAACCGAAAAAAAATTGTTAAAATAGGTCTTCAAAATTCGACATAAATAGTTCAAATAATCGAAAAAGTTGTTGTTGTATGTTCTTTTACAACAATTTTTGATTAAATGTTAATTTTTCACAAATTTACTGAAAAATTTACAACTTAACCGAGAAAAAAAATGGTGCAATAAATTTACCATTTCTCATCGGTTAAACGTACCGACATTGGAGGGTTGGAGCGTTTTTAACCGTCTTTTTCGGTTAGATTTACCGACTTTTTTTTTTGTGTGTATACTAGCTGTTACATAAATGGCATTGCACGGGTTGTATAAAATTTTAAAATAAATATATATAGGAATTTGCGCCGACTTCAATGGACGCTGCAGTTGATGGTCAATTACCCCCGTGACCCAAACTATGTCTAAGGATGCATTTGGTGGCAGCTGTAATCCCACCCGGTATGATTCAACCAGAAAATGACCAAGAACGCACTTGGTGGCAGTTGTAATCCCACCCGGCATGATTCACCCAAAAAATGTCCAAGGAAGCACTTGGTGGCAGCTGTAATCCCACCCGTTATGATTCACCCAAAAAAATATGCAAGGACGCAGTTGGTGGCATGGACCACTCAATATTCGATGGTTACATTTTAATTATATTTTTTGTTGTATGGGAGGTGCCACACCCAGTTGTCCAAATCCAACCTCTTATGTCTATTGCAAATTCCATTACTTACACAATTTTACCTTAAAATTTCAATAAAATCAGCAAAGCCGTATATGGGGTAGAAAATTGTATGGGCGGTGCCACTCCCCTTATCCAATTATTCCCATATTCGAAACATAGCTGGGAAAACATACTGTACAATAGAGAACCCATAAATGCAAAAGTGTTTTTTGTTCGCTCCCCGCGCATTTTCGGAAAGGTGTTGGCTCAAAAAAAACTGGACTTCAGTGGTGGTAAAAAGCCGGCTGGACTTTTGTCTTAAAAATTGACTAAACTAGAGAGTGGACTATCTTCGGCTATACCGAAGCTGAAATACCCCCACACAGTAGGAAGAAGTACCTTGAACATAAAAAATTGTGGTCTCAAGACCCTATTTTGAGCCAATTATAGGTGGTTTTGGAGCCCGGACCATGTCCAAAATCCATTTCTAAAAATTTCCAATTAAATCCACAAAAAAAAAAAAAAATTGGTCTCAAGACCCCATTTAGACCCTTATATATGTGGCTGCGGAACCTCGGACCATGTCAAAAATACGTTTCTAAACATTTCCAATCGAATACAACAATACAAAATTTTTACCTTTTTTTTCGGTGTATGGGAGCCACGCCCAGTTTTTGTCCGATTTGGCTGATTCTCGAACTTGATCTCAGTATTCACGAGAAAAACATGTAAAAAAAGTTTCAAGTCGATATCTCCAAAACTGCGACCGCTATCGTGCGGACGGACAGACGGACAGACGGACAGACGGACGGACAGACAGACGGACATCGCTAAATCGACTCAGGAGGTGATACTGATCAAGAATATATATACTTTTCCATACCGGACACGCCTCCTTATGGGCGTTACAAACGTTGTGACAAAGTTAGTATACCCTGCCACAGTGAGTGTGGGGGTATAAAAATAGTGTATAGCGGTTTGGGCTGGGCGGTGATGAGTCAGTCTATCACCAATCATTCACCCAATCGAGACAAACACTTTTATATTTGTAATTGCGTGGCGCCTGACTTGAAGTTCTCATTTGTACAAATTATTTTTTAATCAAAATTTGTTTGTTTCGTTTAGTTTTTATTCACTTTTTTTAAAATAACAAAAAATTTTTTTTTGCTAAAAAAAGGTGAAAAATAAAGAAAAATAGTAAAAATTTTATGTTTGCCGAGCTATATCGTTTAAACCAATTACCCCACTACAAAATGTTGCAGCTAAAAATTGTAGAGAATTTTATTATCTACAAGATTGGTAATAAGTCTTGTCAATATGCATCCCACTGTTCACAAGATATAACATTGAAACCAGATTTACACAACTTTGACACGTTATATAATACAAGCTATCAACTTTACAAAAAACCTTTTTATCTAAAAAGTAGGCAGTATAATTCTCTTGAAAACGATACCAGGAAATTTTCCATAGGATGTACCGTTTACGAGATATTCGGGGAAAGGCTTTTCTTATGGCAGCTGAAGCACAACCTCTAGAGTCCCGCCATTTTGGAATTAAGCTTAGGACACGCCCCTGTTCAGCACTAAAATTGCGTACGCTAAATTTTTGTAATTTTTGAAATGGAGCAAATAACTTAAAAAGGTGCAATTAAAAAAAAAATTTTTTTGTTTCGCAATTTTTATAAATTTTAAGGCACTTTTACTTAAATTCAAGAATAATTGAGAAAAAAATAGTAAGAGAATTATCTTTGGTCTGACCGAAGCTAAAATACCCTGCATGTGCGAGTACGTTACATTCTTAGACCATTTGTTGGTAATTATATCGAAATTTGTTCGGTGTTTTATCGATATTTTATTGATAATTTTTCGATAATTTATCGATAATTTTTCTATATTTTATCAATAATTTTTCGATTGCTTATCGTGAATTATTTGATATTATATCAATAATTTTTCGATTGTTTATCGATAACAATATGCGACGAAATGAGGGTTAATTTTTCTGATTGTCGATCTGATTCTGAAAGGTCTAATTAATAACACCCTCAAAGAGATTTTCTGGATTTCTATATTAGTCAGCTTTGACCGACTGCAACTTACTCACTTGTTAATCGGTAATTTATAGTTTTATATCGATTTTTTTTCGATATTTTATCGAAATTTTTTGGAAATTTATCGATTTTTTATAGTTCTATATATATATTTCGATTATAATTTTTCGATAATTTATCGATATTTTATCGATAATCTTTCAAAATTTACCTATAATTTTCATTTCCCGATCCATTTAAAATGCTGTTCCAATTCCATTTTGTTCCGGTCCGATTCCCAAAACCCGCGTCAAATGGAATGCCAAAATTTGGATTCACATGATTTTAACCCGTCTTTTTTCAGTGTACAGATCGAATGAGCTGAGATATATCCGCGGATATGGTTCTGGGATATGACCCAGTCACCAACCTACCAACCCACCCCACATTCGATAAAAAAAAAGCAGAAAGTGAATTTAATTGAACACGTCCGTAGCCACATAAATGCCCTTATGTACATATATTTGGAGCTAATTTCAAAGTGACGGTTATGAAAGTAAATTCTTACGTGATAGGAATTTTGTCCCATGTTGTCAAAGTAAAGAACACGTCAACATCACCACCATAAGCAATGTTCACAAAACTGTTCATTCAAAATATTTTAGGGTTCACCTACTTTTGACGGGAACTTTTCTAATGTCACGAGCATATGAAAATGCAAAGAAGAAAATTTCGGATCTAACACAAAATGTCAGCTGAGGAATTTGCTGTAAAGAAAGCTATTTCTTTGTACCACTTTTTTTTAATGAGGAACCAAAAGAATTTTCACAGAATTTTCGCTTCTGAATGCCATGCATGAAAATATGTGCTTACTCATCGCCTTCGCATATAAATTCACGAAACCCTAGGAAGCCATTCACCGTTCTAACTGATTATGCGAAACATACCCAGCGTTTTGCTGTAAAGTTGCATTATGCTACAAAGTTAATATTAATACATCGACGGAATTATTTAAAAAACTATCATCGGGACATAAACTTCTAGTTGGCTAGAAGCATTCAACAACAGTAACTACAACAGCCAGGAGCAACCTCAAGCAACCGAGAATTCAGTGCAACAGAATCACAGGAATTTTTTAGTTAAATATTTCCCTTTCTCCATTGTTGCGAGCAAAATAGCTTAAATAACTTGCTTATGGCAGATGAGGTAGATACTGAATTATTTCTGTGTTGCTAAGGAGGTGCTTCCGGCCAAGTATTAAGGGTCACGGGAGTGATGTACGAAAAATATTGCATATTTCTTGGTAGGGATGTGACGGAGTATCCGCGGAACATCCGCATTAATGTGACAACCGCATTGACACCCGCACCCGCCAATCACTTATTTTAGACATCTGCATCCGCATTCGCATCTGAAATTTCGGGAATTTCGAAACTTAAGGTGCAAAATTTCGGCAAGGACGTCAAAAAATACACAATATAAAAATAAAACAAGTGAGTAACAATCGGTCAAAGCCGACTTATATACACCCCACACCTATTGGGCCGTATTGGATCCGCCATCTTGAATTTGGAAATTTCGATATCAAATTTGAAATCTATTTCAATACTAGCTCCTTCCAAGAATATATAGAGTTTTCCTCCATTTTGGTGTTACAAACATCAGACCAATGTGAATATACCCATACTTCAAGTGTAGGGTATAAAAAAAATGCAAAAAGTGTTTTTTAAAATTCCGACCAACTCTCAGTGTCAGATTTAAAGAATTTAGGAGGATTTATTTCAGTCTTTTTGTTTTAGCGGTACTCGGAATGAAGGGTTTATACAATAATGTAAAAAGCTAATTTCTAACAGCTGCGTTGTGACAAAGTTTCAAGAATTGTAATTTTTTTTTGTTTTTCAATATTTTTAGCTACTTTTTTGTTGTTATTTTTATAGTTTTATTGTTAACTAGCTGTTACATACCCGGCATTGCACGGGTTGTAAAAAATTAAAAAAATAATTATACATATATATATATATAGGGTTACCAGACGTACTCTTTTAAAGAGTACAGTATTCTTTTTTTAGGTCCTCCTCTTTTTTGCTCTCACTTTTTTCCCAAAAGTACTATTAAGTACTCTTTTTATTATTTATGTGACTTTACCATATAACAACTGAATGTATCAGCTCAGTAAGTTACCAATTTTTACTATTCGTCAGAATTAAAAAAACCTTCAAATATTAGGGGTTTTCACGAGGCCCTGTGTAACGGAGTAAAAAAGTAAAGTGTAAAATTTTGAATTTCTTTTTTCAAGGCATTTTGTTGTCAGAAAATTTTTTTATTTTACACTTTACTCTTTTACTTCGTTACACAGGGCCTCGTGAAAACCCCTATTATGTTTGTTTTGCATCTTTCGTCACATTGCATTCAAAAAGTTACAAAAATTCTTAAATGCTAGGATCAAAACAACAAATTTAGTACCTACACGCAGAGAAAAATCATGGTTGACCTGATCATATTTTAAAGGGACCATATTATGATTGGCGAAATGATTGCACCAACCATGCCATGATTGCATTTAAATGATTGCAGCTAACCATTTACATGATTGAAAATAAACATGTAATGATTGCAGCCAAAAATTTGCATGATGGTTACAATCATGTTAACAAATTTTTAGTCAACTTTCAATTAAATTTCAACATCTACTTTTTAATAGTTTTAAATTATATTATTAATATTTCAATGTAATATTCGCTGATTGTTATATTATATTCAAGAAATAATAGTTCATATAAATTTTTCTTTACTTACTTACGTTTGGCCGTGCCGAGATTTGAACCCGGGACACTTGGGTTGCTGACAAAGCGCGTTAGCACGTTTAGCTACTACTGCCTTGCATTTCTTGTGTTCTAAATGCATACATATACTAATCATATGAAATTTTTATGTGTATATGAATTTTTCATGAAATATTTTTGGAAATGAATTTAAGCATTTATATAAATTTTTGTAAGATTAAGAGGTCTATTCTAGCGTAGTCGCAATAGCCGCCACAGTTTCACTAGTGACTTTTGTCTCAATTTGATACAATTTGGTATTCTGAGCTATTTGAAAAAGCTCTTTTAGTATCAATTGTCATAAAAGTTGTGATCAAAGTTGCGGGCAATGTTATTCCAGTTTTGGTCGAGTCAAATTAAGTAGTTGGCTACAGCCGGTGTCTTGTACTTGTGTAGGTTTGTATATTTTGGTGCTTATGTTTGCAGAAAACTACAAATCTACACAAGTACTCTGGATCGTGAATACTCTTATCAATATTAAATATCCAATCATATACATTATTGCCCCTAGCATGTTTTTGGCATGGTTGGAATCTAATCATAATATGGTCTCTGAAATCATAATATGGTCTCTATAATCATTAAAATATAATTTACATAATAACCCCAACCAACTATGGTCTTTATAATCATAGTATTATTGTAGCAAGTAAATATGATCGCTAACAATCATGCTCCAACCATATTTTTTCTCTGCGTGTATATTAGCACCCAGAATCTAAAATTTTGTATTATACCTTTTATCCGTTTGGAGCTTCAAATTTAAATTCATTAACACCAAAAGAAACCTAAGTAGTATATTTTAATTTTGAATCGACTAAAAACATTTTTTTTTTAAAGGTTGGATTCTAAAACATTTTTTAAAAAATGTTTTCTAATTTTTTTTGTTTTATAAAAAATATGTGGTGTAAAACCGAGGAGTTTGGGACCCCCTGCATCTCTGTACTCTTTTTTACTCAAGAGGTAACCCTACATATATAGTAATTTGCGACAACTTCAATGGACGCTGCAGTTGATGGTCAGTTCGCCCGTGACACAAAATATGTCCAAGGATACACTTGGTGGCAGCTGTTATCCCACCAGGTATGATGCATCCAAAAAAGTCCAAAGACTCACTTGGTGGAGCTGTAGTCTCACCCGGTATGATTCACCCAAAAAAAGTCCAAGGACGCATGGTGGTATGAATCACTCAATATTCGATAGTTCCATTACTTACACAATTTTATCTGAAAATTTCAATAAAGCCAGTAAAGCCGTTTAACAGTGATATGGGGTAGAAAATTGTATGGTCGATGCCACGCTCCTTGTCCAATTATTCCCATATTTGACACATAGCAGGAAAAACATACTCTTGTTCCCCCTTGTTCAATTATGTCCATATTTGGCACAAAGCTTGGGAATGTTATTATACAACTCCGTGCCAAATTTGATCTTTATATATTCAATTCAAATTCAATTCAATAGTTACTAAATTATCTTGTGGGCATATTTTGTGTTGTATGGGAGGTGCCACTCCCCTTCGTCCAATCCCAACCGCATATACCCTATGTTACATGTCTATACCTATAGAATGTATCCTGAAAGTTTCAAGAGAATCGGTACAGCCGTTTTGCAGTGATTGAGGGACAAACAGACAGACAGACACACAATCAGTTTTATAATATACTAGCGGAGTCCGCTTTGCTGACCCTAAAAAGTTCTTTTTGCCTTTAAGGCCATATTAAATTAATGGAAACAATTGTCAAATATTTTTATTGGGAGCCCAAGTGTAGCAAGTATTGAATTATATGAAAAGTGCCACGCCCCGCTGTCCAATTCCGACCATATGTAACATTGAACTTAGAATTTAAAGCATGAAACCATGTCCCGTTGAAAAAGGCTCCCAGCCCAAGTGTAACATTTTTTAAAATATTGAATTGTATGGGAAGTGCCACGCCCCGCTGTCCAATTCCATATGTTGCATTGAAGGCATATAACCATTTCCCGTTTAAGAATATTCAATGGGAGCCCACGAATGGCACTTTGAATTATTGAATTGTATGGGCGGTGCCACGCCCCTTTGTCCAATTACGACGATATGTTGCATTTAGCTTAGAGTTGAAACCATGAAACCATTTGCCAAACATTTGGAAAACATTGTGTAGGAGCGCTATTACAGCATTTTCAAATATTGACTTGTATGGGCGGTGCCACGCCCCATTGTCTAATCCCGGCCATTTGTAGCCCAGATTGTGGCTGGGGTCTTATATTATGTTCATGACAAATTTCATTTTCTTGTGATCAAAAACGTCTGAGATATAGCAGTTTTTACTAAATTGTGGGCGGTAAAAGTGGGCGTGTCAAAACCTATCCTATGTCACAACTCTCGACCCTCAGAACACATATATAAATTTTGGTGAGAATCGGTACTGTAGTTTTCGCGTCTACTGGTGACAAACATACACGTCTCTTTTATATATATAGATAGATATAGGGATAGGGATAACAACATATTTCAACTCCGACAACTCCATCCTTTTCCGATATGTTTGCTTCACCAGTTACATTTTATTCTCCTGATCCTGCGGTTTTGGAATCGAGGGTAGATGACGCTCCTGAGAAAAATACGAATGGAATCTCAAATATTGATAAAAATGTTTGTCCTTCCATAAATATTATTTCTCCAAAGGATTGTTTGCGGGAAGTACAAGAAACGAGAACCCCAAAAAGGCTTGTTGTTGTGCAACCTAAAAAATCTATTTTCGTGTCCAGATTTGCACCAGACACATTAACTGAAAATATTATATTTTATATTGATTCTAAACTCAATAAAACCGGTAATAATATAAATGCTTTTAAATTCAACTTTTCCGAATTCATGGAAAGAGTCATACATTATTCCTCTTTATAAAAGTGGAACCAAATCATTCGTATCTAACTATAGAGGTATTGCTAAACTTAGCACAATACCAAAGTTATTTGAACAAGTTGTCACAAAGCAATTGGTTCACTCGGCCACAACTTTAATATCTCCTTCACAGCATGGTTTTCTGAGAGGTAGATCAACATCTACAAATTTATTGGAATTTTCTTCATTAACAATAAAGGGATTTTCAAAGAATCTTCAAACAGATGTCATATATACTGATTTTAGTAAAGCTTTTGATAAAGTTAATCATTATTTGTTGATTGAAAGGCTTAAAAGATACGGATTCCCAGATCTTCTTTTAAAATGGGTAGAATCGTATCTGACAAATCGGAAGCAATAGGTGTTATTCGAATCATCAACATCAAAAACTATAGATGTCACCTCTGGAGTTCGTCAAGGAAGTCACTTAGGTCATATTCTGTTTAATCTTTTTATAAATGACCTTCCTTCTGTCATTAAACATTCGAATGTACTGTTGTATGCTGATGACGTTAAATTGTTTCTATCCTATGACATCTTAGATCAACATAAGTTGTTACAATCAGATCTGACCAGTATAGCTATCTGGTGTGATAATAACTTAATGGAACTGAACCTGAAAAAATGTAAATTTATGACATTTGCTAGAAGACACCAACTTTCATCGCTGTATCATATAAATAACCGTAATCTAGAAAAGGTTTTTACTTTTGTGGACCTGGGTGTTACTATGGATCCAAAACTTCGCTTTCATCTACATATTGACTTATGTGTGAATAAGGCGAGGGGTGTTCTAGGTTTCATTAAAAGATGGTCAAAAGAATTTAATGACCCATTCGTTACCAAAAGTCTTTACATATCACTTGTAAGACCAATTTTGGAATATGCATCAGTCTTGTGGAATCCACAATACAACTGCCACTCTGATAGAATTCGGTTCAAAAAGCATTTTTATTATTTGCTTTAAGAAACCTTCGCTGGAATCCGAATCAGAACATACCTCCATACGAAAATCGTTTAAAACTCTTGGACATCCCTACTCTAAAAAATAGAAGAACGATGCTTAATGTAACATTTTTGATTAAATTGATAAATGGCTCTCTGAATTCTACATTTTTGCTTCAAGAAATTGATTTTAATATCCCAACCCGTCGTTCCAGATCTTTCATTCCTTTGATATTAAGTATGTGCCGCTCTAATTACGCGCAGAATGAACCTTTTCGTTGTATTGTCGCGGTATAAAATCGCGACATGAATGTTGTTGTTTTTATTGTTTGTTTTGTTTTTTTATGTTTCCCTTTTGTTCGGGGCGACGGGCGAACAAAATCGGAGGAACAAAATCACACACGCACTGACCGAATTAACGCACTGCACAATTTTATTGATGGTCACTTTTTTTATATAAATATATTTGTTTTGCTTAATTTGTTAAGCAAAACAAATTCGACACTCGCGGGCGAGATGCGGCCGGCGCGCGGAAGAGGAAAACTGAATAGTTCGTTTGAGCTGTCAAAGTTCTCTTGCTTTCTTCTCCTTTCTTTCGCTTTTGCTTTCGTTAAGTTAGCTCAGTGAGCGGCGGCGATCCGATGAGGGTATTGCCAGCCTCGCCATTACAATAGTAAATTGTCAAAACCTGGACTAAAGCTTTTGTACTTTTTAAACCTGTTTGAGGGAGAGGAATTTGAGAACATTTATGCTTTCGCCTATACGTACATGAGTGCCGCCAAAATGTATATTTCATTTTGGTGGGTGCAGGGGGGTATATGTAAATTTGCCAAACACACCTAGAAAAATCTGAAGAGATTTTTCGCATATAGGTATGGGTAAAGCCCCGACTGCGGACACTGGTTTCTGCGTAAGCCGCACTCTATGTATGTGGGAAGATAAATGGAAAGTGAGCGTCATAGGCGCTCATATTTTCTGATTTCGTTTAGTTCTTTTTGAGCAGGTTAGAAGGAGAGTGGCAAAAGCTTTGGTTTTTTTCTTAAATTTAATTAAATTATTTGTTTCCAAAAGTTGGATAATTTTCTTTTCTTTTTTTTAAATTGTGTTTTTTTGTTGAGTGGTGAAGTGGAGCTGTTGCCATCGTCGGACTGTGGCTGGAGGACAAGTGGTCCAAAGGGAGTATTTTTGCGCGCTGGTTTAGTTTCGCCAGCTAGTGTTTATTTTGCTTTATTTTATTTGTGGCAGTCGGCCATTTAGTGTTTTGAATTTGAGGAATTGAATAGAGTTGGGCAGGTTGTGTTCGGTCGTGATTTATTTTGGTGAAGTGTTTCCGTCCAAGTAGTTTGCTTGGGATTTGTTTGGCCGTTTCCCCCCCCCCCCCCCCCCTCTTCCTTATTCCTTTTTTTTGTTTGTGTCGTCCCGCATCAGAGCCAAGTTGTTGCTGGACATCGAATTTTATCGAAGTCCAGCTGGTGAATAGATTCTGCAAAGAATCGTGCGAGGGATTTCAGACAGGTTGGTCTGGTCCCGCAAATCAATTGCGTTTAAAGAAATATAATTTTTGGTGTATGAATAATTTCTTTTGTGTGATTGTCGGTTTGTGTTGATTTTGAAAAAGGGGTTTGTGTTCGGTATTATTTTCTTTGTGTCGAAAAAGATTTCCGTTTCTTTTATATATATATATTGCGGCAGTTTCGGTGTAGGGTTTTAAAAGTTTAGTTATCAGGTTTTCGCGGGTTCGTGTTGTTCGTTCGGACGGGGATACCATACCGCGAGGGTCGTCTTAAATCCCACGCTTCGCGACTGTGCTTTTCGGGCAAATAGGGAATTTAATTATCGCGTGGGGATTTTCGATTTTAGTTTGTTTCATAAAGTTTAGTTAAAAATAGCGCGATAAGCAGGCGCCCAACGTGGGGCTATTTTTACTAAAGTTTTTAAAAATTTTTTTTTAAATTTTTTTTTTATAATTTTTTTTAAATTTTTTTTAACAAATTTTTTTTAAAGTTTTTTTTGTAATTAATTTTTTTTTTTATTTATATCAAAATCTTTTTGTGCTGTTTTTGTTGGTTGTATTATTTCAGTTTTTTTATAATTTACTAATTCGTATTTTTATTTGTTTAGTTTTTTTGGAATTTCTCTGGTTTCCAGTGAGAGTGCTGTCGACGGCGGAGTAGCGGCAGCGGGTTTTTTTTTGTTGTTCGGTGAGTCCGTTCCGATTTTTTTATTTGGTACAACACCAGTAATTTTTTTATTTAATTAATTTTATTTTAAATTTTAATTTTTTTGTAATTTTATTTAACAGTGGTGGTGTCGTCCGCCTTTAGCTGTTGCTTTTGTATTATTCTTTTTAAATTTCTTTATTATTTTATAGTTTTATTTTTATCAATTTTTTTATATATATATTTTTTTTTGATTTTTATTAATTTTTGATAATTTTTTTTTGAGTTTTGAGAAAGAAATTTTGTTTTAAATTTTTTTTTTGCGGTGCCGCCCGCCTTAAAAGTTTCGTCGTTCCTGTTTTTTTGTCCGTAATTTTTTTTATTTTAAAAAAAAAATTTTTTTTTGAAAGTTTTCTTTTAAATTTCTTTACTTTTTTGGAAAATTCTGTGAGCGTATTGAACGCTGGTTTCATTTTCTTTGGGGTTTCTTTTTGAGTTTTTTTAATTTTTTGGTTTTTTTTTGTCCGTCTGATTCAATATGGAGATTAACCGATTAAACCAAGAGGAACTGGCATACGAGATGGAGGCTCGTGGGTTGCCAGTGACTCCGGTAGAGTCTATGAGGAAGTCCTTGAGGGCATCAAGGCAAATAGAGCGAAGGGAGTCCGTGGATGTCTTTGCGGGATATCCATTTGTTTTTGAGGAAGATAGGTTGGGTGTGGAGGGGAAGATTTCCGAAGTTGAAAAACTTATGGAAACCCCTCCCAAGGACGCAAAGTCGCCCGAATATTTAAAGATTTTGGCGAAATTGGAATGGGCTTTAGGTCGCCTTACTCGTTCGAGGCCAGCGAGTAAGGAAGAAGTAGTAGAGCAGATGGCGCTCAAAAATAGGGTCCTTTTGTTGTTGGGGGAACTCAACGAGGCGGTGGAGGATGTTGGTGGCGGAGATGATGCCTTCGATGACAATCCAAGGCCATCCCGACCATCCAAGGGGCTTAGTAGGGAGTCTGCGGTTGAGGGAGAGCCTCAACCCGCCCCGAGACCATCCATCTCGTTGGGTGAGGTAGGATTTTTGAAGATAGAAAATTTATCGAAATGGGGTTTGAAATTCACTGGGGAAAGGTCCGATATGTCCGTGCATGCATTTCTGCAGAAGGTAGACGAGCTATGCGAGGCTGGGGGCGTTAGTGAAGCCCAGTTGTTTAGGGGAGCAGTAGAGCTTTTTTCTGGAAAAGCCCTGCTCTGGTTTAGGGATGTCCGCAGGACAGTTTCAGGCTGGCGAGAGTTGGTCGCCGAGCTGAAACTGGAATTCCTGCCCCCCAACTATGACGACATTTTGATGTCTGAGATTAGGCGACGGACTCAGGGTGGGACTGAGTCCATAGGTATATATGTAGCGGCGACGAGGGGGTTGTTCGGTCGTCTGTCCGACCCCTTGTCAGAGAGGCGTATGCTGGGTCTGGTGATCGCAAACCTGTCCCCGTTTTACCAGACTCAGCTGGGCTTGGCTGAGCCTAAGTCTTTATCGGAGTTGGTTTCCTTGGGTCGGAAGCTGGAGGCTGAGCGGGCGAATGTGGAAGCATTCGTGCCGCCGCCCAGCAGCCGATCCAAGAATTTGTTGGAGCCAGACTTGGCTTACGTCTCTGCTGAACCCGAGGTTTCAGTGGTTAGGGCCCCTTTGCGTGACGCTAGGTTGGAGAGGAGAATTCAGGCTCCTCCCCAAAATTCTTTTAGGTGCTTCAATTGTAAGCGGTTTGGGCATGTTTTGAGTAACTGCCCTAGGGAAATTTATTGTTTCGGTTGTAGGCGGCCTGGTTTTTTAAAGCGTGATTGCCCCCGATGCTCTCAGAGAGCAGGGCAATCGCAGGAGCGCTCGGACAGGGAGGCGGCCCCGAGAGCGGCTCCGAGGGCCCGCGAAGAGTCGGGAAATGGGGAGCGAGCTCTTGTGGAAGCAGGGCAAGAAGTTCGCGAGGTTTAGGTAGGTTGCCTGCGGGCAACCAGCTGGCTAGGGAAAATAGAGGTAGGCCTCAGAGGCAACGTCCGTCCGAAATTTGTTTGAGTTTTTCTCTTTCAGGTAGAGAATTGGATAATAGGCCATATTTAGGTGTTAAAATTTTTGGAGTGCGTATGTTAGGGCTCTTGGATTCGGGGGCCACCAGGACGATTCTTGGTAGGCCAGGCTGGGACACATTAAAGTCCTGGGGGATACGTTTATTGGCGTCTGCGGTCAGCAAGGTTGCGCTTGCTGATGGTGAAGAAGTTCCGGTTAGGGGGGTAGTTTCGGTCCCTTTCGAGGTAGAGGGCAAGTCGGTCCTCGTTGAATGCCTCGTAATACCGGATTTACCCCAATCATTGATTCTTGGAGTAGACTTTTGGTCTAAGGCCGGTGTAGTGCCAGATTTGGCCAAGAATCAGTGGAGGTTTTCCTACCAAGTCGAGGTCTCGTCAGTAGCGGCGATAGTTGATAGGTCTTCGTTGTCAACTAGGGAAAAATCGGTTCTTGAGGAGTTTGTTGCAGATGTTTTTAGGTCTATGCCTGAGGGACTTGGTTGTACACATTTGGTCGAACATCGGATTCGTACAAAGCCAAATGTGGAACCAGTCAAGCAGCGATACTATCCGGTATCGCCCGCTATTCAGAGGCGCATAGATGAGGAAATAGAGGATATGTTAGGAAAGGGTGTGATTGAGATTTCTCACAGCCCTTGGGCATCACCGGTTGTGATGATTAGGGAAAAGGATGGGAGTTATAGGTTTTGTGTCGACTATAGGACACTGAATAAAAATACGGATCGAGATAGTTACCCCCTCCCTTATATTTCGGCTACTTTAAATAAGCTAAAGGACGCCAAATATCTCTCTAGTTTGGATATAAAATCCGCTTATTGGCAGATCCCAGTAGAGAAGGAGTCTAGGGCCTGCACGGCATTTACAGTTCCGGGTAGGGGGCTCTACCAGTTCAAGCGCATGCCTTATGGCCTGCACAATGCGCCTGCAACTTGGCAGAGATTTATAGATGAGGTCCTTGGGGCTGACTTGGAACCCCATGTTTTCGTGTATTTGGACGATATTATTATTGTTACAAATACATTTGATAAGCATGTTGAGGTTCTGAAGGAGGTCCTGAGGAGGATTTGTTCGGCAGGGCTTAGATTGAATAGGGAAAAATGTAATTTTTGTCTTTCTTCGCTACGGTACTTAGGTTATGTTGTTGATCGACAGGGCTTGCACGTTGACCCCGAGAAAGTTGAGGCAATGCTGAAAATTCCAGCGCCCAAAAATGTAAGGGAAGTCAGGTCGTTTGTTGGCACCATTTCTTGGTATCGTAGGTTTGTTTCGAATTTCGCTTATTTGGTTAAGCCTCTAACTGATCTTCTAAAGAAGAAGAACAGGTTTAGATGGTCGCCGGAGTGCGAGGACAGCTTTTTGAAGGCCAAGGAGCGCCTAGTGACGGCGCCGGTCCTGAGCTGTCCTGATTTCGAACGACCCTTCGTTGTTCAGACTGATGCTTCCGATTTTGGAATAGGTGCCGTTTTGACACAGCAGTTTGATGAAGGGGAGAAGGTCATTTCGTATTTGAGTAGGTCGTTGAGTAGATGCGAGAGGAATTATTCCACTACCGAGAAGGAGTGTTTGGCTGTTTTGTGGGCAGTTGAGAAGTTGAGGCCATACATCGAAGGTGTTAGGTTCACAGTGGTGACCGACCATTATTCGTTGGTATGGCTCAACAATTTGAAAGATCCTTGCGGTAGGTTGGCTAGGTGGGCTTTAAAGCTCCAGCAATACGATTATGAAATCATACATCGTAAGGGGAAAGATCATGTTGTGCCCGACATGCTTTCTAGAGGTGTCCCAGTCGTAGGGGAGGTAGATGGGCGTGTTAGAGACCCATGGGTGGATTCCATGGTTAGGAAAGTGGAGGATAAACCACTCGATTACCCAGCTTGGAGAATTGAAAATGGGGTGTTATATAAACACATAAAGGCAGGGACAAATAGTTTGTTTAGTGCTGGGTACGAGTGGAAGAGAGTTGTGGGCAAGAGTGATAGGCGCAGTATATTATTCGAGTGTCACGATAATCCATTATCGGGGCACATGGGCGTTAGGAAAACATACGCTAGGGTAATTGAGAAATATTATTGGCCGAAAATGAAGGCAGAGATAGCTAGATATATTGAAGGTTGTCAGGTTTGCCAGAGGGTGAAACCTGACAACAATAAGCCAGCTGGTTGTATGGTAGAGAGGACAAAGAAGTTAGAACCTTGGGAAATGATCTGCGTAGATCTGGTGGGACCCTTGGTGAAGTCTAGTCGGGGATTTTGTTATATTTTAACGGTGGTTGACTACTTCACCAAATTCCCATTGTTGTTTCCGTTGCGAAATGCAACGGCAAAGAGTGTTTGCAAGGAGTTGGAAGACAATGTTTTCCTGCTCTTTGGAGTTCCGAGGTCCATTGTGTGCGACAATGGGCCACAGTTTCGCAGCAAGGAGCTGCAGAGTTTATGCGCGTCGTATGGTGTGCAGATGCGGTACACTGCACACTATCATCCGCAGGCCAATCCGGCCGAGCGGATCAACCAAATAATTAAGACCACTTTGAGAGCATATATTTCAGAAAACCATCGGACATGGGATTCTCATCTCTCAAAGGTGGCGTGCTGCATTCGAACATCGCAGCATGAGGTTTTGGGAGCGTCTCCATACTTCGTGAATTTTGGCCGAAATATGGCGGTCAGGGGTGATAGAGATTATAGACGAGTGGGAGACTCAGACCAACCGGACAGTAGTAGTGAGGACCGGGCCAAGTTAATGGCAGACTTGAGGGAAGACATACGGAAGAAGTTAGAAATGGCAAGTGCCAAGACAGCAAAGACTTACAATCTCAGACGTAGAGATGTACAGTATTTACCGCACGAGTTAGTATGGAGACGTAATTTTGTTTTGTCCGATGCTGCAAACTATTTTGCAGCGAAGTTAGCTCCGAAATTTGTTGGACCGTTTAGGGTTAAAAAGAGGGTGTCTCCGTGGACATATGTTTTGGAAGACGAAGACGGACGAGAAAAGGGGACATGGCATGTGCAGGACCTTAGGCCGCACATCGACTCAGGGTGATTTTCTCCGGTTAGATTCGAAAGTTGGCTAGTCTCAGGAGACCAAGCCACTTTCGCGGAGGTGGAGGTGGGGTTGTCGCGGTATAAAATCGCGACATGAATGTTGTTGTTTTTATTGTTTGTTTTGTTTTTTTATGTTTCCCTTTTGTTCGGGGCGACGGGCGAACAAAATCGGAGGAACAAAATCACACACGCACTGACCGAATTAACGCACTGCACAATTTTATTGATGGTCACTTTTTTTATATAAATATATTTGTTTTGCTTAATTTGTTAAGCAAAACAAATTCGACACTCGCGGGCGAGATGCGGCCGGCGCGCGGAAGAGGAAAACTGAATAGTTCGTTTGAGCTGTCAAAGTTCTCTTGCTTTCTTCTCCTTTCTTTCGCTTTTGCTTTCGTTAAGTTAGCTCAGTGAGCGGCGGCGATCCGATGAGGGTATTGCCAGCCTCGCCATTACAATAGTAAATTGTCAAAACCTGGACTAAAGCTTTTGTACTTTTTAAACCTGTTTGAGGGAGAGGAATTTGAGAACATTTATGCTTTCGCCTATACGTACATGAGTGCCGCCAAAATGTATATTTCATTTTGGTGGGTGCAGGGGGGTATATGTAAATTTGCCAAACACACCTAGAAAAATCTGAAGAGATTTTTCGCATATAGGTATGGGTAAAGCCCCGACTGCGGACACTGGTTTCTGCGTAAGCCGCACTCTATGTATGTGGGAAGATAAATGGAAAGTGAGCGTCATAGGCGCTCATATTTTCTGATTTCGTTTAGTTCTTTTTGAGCAGGTTAGAAGGAGAGTGGCAAAAGCTTTGGTTTTTTTCTTAAATTTAATTAAATTATTTGTTTCCAAAAGTTGGATAATTTTCTTTTCTTTTTTTTAAATTGTGTTTTTTTGTTGAGTGGTGAAGTGGAGCTGTTGCCATCGTCGGACTGTGGCTGGAGGACATGTGGTCCAAAGGGAGTATTTTTGCGCGCTGGTTTAGTTTCGCCAGCTAGTGTTTATTTTGCTTTATTTTATTTGTGGCAGTCGGCCATTTAGTGTTTTGAATTTGAGGAATTGAATAGAGTTGGGCAGGTTGTGTTCGGTCGTGATTTATTTTGGTGAAGTGTTTCCGTCCAAGTAGTTTGCTTGGGATTTGTTTGGCCGTTTCCCCCCCCCCCCCTCTTCCTTATTCCTTTTTTTTGTTTGTGTCGTCCCGCATCAGAGCCAAGTTGTTGCTGGACATCGAATTTTATCGAAGTCCAGCTGGTGAATAGATTCTGCAAAGAATCGTGCGAGGGATTTCAGACAGGTTGGTCTGGTCCCGCAAATCAATTGCGTTTAAAGAAATATAATTTTTGGTGTATGAATAATTTCTTTTGGGTGATTGTCGGTTTGTGTTGATTTTGAAAAAGGGGTTTGTGTTCGGTATTATTTTCTTTGTGTCGAAAAAGATTTCCGTTTCTTTTATATATATATATATATATATATATATATATATATATATTTGTATATATATATATATTGCGGCAGTTTCGGTGTAGGGTTTTAAAAGTTTAGTTATCAGGTTTTCGCGGGTTCGTGTTGTTCGTTCGGACGGGGATACCATACCGCGAGGGTCGTCTTAAATCCCACGCTTCGCGACTGTGCTTTTCGGGCAAATAGGGGATTTAATTATCGCGTGGGGATTTTCGATTTTAGTTTGTTTCATAAAGTTTAGTTAAAAATAGCGCGATAGTATTTGTAGCGATTTTAATAGCCTGTATTATGTCTTTGACCTGTCAGATTCACTTAATAAAACTAAAACTTTTATTTTAAATGCACTTGATCACACTTAAGCCTTTGTTGCTCTTTGAGTTTTTGGACCGCTTAGGGTCTAACGAAATGACAGGGTTGCCAAACTCCACAAAGATCGGCATTGTCGATTTTTTGAAAGTGTTGTGTTTTTGTTGTATTTTATATTTATATTTCAGCAGAATTTTGTTTTTTACTGTATATTGTATACAAATAAAACAAAATTTTTAGCTGAATTCACATTCGTGCCGTTACTGTTTACTTAACTGTTCTATTTGTATTTGATTTTTTATATTTCGTATAAAAAAATAAAATAATAAAATTTATATTTGTAATCTTTGTCGCGTAAATTAACTGTTTTGATTGTTTTGTCTTTGTATTTTTGTTAAGTCTAATATCGTAAAGTAGACAAAAATTATATTTGATCAAATTCATATTCGTCGCATGAATTCTGATGCTTCATAATATTTTCTTTTAATTCTATTGTTTATTATCCCGTTAATCTTATATTATGTTATGTTTGGAAGAGTTCTCTCTTGCATTCATAACCTAATTCGCGTTTTATTAATATGCGTTTTATCAGCTGATGATTTTAATCTGTAGCTGAAACGAATTTCCAAAAATGTTTACCCGCGATCGGTTACACAGCGTAATCCGGATTACGGCTGTTCGGTCACCAAATCCGTGCGTCATGCGGATGTGCCCCTCGGTCGGTTGGGCGGGTTAGTGGGATTCGTCGTTAAAAAAAAAAAAAAAACCCTTTAGATGCTGGTAGAGGGGCACATCTGCATGACGCACGGATTTGTAGTCCGAACAGCCGTAATCCGGATTACGCTGTGCAACCGATCACGGGTAAACATGTCTTGAAATTCGTTTCATCTACAGTTTAACGTGATCAATTATTTTTGATACTCAATAACCTTTCCAAAATGGTGCTACACATCGCAATATCAACATGAGTTCCGAAGTTATAGCGCACTTGAAATTATAAATTAAATTGTTAGCATTTTCGATCCAAGGAATCCCAGTAACTGCTTTACATTTTCGGACGAGCCAGTCAGTGTGTGAGATCCAGTGCCGTCGGATAGCCGGGTTGATTGAACTACCCGGGTTTCTCGAGCTACTCGAGTTCCCCAAACTACCCGGGCTCGACAAAAATAAAAAATATAAAAATTGTTGTTGTTTTTTTTTTTAATTTTATTACAAAACTGAATTTAAAAAAAAAATGGAATACAAAAAATAAGAGCTTGACTTCTTGTGCAATATAACGTGGATCCTTGAGAAATTAGAATGCTTGCTGTTATGGCCAAAATATGTAAATTTAAGAACAGAAAAATTTAAGCTTATAGTTGCCATAAGGCAGATATCATCCCTGTAAATTGGATTCAAATGCAGGCAGTATTGGCCAAACGACACACAAGAGACCGAACCAAAAGTACGGTGTACTACACTGCACGAAGTAATGATAAGACCAACATCAATATGTTCAATATCTTTTATTGTATGACTGATACAGGGCATATTTGTTGCCAAATATTTAGTTGTACTAACAATTAATTAAATTAACTTAAAGAAGACTAAAGTCATGCACTCAAATATTTTTGATAAATTAATATAAATTATTTCATACGAACAAATGATAAGACCAAGCTATAAAAATTTCTGAAATATGATGAATATTTTTTTCGTTTAATTTTTAGTATACGAATCATTTTTAATTATAGCTTGTTGAA
Organism: Heteromyza rotundicornis; assembly: GCA_951394025.1. Classification (NCBI taxonomy): domain Eukaryota; kingdom Metazoa; phylum Arthropoda; class Insecta; order Diptera; family Heleomyzidae; genus Heteromyza; species Heteromyza rotundicornis. Next base: position 29,638,191 of record OX596013.1, on the reverse strand, counting down.
GACAAGTCTTAAGTACATAGAGCTACTTGATGAAGTTCTTTTGAGTTTGGGTGACGAAACGGCTGCAGACGAGTGGAGATAATGCTGCAATTCATTCATCCAAGGCAACAAAACGGATCTTGAGTACGCGGAACATACCTGTTTTGGGCTGGCCCGCTTGCAGCCCCGGTCTAAACCCCATTGGGAATATGTGGGCAATATTATCCAAGTGGATTTTCAAGAATGGGAGACAATTTGACAATGTAAATGCCTTAAAAGTGACATTACTGCTAAATGAAACAAAATTTAACAAAATTGTATTAGGTCTTTAATTAACGCAATGCCACAGCGTCTTCAAGAAGCTGTAATTAAAAAGGATTCGTATACTAACTACTAAAAATTAAACAAAAATAATATTCATCATATTTCAGAAATTTTAATAGATTGGTCTTATTATTTGTTCGTATGAAATAATTTTTATTTATTTATCAAAAATATTTGAGTGCATTAATTTAGTCTGCTTTAAGTTAATTTAATTAATTGTTAGTACAACTAAATATTTGGCCACAAATATGCCCTGTATCAGTAATACAATAAAATATTTTTAACACATTAAAAAAATACTGGTATTTTAAAAAATTATGTTATTTTAAAAAAATATTTTATTTTAAAAGTTGTCTATTTTGTTGTAAAAACACTAACATATTCACATTTTTTGGTTTCAAAGAACTACGTTTGGAAGTTACAATATTTCCGGCAGTAGAGAAGCTTCGTTCAGAACTTGCTGATGTGGAAGGAATACATACATACCGCTTCCACTTTCAGAAATGTAACGGGCCCATTGGTTTTCAAGATCGTTTCATCCAATTCCTGATCTTTTGTATAATTGCTCGAATTTGCTTCGTTTTGGCAAAGGTTCGTTGCTTAACTCCTCGCTTCTTGTACTTAATTGTTGAGCTTGTACTGACCTGAGCAGATATTTAACGTGTATTCGGATATTCTGCTGCATCAACTCAGTCTCATGTTGCAAGTCCTTGTAGCGAGGATCGAGAAATCATACGTGCTGTTACAGTCTCTGTTTCGTTCTACTGAAATAACTATATAACAATTTTTTTGCAGAATGAGAGGATAAACATTTTCCCCATAAACATTTTTTAGCCTAAGTGGAACCGTTCATGGTGTTTTAACCCATTCACGACGAGTGTTACCATATGGTAACGCTGATAGCGTTCCACGGTATATTCAATTAAAAAAATATTTGAACAAATATCACTAATCTGTTTTTTGATGTTTAGATCTTTCTTTTGATATATAACTCTAAGTAATCGCACCTCATTAGCGACCGTGGCGGATGATTGAAAAGTAGTATTTTCAAAAAGTGTGAAAAAACAGCGAAATGGTGCGACCTTTCCGATAACAATATTTTTCAGTGTTACAAAAAGTTATATATTACGGATGTTTGTTTTCTATCATTTGAGGAGAATATCAAACTATAATAAAACGTATTTCAAAAAATCTTTTATTACTTCGGTGTTACTTTTTTATCACTTTGCATTTTGCTGTTACCATAAGGGCACACTCGTCACAACCCTAGTAAATTTTTTTTTTGCTTTTTTCATATAAAATTTTATATATTTTATCTACAAATTGGTTTTAAAGTAAGATTGTGTACTTGTTATACTTATGAATAATTAACTTAGCCTCTTGAGTGGATTTTGCCATATCCGTATGTCTGCCTGTCATTCAGTATGTTCATCCTTCTGAGTGGTAAGAAGACTGAAGGAGCTAGAAGCAAGCCAGGCGGTCTAAACTTTGGACTTAACTCCTGCAGGTCCCAGAAGGAGTTGCTATTGCAAATGGGCTTGATTGGTCAACTGCCACGCCTACCTTCCATACAAGTGAAAATCGTCTTTAGTAACAAATGTACCCAATTTCATGGAAATTGTGGTAGGAAAATTCTCCATAAGATCTATTGTCCGCTTTGCAAAAGCTATATGAGCAATACCCCGATCATGACATGACATCATGATGCATACAAAATTAGCGCCTAAGATGGCTGTATATACAACTCTTCGTGAGTATGTATGTATGTATGTTTGTTCCTTCCCTTATAACTCAAGAAATACTTGACCGATTTTAATGAAACACATGTCAAAACGTAGGTAATTTCATTGACCTCATCATAGGCTATATTTCATTAAATATTATTCTAAAACGCTATAATTCATGCAGTGTTTAACCGATTTTGCTGAAATTTTATATGTGGTTTTGGGTAATGAATTGGTAATATGTTGATTCTGAAAATTTGCAGTCCGCCCACTGCCAAGCCATAAAATTTTTAAAGCTCTGTAACTCGGGTCCTATTCAAGGGATTTCGCTGAAATTTTGGATTTGGTGCTGGGAGGTGAATGGGCAGAGGGTTGACTATGGAAATTTAAGATCCGCCCACTGCCACGCCCTTAAATTTTTGGAAATTTTGGATTTGGTGTTGAGTAGTGAATGGGCGGAGGGAAGACTTGCAAAATCTATTTTTATTTCAGTTACTTAAATAATACATATAGCATTTATACATTAACATAAAATTACAAAATTATTGCATTTATTGGTCAAATTTGAATATGCTCTATAGGTCATAACCATGAGCTCCCGGGTTCAAGACTACTTTGGTAACAGTAAAAATAATATTTTTTTTTACTTATATTATAAAACTAGCTGGGTCCAACACGCTTTGCTGGGCCTAAAAAGCTTTTATAGTTGCATTGTTAAACTTATCCTATAAGCAAATTTTTTTCCCTGAAACCGAAAAATAAAAATTTCACCGAAGTAAAAAACCTTTCGATATGGTAGCACTGTTTGGGTAGGGATAAATTAAGTCCTAGGTGGCAACCAAGTTGTTGTTGATCATATGGTATTTACTGTAAAAAAAGTTTTTGCAAAAATGTGAGAGAAATACGTATTTTCTAACTTGTGGGCAGTAAAAATGTGCGTGTCAAGACCTATCCTATGTTACGACTCACGACCCTTTTTTTAATTTATTTAAAACATGTTTAAAACAAGAATGGATCGCAAAAATTAAGAACTTTACTGCTTGTACTGATAACACTGGTCGACAGTACTTTTGTTAAATGATTAAACTTGGTTGTTTCTTATGTATTTTGTCACGCTGAATCCGAAAATAACCATCACGCACGCACCATTTTTCCGATAAAAATTACCTTTTTGTGTTTTTCATACTGTAACTTTGAAATAGATACATCGATTCTAAAAAATTTAAAAGGTTTTTAAAGAAAATTGTCAGCCTTACAACTTTGTTGAATATACATTTTTTTTATATTTTAAGATACAAAAGCTCAAACGCAGAAAATACAAAAAAAAATTTTAAATTTTGTCCTTTTAAAATTACGGAATTTTCCTTCTAACGAAAATTTATTTTGTTGAATGAGAAACTACAACTTTTCCTTATGTATTTTTTTACGCTGAATCCGAATATAATAATTTTAAATTTGTACCATAGTTTTGAAGTTATTCTACGTTCTACATAACGCTGTAATTATATACAAAATTTGTAGTTACTTGTATAAGTAATATCCGTGGCCATGGATTCCTTCCCAATGGCATCGCAATTCTATATTTTTCGAAGTATTTTCATTTATGTAAATTCTTCCTATGCGCGCTATGAATTTCTAATTTTTATATGCGGATTATGAGTGCAAAAATATATAAGATTTTTTATTTAACAAACTAAATGTCCATTTAAAGGAAAATTCCGTAATTTATAAAGGGCAAAAATTGCCAAATTTTTCGTATTTTCTTTGTTTGCCCATTTTGTTCTACTCCAGCGAGGGATTTAAGTTTCTTGCGAACTTGTTTCCTGGATACATTCCGATTAAAGACCTATGAAAAAACGGCTAAACTTACTATATGATGATGTATCGACAATTATCAAAAACGATATTAAACTAGCACAATTACTTCGGACATTTGGTCGTCGATTGCGAATAATTCGTTTGACCCTTACAGCTCACGTAATTAGTGGCCGAAGTCGTATACATTGGATACGGTTGAAATTCCGGAAAAACACGACGCGCAAAATATAGCAGAAACAATTGGAGTCAGGGATGATTTTTTTTGGTACTATTGTACTTTTTGGTACAATTTCAAAGACAAAAGTACATTTTTGGTACAATATATGCGAAGGGTATCAAATTTTTGCTTTGTCATTTTTCAAAAAATTCTGATCTAATACAATTTTACAGCATAAGGAACTTGATAACATTTTTCTTGAGTCGTTTCTTTAGAGCTGGAAATAAAGCGATTCATTTATGTAATTTCGTGTAATTTTTGTTTTTATTATTAAAAGCTTTATGAATTAAAGTATGCTTATAAATATATGTAACTTGGTTAAGTTTTTGAATATTAATAAGATTTCTGTTCATACTACAAACAAAAATTTTCAACAGATTTGGTACCATTTTTTTTGCATTTTTGAACAAATCGGAATAATTTAAATATAATCCCTGATTGGAGTTTCAAAAGAAAAATGGACGGATTCTAAGGTCATTGCCATCGTGACTGATATCGCCTTCAATATAACAAATGCTGTTAATTCATTGAATTTTGTGGAAAACGGAATCAACTTAACATGTGCCGCACATACAATACAGTTGGTTATGAAAATATCATTAAAGACAGACAATATTGAAGGTCTTGCAGGAATCGCGAATAAGATTGTGGGACACTTTAAACATTCACCGAGAGTATACAGAAAAAAAAGGTTAATCTAACCAAAAAACGTTGTAAAAAACAATTTTTTATTTTATATGGAAAACACAAACAACAACTACAATTGTTGTGGTTAATCTAATCGTCAAGAAATTGTTAAATGATTTGCCAGCATATGATTCGCAATGTCATCGCTCGATGCAGAAATGCAACCATGCCGCAAATATTTCATAATTCTGAAACAGCATGACATTTAATACAAGAGAGAAAAATTATTATATAGTGTTGCATAATATATGAATAATTTATATTCGACACAAGCACTCATGAAGTGCTTGGTTCCATTAGTATGCGATACTATTTTAGGGTAGTTTGTATGAAAATTGTTGGGTCGTAATAATAAAAACGTCTTAGAGCAATTGCTACATGCATTTACTTTACTCAGAGATTTTACTTCAAATCAAAATTGAATGAAAATTATCGTAAAAAGTATTAAGTATTCACAAGAAAGTATCCGGTTGTATCGAATACAAAAAAATCGAGTTTTCGCAGCACTAGAAGATGGCGTGGAATTTATTTACATTTTACATTTTTGATATTTCGAAAACAATTTTTAAAATCAAATTATGACTATGTTATAATTAATTATTAACAAATATTGTGATTTTACGATTTTAAAAATTGTGCAGAATGTTTTTCAACTCGTTTTTTCCCGGGAAAACATTAATTTCAATATTACAATATAATTGTAAACTTAATGAAATATTAAAATATTGCGTTTTGTGGAAGCGCGTTAGTTCTAAGTAATGAATATTATATATATTCGCAGTAGAAATGATGTTGCACGACAAATTTGTGTACGAAATGTAAATTATCTCGTTTTTAAAGTCTTGGGCTTACATTAAATTAATTTAAGCTTCATAAATATATTTCAATACAACACATCTACAGAAATACCAAACACATCAGCTATCTTTTTCTTGCATTCTTTTTCTAATATGTATCTATTTATTTTTTCACTCAATTGGATAATTGCTTTCTGTGTCTTCCATAAAGTAATATACGAACAATTTTTAATTGTACGCCAACAAATTTTCACTGTACGCTAACAACTTTGAGTCGGTTCCATTTACAACGTTTCTTGGTTGCTGCATTTTTAATCGTCTTTTTTGGTTAGATTTACCTACTTTTTTTTTTGTGTGTAACACATGAACTAAAAGTCAAACAAGATCAGCTCGGCTTACAGAACCTCCAGCTTATACAATCAAACAAAACTAGATGGAATTCTATATATTTAATGTTTGAAAGGCTCTTGAAAAATAGGACTGCGGTTGCGAATGTATAAGCTGACAGAGCAGTAACACCAACTTTAATTGCACGGAAGCTGGAAATAACAGAATTGCAGTGGAATGAAATGGAAGAACTTGTGCAGCTTTTCCACTAAATGACCCATGAGCTATATGGGAAATGCAAAAGGGTTTTTTCGTTCGCACATTTTCGGAAAGGTGGGGGCTCAAAAAAAAACATCTGCAAAAGAAACCGGACTTCGATAGTGGAAAAAAGCCAGGCTGGACTTTTGTCTTAAAAATTGACTAAAAAATAGTATAAAGATTTATCTATCTGTAACTTTTAAAATAGGGGATTTAGGCGATTCATCAAAATTCAGGAAATGGTTTTATTGTTAAACGTTCTTTTGCAAAGTTGCTTTATTTTGACCAGAGCAACTTTTTGCATAAAAAAAAAGTTTTGTAACCCCCAGAAAAAAAGTTCAAAAAGTAGGTTAATTTAAATTAAGTTTTCCGGATAGGTACATAACGGATTAAGGCGTCCTAGTATTCATTCGAAAGGTATTAATTAGACCTTCACAAAAATACTATATAATGTGTCTGTGAGCCACTGCACTAGAAATAGCTTTATACATAAACTTCATATGGCTAGTGTAGGTATATACTATTAATTTATCAATAGTTGCTGTGTATTCGATCTTAAAACACTCACCGGGTATCCCTGAAATATTTACATGAAGGAGGAGGAGTATCTTGAATCTGCACATATTTTTCAATACTAATAAAAAAAAGAAACTAATTTTATTTCCTTTAAAAATCTATCTTTTTCCTAAAAATTTAAATTTTTCCAAAATTTCAAATGCGGAAATAAACTGCATTCAATGTTCATTCATTAAATGATGATAAGCACTACATTTTACCTCCATCCAAATATGCATGAGATCAATCTAAAAAAACGCTTTACAAATTATTTTTAGATTGGCCGCCTAACCCATTAATAACAAGAGCGAAATAATAGGAATTTTTTCAAGATTTTTTCAGGTTTACCTAGAAATGACCTAAGAAACGAATTCCAAACCACCTCTGCCAGTTACCATATGGTAACGCTCGTCACAACCCTAGCAAAATTATCTAATTTCAATTATTATTGTTTATACCTTTTTTTTTTAATTTTGAAAGTTTGGCAATGTATAAACATTTATTTTGTAAAAAAATTTTTAATAGACAATTTTTTTTAATTTTAAAACTTTTTTCAAAATAATTCAAAATCACAAAGTAGTTTGTTTTTAAGAAGCACACATTTTTGCATCCAAAAAAAAAAATTGTATAGCCCCCAGGAAAAAGTTAGAAGTAGGTCAGTTTTTAGCTACGATTTTCTTGATAAGTGTCAAGTCATCATATAAGTGGAAGTCATCATATAATGGGGTCCAATAGATCTTTTCAATGGCCATCAAGGTGATGTTCTGTCTGGGTAGCCACTCAAAATTACTACAAAAGGTTGGCCCTAATTACCAGTCCGCCATTGTATATAATATGTATAATTCCGTACACCAATAATACACTGAGAAAAAAAGTGCGCTTTAAAATTGAATGTGAACACATTCAAAAATAATTTAAAGTGTCTCTCCCGTAAGGTTCATACACAAACATTTTTTTTTAAAAGTGTTCATATTAAGCATTTATAGTGTTTACTATAAGTTTAAAAGTAAACACTTTTGATGTTGAAGTAAACTTTTTTAGTTTAAAAATGTTTACTTTATTTTAAACTAGACACTTTATATTTAAAAGTAAAAAACTTAAATTTTATTGTTATCACTTTTAAAAGAATAAGTAAAGTGAAATATTTAATTTTAAATTGAAATTTTATTTTGACACTTTAAATATAAAATGTTTACGTTCAAATTCAAAGCTTTTACTATTTTATTTAAAGTGTTCACATTGAAATTTTAACTCTTTTAAAAATTGTCTATGTTTTTAGTAGCGTGGGTTCAAATCCCGCAAAAGCCGAATTTTGCTACGTTTTTTTTTAAATGGTTTCTTTTTTTTTTTGATTTTTTGTTTTTTTTGTTTTTTTAACGATTTTTCAAATTTACATTTGAAGTAAATACCTATACAAAGAAACAAAGGCTATTAAGTAATTAGTTTGAGGTTTTTAAAACCATTTTGTAAATTATTTACAAAATAAAATTTACCTAAAAGCTTAAATTCCTTTCCAAAAATATTTTATGAAAAATTCATATACACACAAAAATTACATACCATATAGTACTTATATGAAGTTAAAACATTGTAAAATATTGCCCTCAGTAGTCAAACGTGCTACGAGGCTTTCGCAAAGCGCGTCATCATAACCCAAATCTCCTGGGTTCAAATCTCGCCAGACCAAGTAAGTAAACAAAAATTTGTATGAACACTTTATTTCGGAAATATCCCTATCCCTATATATATTATAAAACTGAGTGTGTGTCTGTCTGTCTGTTTGTCCGAGCATCACGGCTAAGCGGCTGTACCGATTCTCTTGAAACTTTCAGGATAAATGCTATAGGTATCGACATATAACATGCGGTTGGGATTGGACAAAGGGGCGTGGCACCTCCCATACAACACAAAATATGTCTACAAGGTAATTTAGTAACTATTGAATTGAATTTGAATTGAATATTGAATAATAAATACGAAATTTAGCACGAAGTTGCATAATAACTTTTCCAAGCTTTATGCCAAATATGAGCATAATTGGACAAGGGGCGTGGCACCGCCCACACAACACGTAACTTAAATAACAGCTAATTAAGCAACTATTGGATATATTTTAATGAAATTTGGAATGGAGCTGTATAGTATGTTTTCCCAGCTATGTGTCGAATATGGGAATAATTGGACAAAGGGCCGTGGCACCTCCCACACAACACATAACTTAAATACCAGCTAATTAAGCAACTATTGGATATATTTTAGTTAAATTTGGAATAGAGTTGTACTGCTATGTGTCGAATATGGGAATAATTGGACAAGGGGCGTGGTACCGCCCATACAATTTTCTACCCCATATCACGGTTAAACGGCTTTACTGATTTTATTGAAATTTTAAGGTAAAATTGTGTTAGTAATGGAATTTGCAATAGGTAATAACCGGTTGGATTTGGACAACGGGGCGTGGCACCTCTCATACAACAAAAAATAATATTAAAATGTAACAGAGTAACTATCGAATATTAAGTGGTCCATGCCACCAACTGCGCCCTTGCACATTTTTTGGGTGAATCATACCGGGTGGGATTACAACTGCCACCAAGTGCGTCCTTGGACTTTTTTGGCTGAATCATGCCGGGTGGTATTACAGCTGCCACCAAGTACTTCCTTGGTAATTTTTTGGGTGAATCATACCGGGTGGTATTACAACTGCCACCAAGTGCGTCCTTGGACTTTTTTGGCTGAATCATGCCGGCTGGGATTACAGCTGCTACCAAGTGCGTCCTTGGACATTTTTTGGGTGGGATTACAACTGCCACCAATTGCGTCCTTGGAAATTTTTTGGGTGGATCATGCCGGTTTGGATTACAACTGCCACCAAGTTCGTCCTTGTCCTTTTTTTCGGTGATTCCTACCGGGTGGGATTACAAATGGCACCAAGTTTCACGGGGGGAATAAACCATCAACTACAGCGCCATTGAAGTTGTCGCAAATTCCTATATATATTTATTTTAAAATTTTATACAACCCGTGCAACGCCGGGGTTGGAAATTTAATGAAAATAAACTAAAAAAGGAAATTCTAAAAATAGGCACTAAAATATAAATTTTTGTTGTGTTCGTTTCACTAATTTTTAAAGTATTCACTTTAAAATTCAAAGTGTTTACTTTAAAATTAAAAGTGTTTACTTTAATAAAAAACAATTCAAAGTGTAAACTTTGAAATTAACCATTTTTCGATACAGCACGGAATCATACATGTAAACTTTTAAATTTAAAGTGCCTTGTACTGGGTTTAAAGTGGTTTTAAAGTTTTTGTTTTCTGAGTGTACTGCTCAGGTTTTCAATAACATTAGAAATATCTTCATATGGACTGAAATTAGCAAGGTCCTCGTCATCATTTGACATACACAATTTACATGGCTGTAAAAGAGGTGTTCGATGAAGACCATCGGCAGTACCTCCGTCATCTTCCTCCTAATCTTCTTCTCCAGACGGATAAATCGAGGAAAAATGTGCTCGCCAAAATGTCTTCATCGTAATGTAAATTTGCTAAAAAAAACAAGTGAGTAAGTTTCAGCCGGTCGAAGTGAATCTATATATGCCGTACACCTTTCCATCTGATACCTGGTCGCCATCTCCCGCTCATTCCACCGACGGTACTCACAGCACTATGTGCTCCATTTTTTAGATGTAGCATTTTTTTTACGTTCATCAGCTCGGCATGACCTAGCCATCTTAGGCGCTAATTTTGTATGCATCATGATGTCATGTCGTGATCGGGGTATTGCTCATATAGCTTTTGCAAAGCGGACAATAGATCTTATGGAGAATTTTCCTACCACAATTTCCATGAAATTGGGTACATTTGTTACTAAAGACGATTCGCAGCCGGCCAATAGTTCGTAAACGAGTTCGAAAACGAAAGCATTTCTTCGTAATTCGCGAAGAAAACAATCGTAAACGATATTCGAAAACGACACAAATTCGAATCCGATGTCGCTTTTAATTTGTCCACTGAAACGAACATTCGAAAACGAATAAAAAATAGTCGTTTACGAGTTCGTTTTCGAGTTCGTTTATGAACATTTTTTCTTCGTAAGCGATAAAAAATATCGATTTTTATTATCGAAATTTACTCGTAATTTACGATGTTTTTTATATCGTTTACGAATGAATTCTCGTATTGAATCTAGCACCTTTTATCGATCTATCATTAAATACAAACCAAACCACTCATTTGAAATGTAAAATATTTTTTTATTTTATTCAAAACGCTTTAAAGATAGTTACATAATTACGTTTACAAGACTCCGAAAAATACTGTCCGAACATGGCGGTCTGTGAGCAGAACATGGTTTTTGCGGTAACTGAAACAAACGAAATTAGACAAAATTACAATGTAATAAAAACACAATAAAGACGCATAAATACTTACAAAATCTAGAGCCCGGAAATCGTCGAAACCCGGAGTTCTGTTGCTGCTTCCAAAAAGTTCCTGCTTTTGCTTTTTTTTTTGGAAATGTTTGAGAAAATTTTCTAATATTGTTTTGATAGAAATTTCAAACACAATTTTTGTTTAAATTTTTTCGAGAAAAGTTTGTAATCGTAAAAGTTTTAACTTTCGTGTTTTGTAAGCTACATGGCTAAAAATTTACTTAGGTTCGCATTCGGGAAAAAGAGTAAAAAAGGAGAAAAAAAGGGGCAAAATTTTTTTTTTTTTTTAAAAAGAGTAAAAAAACAAGTTTTTTAAAATATAACCCTTTAACCGACTAAAAAGCAGAAAATAAATTTCCTTTAAATTATTTTCAGCAATTTCGATTTAAAATTAAGGGTTTTTGGCGACTTTAAAATCTGCAATGATATTCGGAGGAAAGTACCCAGGTTAGGTTAGGTTAGACTGGCTGGCCACGCATAGACCTACAATGTCCCTAGCGATACCAGAAAGGAGTCTTTACTGTTTCAGCGAAAGTAAACATCATTTATCATGCAAACGTTGTTTGCAAATCTTATAAGAGAATTCACACTAAGTCCGGCGACTTCTTCTAGTCCCCCAAACGTCGAAGCTCCTAAGTACTTCAAACGAGTTCCCGAGAGAGCGGGACAGAAGCAGAGGAGATGTTCCAGAGTCTATCCTCTTCTAGACATTTCCTGCATTCATCACTGTCGGTCAGTTTTAGCTTAAACGCGTGAGCTGCCACCATACAGTGACCAGTTAGAACACCCACTAATGTTCTACAATTTTTACGGTCGAACGATATAACATTTTTTGTGTGTCCCACATTGTATGGTTTGCACATGATTTTGGCGATTCTGCAGGTAGTTAAATTTGTCCACCTTGCATTCGCCCTTCTCCACATGCTTTCTTCCAGATATCTATTGATTTCCTGCAGAGGCATCAGTACTTCGCTGATTTGATCCTCTGGCAGACTAGTTCCCTTTTTTGCAATATCATCTACTGCTTCGTTTCCCTCTATGCCCTTGTGACTCGGTACCCAATAGATACATAGCTTACGCTTGGTAGCCAGTTTGTCCATCGCTACTCTACACTGAAGGACATTCTTGGATGATGACCAGTGCGATATTAGTGCTTTTATGGCCGCTTGACTGTCTATATATATGTTTATTACGCAGTTCTCTGTTTCTTCTACGCAAGCTAGCTCCGCTGTCTTACGGGCAGCGAACACTTCTGCTTGGAATATGCTACACTAATCGGGAAGTTTAAAAGACTTGCTGATGTTGAGTTCAGCACAGTATACACCAGCTGACATTTTCGAGCCATCTGTGTATATGTTGAAAGTTTTGCGCATTGGTTTCATGCCCTCGCGCCAGCCTTCTTTTCTTATAATAGTTTTTATCCTTTTTCCATGGTACATTGTCCGAATCATATAGTCTGAAGCGACCGTAGCATCCCGGCCTATAGAACTGTGTCCGAAGGATCTGCATGTAAGTTGTCCTGTTACTCGTTGTCTTAATGCGGATTTTGCCGCCCGATTCTCTGCATAGAGGTCAATCGGAGGTAGGTTGAGGATAGCTTGTTGAAGGCCCCTGCAACATCCAGAAAAACCCCTAGAGCGAATTCCCCATGTTCCAGTGCCTTCTCTATACCAAGTACTAACGAATGGAGCGCAGTCTCGGTGGATCTGCCTTTTGTATATGCGTGTTGTGCCTTTGACAGACCTCCAGGGTCTATTGTGTCACCTATATATACTGGCAAAATTTTCTCAAAGGTTTTTAGGAGGAAAGACGTAAGACTAATTGGTCTGTAGTCTTTCGAGTAGAGGTGACTGCTTTTCCCTGCTTTCGGTATAAAGACAACCCTCGCTACTCTCCAGGCTGCAGGCACATAGTTGTACTTCAGACATCCTATAAATATAGCCATGGTATTATAAGGTCTGTTGCCTTTTGTAACATGGCCGGAAATATTCCATCAAGTCCCGGTGATTTGAATGATGCAAATAGTTTATTGTCCACTCTAATCTGGTTAGTGTGATTATATTATGCGGTACAGTGTCAATCATGCTTCTGACTGGCTCCCTGTTATTCGCGTTGGTGCATCCTGGGAAGTGCGCCCTAGCAAGCTCTTCTAGTGACTCCTTACAGTTGTTCGTCCACTCACCGTTTTCCTTCCTGACAAGGCTTGACATAGTTGGGTGCTTCGCTAGCAGTTTTCTCAATCTCGCTACTTCCACCGTCCTTTCTATGCCCCCGCAAAATTCCTTCCAGGAGTTTCTTTTGGCGATACGGATCATTTTTTTGTAGCATTCTTCACAATCTGCTGTCTTGGCCAGCTTGAAGTGTCTCCAATTATTATTTTTTTTTTTTGGGAATTTAAAAAAATTTGAATTATACAGTAAATATATTCCAAAAATATAGATACATTCATTTTTTAAAACAGATAAATCGTTCGATTAATGGACTACGTGCTTTCATAATCGATTAGTTCACAAATGTTTTTTTGAAAAATCGGTTGTGTAACAATCGATTCTTTTGCCACATTTGGCATTCCCTAGACACGCACGCTTAAAGGAGCTTGCTCGCCTCGGAACTTGCTCAAAAATGTTTCTTGAAAATGCGATAGTTCGTTCTCGCTAACAAAATTTATAGTTGATATGCATTTTTATTTGTTATTATGAAATTTCTCACCTAAAACAAATTTTTTTTATTCGAATATCGCATTTGCAAGATACATTTTTGAGTACGAGTGGGAGTTTGGTTGGCTACTTCATCTTACTTACGATCGCTGCGTCGTGGGTTCGATACCTCACCAGAACGGCTAACATTTATGAAAAAATGTATGTGTGAATATATTGTAAGTTGCTCTGGTTCCATCTCACGACGATGATGAGGTCAACGAAATTACCTACATTTTAATATGTATTTCATTAAAATCGGTGAAGTATCTCACAAAGAATTATATATAAGTGAAGATGTGTAATTTTAGAAAGAGTAAACTGTCAATTCGCCTGTTGTTGTATTACAGCTACTTACGCTGGCTACAATTTTATAAATTATTAGTTTATCGCTCTTTAATTGTTGGTATAATATGTTCACTTTGTCCAAAAGTAGGCTTGAACAAATATTCTAAAAATTTTCCTAGCATTTCAATTTCTTAATAGCAATGTATTAGAGCAATAGCCCGTTTTGATTCATTACTTCTTGGTTAACGCTTTCAAGGACAATGATACATCATCAAACATTTGTAAAAGTCTTTATTGATAAAAATAAATGCTATTTACATTTTCTGGCTATGCATTAAACGCAACCAATAAAATAAACTTGGAGTTTCAATTAGAATCGCCACGTTTTCATGTGCTGCTGGAATCTTTAAAATTATATATATTTTCTGCAAGGGGTGCATTCACAACCGTTGCATTTTTTCTCAAATACGATGATACAACATACAACATGAGGCCTTGCGAATGTACTTTTTCATATATTTTGCCTCTTTATATCCGTGAATGTACTTTCACTATACTGCCAATATAGAAATATTACATAAAAATATGACTGAATGAAGACTCCTCCATTTTTAAATCTTTGAGTATTGTATATCTTGGCGCAAGAGCTGAGATAATGATAAAAGATGGTTTATTGGATAAGGTATGTTTGGGCAGATGCCCATAATCTCATTTAATTTTCATTTGAATTAATTTTGTAATTTGCATTGGGCACTGTACAACTGGAATATAATTGCGTACCGTAGTACTCTTTTTTATATTTAGAATAAGTGCACACAACTCTGAATTGTAATATTGTGTTACCATGAAGTTTGAAATGAGAAATTAAAATTATTGCTAAATCAACCACCGCCAGTATTTCTTAGCTAGCTTTTACTGTTTTTTCTGCGACTGGTCGTTTTTATTTACAAAATTTATGAAATAAAAAAAAGCTCAAGAATTCTACATAATTTGATGTAAACAAATATTAAAACGCATTAATTTTAAAGATCAAGTATTGTCAGCGGTTCTGGATTTATATCCGGCTTCATTAGGCTTTACTTTACTGCCATTCATTCACCTTTTTCCTAACCTTAAAAATAATAATGACAGATGAAGTAGAATCTGAATGGAAAAATGTTTTTTTCTCAACTGTAATTATAAAAAAAACTAGAGAGTGGACTATCTTCGGCTATATCGAAGCTGAAATACCCCCACACAGTAGGAAGAAGTACCTCGAACATAAAAATGTGGTCTCAAGACCCTATTTGAGCCAATTATAGGTGGTTTTGAAGCCCGGACCATGTCCAAAATCCGTTCCTAAAAATTTCCCATCGACCAAAAAAAAATTGGTCTCAAGACCCCATTTTGACCCTTATATATCGACGCCCCTTAAGAAAAGTATAATGTTTCATTTGCCTTACGAAAAGTATAATGTTTTATTTTTTTGCATGGAAAAGTAGTATGTTTCGGTTTTTGGCGCGATGAATATTATAGGGGTTTTCACGAGGTCCTGTGTAACGGAGTAAAAGAGTAAAGTGTAAAATAAACAAATTTTATGACAACAAAATTCCTTGAAGAAAGAAATTCAAAATTTTACACTTTACTTTTTTACTCCGTTACACAGGGCCCCGTGAAAGCCTCTTATATTTCAATAAGTTTTGTCGAAAACTATGATATTTCGCTTATTACACCGAAGAGTATTATGTTTCACTGTATTGCTACGAAAACTATGATGTTACGCTCATTGCGACGAAAACTAATATAATTGATTGTGTTGATATGGAAGGGCCAACTTTTCACGCCGTTTAAGTTGAATTGAACCACTGCATTTTCAATATTTCTATTTTTGTAATAATATGCAATATTTACTAAGGTTGACCGAGGTAGTACGGGGGAAATTTTTTCCTGATATCTCTAAATCCAAGTGCGGGATGAAAGCTCCAAAGGATTCGCAGTAATATATGTAATATATGCTTTGCTTCGTTTATTTTGGAGAGAAGATTACCGAAGAAAATGCGACTAGTCTGTGAGTAAACCTGTTTTTCTAATCAGTTGTGATTTGTAAAGCGAAGTAGAAGGTGGCTTCGTATAAAAAAAAAATCAAAAAAATTAAATCAAGTAACAAAAAATGTTGAAATAACTTGAATAATATTCTTTTGGAGAAATGACACTCGTTTTGTGTAAAGTGATATATTTTCTTATAATTAAATTAAAATAAAATTAGAATTTTGTAAATAAAATTAGAATTTTGTAAATAAAATTAGAATTTTGTAATTAAAATTTAATAAAAATGTGAAAAATAAACAAAAATGTAAAAAAGGATAATGTGAGCTAATATAAATTATTTTCAAAGCGAACTATATTTTGGTTAAGCATGCTAGTGCCACATAAAAACAACGACTTCGGTTTTGGCATTCGAGTATTAAAATCAGTGCGTACAGTATGGTCAATGAGTGAAGTACATAAAAGGGTAAATAAATATATTTTGTTCAGAATGATTTTTATATTTATTTTAACAATTTTATTTTTGTTTATCATTTTTAAAATTTTTAAAATTTGTTCCTTTTTTTACAGTTTTTAAATCTTTTATTTTGTGATTTTTACTTAAATTAAAAATTTTTTTTTTTCTTTTTTTTGCAGTTTTGTATTTTTACAATTTTTTTTTCAGATAATACTTTTTGTTTTTGTTACAAAAATAATATTATTTATACAAAACAATTTTTAATAATAAAGTGATTTTCTTTTGCGAACAAAATTTTTAAATTTACCGAACGTTAGTATGTAGCTAAGTCGTAGTAACTGATTCTTAACTGGCTACAAGTATTGTATAGGGGCCAATTTTCCATCGCTAGCAAAGAGCTAGATTGTAGTGGCTACTTCCGAGCTGACCGGAGGTAATGCATAGGTGGCAGCTGGTAGCTTCCTCCAATGACAACGCCATTTTAAATTCGCCACTTCACCACATGTGAAAGAGAATTTAACATGGTGGAACCAGTACCCCCTACTGCAGAGCTAGTTCGGAACTATTTTGGAACTAGACCGGATTCTTGCAGGGTTGTATCACTTCACCTGTACACAGACACACACACACACACACACACACATTTCGGTCCTGGTCATGTACTGTTGACCATCATATTTCCAAACATGCTCCCTAAGACCTCGCCTTCATATCAATCCAAAACAAAAATTTTTTTGAAAATTGAATTTTTTAAACTGACAATTCAAAGTTTTTGCAGTCTGAAATATATTACTTTTCGATGTTATAGTCTTCGTGGCAAAACTGCGAATCGTAATAGTTTTCTCGGAATATTGAAACATAATAATTTTCGTAAGGCAATTGAAACATTATACTTTTCTTAAGGGGCGTCGATATGTGGTTTCAGAACCTCGGAACATGTCAAAAATACATTTCCATTCGATTGGAAATGTATGGAAAAGTATATAAATTCTTGATAGACTGGGCGTGGCTCCCATACACCGAAAAAAAGGTCAAAATTTTTCAAGTCTGTTTATAACCGTTATATTACCTTGCTTTGGGAGGACTATACATATATATATATATATATATATATATATATATATCCTCAAATCTGCGGCGAGCTTTTTCATACACTTCCACATGAGCTAGAGAGCTGAAATTTGGAACACTGATAGAACTCCGGTGACAATGCATTCTATTTGGGGTCCATCAGAGGCGTAGGGGGCCGTGAAGGGACTAAAAAATTTTTTTTTAAACATGGCATAACTTCCAATTCCTTCAAGCTACATTGATGAAATTTGGTAGGTGAGTTCTTATTGAAATGAAATTTTGTACCCTTTGGAAAGGGGGACGTGGGGGCAAAGGGGAGCGGGATGGTGCCAATTTAAAGTTCTAACTCTCGTATTTTGTAAGCTACAAGGCTGAAATTTTTTACTTAGGTTCGCATTTGGGAAAAAGAGTGAAAAAGAAGGAAAAAAGGGAAAAAAAGGGGAGAGAAAAAATATTTAGAAAAAAAAAGAAGAAAATAAAAAAAGAGTAAAAAACAAGTTTTTTAAAATATAACCCTTTAACCGACTAAAAAGCTGAAAATAAATTTCCTTGAAATTAATTTCAGCAATTTCGATTTAAAATTAAGGGTTTTTGGCGACTTCAAAATCTGCAATGATATTAGGAATAAAGTAGCCAAAAACCCTTAATTTTAAATCGAAATTGCTGAAATTAATTTGAAGGAAATTTATTTTCAGCTTTTTAGTCGGTTAAAGGGTTATATTTTAAAAAACTTGTTTTTTACTCTTTTTTTATTTATTGCTGCATTCGATTGGAAATGTAAAGAAACGTATTTTTGACATGGTCCGAGGTTCCGAAGCCACAGATATGAGGGTCAAAATGGGGTCTTAAGACCAAATTTTTTTTTTTGGTCGATTTGATTGGAAATTTTTAGAAAAGCATTTTGGACATGGTCCGGGCTCCAAAATATTTATAGGTGGCTCAAAATGGGGTCTTGAGACCACATAATTTTATGTTCGAGGTACTTCTTCCTACTGTGTGGGGGTATTTCAGCTTCGGTATAGCCGAAGATAGTCCACTCTCTAGTTTTCTTTCACTTCAAAATTTACTACACTTTTTTCCCACATCACTCCGAAACACTTCACTTTTTCTCAATTTTTACTTCGGGGAAAAATTTGGTGGGGTGCAATAAAGCCGAGTGAAATAAGGCCGATACCAGTGGGTGAATAAAGTGAAAATAAAAAATTTTATAAAAGTTCCTGAGTGAAAATTCTTAGATTGAGATGACATCCAGAATGACGGTTGCAGGAGACGCTGTACAGCACAATCAACCAACTTTTGTAAAGCAGATTCCGATCCAAGAGTGCTGAACACTAAATGGGTTGAATTCGAAGAGAATCATAATAAGATTCTGAACCTGAATGAGGTTGTCAACCATCAATACTTTACAGAAAAGATATTTGAAACTACAAAGGAAAAAGTGGTCAATTGTGGTTTGCAGCAATTGCGCAAAACATCTGTCAAAACAGGTGATAAAGCCAAAAGAAGACTACTTTTTTTTTTTTTTTTTTTTTTTAACGACGAATCTCAACGGTCTTACTTACTCGCCCAACCGATCGAGGGGTACATCCGCATGACGCACGGATTTGGTGACCGAACAGCCGTAATCCGGATTACGCTGTGCAACCGATCGCGGGTAAACATATCTTGAAATTCGTTTCAGCTACAGATTAAAATCATCAGCTGATAAAACGCATATTAATAAAACACGAATTAGGTTATGAATGTAAGAGAGAATTCTTCCAAACATAACATAATATAAGATTGACGTGATAATAAACAATAGAATTAAAAGAAAATATTATGAAGCATCAGAATATAATTTTTCTCTACTTTACGATATTAGACTTAACAAAAATACAAAGACACAACAATCAAAACAGTTAATTTACGCGACAAAGATTACAAATATTAATTAAAGTATTATATTTTTTTATACGAAATATAAAAAATCAAATACAAATAGAACAGTTAAGTAAACAGTAACGGCACGAATGTGAATTCAGCTAAAAATTTTGTTTTATTTGTATACAATATACAGTAAAAAACAAAATTCTGCTGAAATATAAATACAAAATACAACAAAAATACAACACTTTCAAAAGTCGACAATGCCGATCTTCGTGGAGTTTGGCAACCCTGTCATTTAGTTAGACCCTAAGCGGTCCAAAAACTCAAAGAGCAACAAAGGCTTAAGTGTGATCAAGTGCATTTAAAATAAAAGTTTTAGTTTTATTAAGTGAATCTGACAGGTCAAAGACTGAATACAGGCTATTCAAATCGCTACAAATACAACGAAAAGGTTCATTCTGCGCGTAATTAGAACGGCACATACTTAATATCAAAGGAATGAAAGATCTGGAACGACGGGTTGGAATATTAAATTTTTTAGAGTAGGGATGTCCAAGAGTTTTAAACGATTTTCGTATGGAGGTATGTTCTGATTCGGATTCCAGCGAAGGTTTCTTAAAGCAAATAATAAAAATGCTTTTTGAACCGAATTCTATCAGAGTGGCAGTTGTATTGTGGATTCCACAAGACTGATGCATATTCCAAAATTGGTCTTACAAGTGATATGTAAAGACTTTTGGTAACGAATGGGTCATTAAATTCTTTTGACCATCTTTTAATGAAACCTAGAACACCCCTCGCCTTATTCACTAGATTACAGTTATTTATATGATACAGCGATGAAAGTTGGTGTCTTCTAGCAAATGTCATAAATTTACATTTTTTCAGGTTCAGTTCCATTAAGTTATTATCACACCAGATAGCTATACTGGTCAGATCTGATTGTAACAACTTATGTTGATCTAAGATGTCATAGGATAGAAACAATTTAACGTCATCAGCATACAACAGTACATTCGAATGTTTAATGACAGAAGGTAGGTCATTTGTAAAAAGATTAAACAGAATAGGACCTAAGTGACTTCCTTGAGGAACTCCAGAGGTGACTTGGTTCTTCGAATCACATCTGTTGCTTCCGATTTGTCAGATACGATTCTACCCATTTTAAAAGAAGATCTGCGAATCCATATCTTTTAAGCTTTCCAATCAACAGACAATGATTAACTTTATCAAAAGCTTTACTGAAATCAGTATATATGACATCTGTTTGATGATTCTTTGAAAATTATTGTTAATGTAGAAAAGTCCAATAAATTTGTAGATGTTGATCTACCTCTCAGAAAACCATGCTGTGAAGGAGACATTAATGTTGTGACCAAGTGAACCAATTGCTTTGTGACAACTTGTTCAAATAACTTTTGTATTGTGCTAAGTTTAGCAATACCTCTATAGTTAGATACGAATGATTTGGTTCCACTTTTATAAAGAGGAATAATGTATGACTCTTTCCATGAATTCGGAAAATAACCTCTTTCAATAGAGGCATTGAATATATTTGAAAGTGGAATGTATACATTTCCGGCACAAACTTTCAAAATACATCTAGGAATATTATCTGGACCAGTACTATATGAATATTTCAACGATTTTAGGGGTTGTAAGACATCTGCAGATTCTATAACAGGATTGAAAATGGAATTATAAGTGGGGATGTTATATGGATATGATGTGTTGCCATAAATATGTCGTTTTGAAGAAGTCAGCAAACATATTTGAAATCTCAGTAGGATTGTTGGACTCACGATCATTCCATTTCATTGTAGTTTGAAAACCAGTGTTTTTCCTTTTTGAATTTAAAAAGTTTTAGAATCGTGTTTCATTTTGGATTTCAAATCGTTCAAATATTCATCATAGCATTTTTTATTAAGTACTTGATATTTATGTCTCAGAAGCGAATATTTAGAATAATCTATATGTTTTAAATGCCCGAGTTTTCGAAATTTTAAGTTTCCTCAATTCTTTTGTAAACCATACAGCACCAAGTTCATTCCAATTCTTTTTATTGTTCTTTGGAACACATATCTCGAAGATTTTGCTGAGCGTACAATTGAAAATTGATACACAGTCGTCAACATCTTCAAAGTTCATGTCCCAACTAGTTTCAGATAAGAGTTGGTTCATTTTAACAAAATTTGTATTCTTGAAGCAAAAAAATGACTTCAACGGTGTAAAAACTGGTTCTAAGTTGTTTTGAACAAATTCGAAAAATAATTCAAGTGTTGGGTGATGGTTATCTTCTGGACATGCAAAAGCATCACAGCGTTGCACTGAAAACTTCTAAGATTCGTCAATATAAATTACCGCGAATTCTCTTCTGATGTGGTCGCAAAATTTTCCGCTCCACACAAAAGAAAAAATAAACTCGAAAGTGTTTCCCAAATCAAATTCAAACTCCGCGAAAAAAGAAAATAAAGTGATCGCCACTTTTTACACGCAGTCGGCATCGTCGGAGCCGCTGCAAAACACTAAAAAAAAACAATTATAAATATAAATTATTTCTGCAAAAAATGGGAATAAAGCATTCCCCAAAAAAATCGAGCGCGTCTCTCACGCCGTTTTCTGCTTCCCGCTCAGACGAAAGCGAAACAGAAGAAAGTGCGACACAATTAAAACAACAACAAGAAAGTGCGAGAACGGCGAAAATTCATGTGTCCCCGCTTGCCCCCAATAGCGATGACGCTCTTCGTCCATCATTGCAGAATGCAACGCTCTCTAAGCATTCTGTATCGCTAATGTTACCAACTACTCCCGTTCAATATCCCGCATTGATGACATCACACGCTGAATCTCTCACGCCTGCTCTAACATGGAGTCAAGAGTGTGTTACTCCAAACCAGACTTGGGAAAACTCTGTTTCGCCTTTTGTTCTAGAAATCCCATTTCATCACAGCATGCAAATTCCCTTTTGCGTTACTCCCGCTCAGAACTTAAATGAGCAAAAAAAATTTGTCGATAAGTAAAAAACAACAAAACTTCAAAGTAGCTCTATCTCTAGAGAGCAAAATATAAAGGCAACGGCAGCGCAGACAGGCATTGACGCCTACTTCAAACGAAGAGGTTCTCCTCCTGGAAATGTGAAATCTTCTAAAATGCAAAAGACTAATCCCAAAAAGTCTATTGAGTTAGGGCACAACCGATTTGCCATTCTGGCCGAATCCACAAGTTCGGAACCGATTCCGAAATTCCAAAAACCCCCACCAATTTACTTACGTGAAAAAAACTCAAATTCCCTAATAAAAACAATTTCTCAAATAATTGGTGATCACACATTTCATGTAATCCCTATTCTTAAGGGAAGAATCCATGAGACTAAAATTCAAATCTATAACGAGGCAAATTATAGAAAAATTATCGAATCCCTCGATAAATCAAAAAAGAGCTATTACACATATCAGCTCAAAAGCTCTAAAGGTCTCTCCGTTGTCATAAAAGGCATTGACTCGTTTGTTGAATGCAATGAAATCAAAAGCGCTTTAATCGAAGAGCGCTTCCACGTAAAATCCGTTTTTAACATACAAAATCGAGATAAAATTCCCCAACCACTATTCCGAGTGGAACTGGAATTTGATCCGAAGTCCCTAAAAAAGGGGGAATCTCACCCAATTTACTCACTGCGGTATCTCCTCCATCGCAAAATTACAGTGGAAGAGCCTCATAAGCGCCGAGGACCAATTCAGTGCCAAAATTGCCAAGAATACGGCCACACAAAATCGTATTGCACACTTCCCAGCGTGTGCGTAATATGTGGCGATCTTCACCCCACAAACTTATGCAAAAAAACTAAAGAGGATGCAAATGTTAAAAAATGCAGCAACTGCGGAGGCAACCATACAGCAAACTATAGAGGCTGTCCAATCTACAAATCCTTCAAAAGCAATGCTATTCCCAAAGCTGATGTTTTCCCTCCAAAACAGGATTTAAGAAAAATCCCAACAAATCCCTCACAATCCATTGTCCCTACTTATGTAAATCCCAATATAAATCAAGGCGTTTCCTACGCCAGTGCTTTAAAAGGACTAAACTCTGTCCCCGAGTTCACGCAACCTGCTCCTCCTAGCAGTTCTCTCGAACAAACTCTGCAAGTGTTTATACAAAATATGTCACAATTTATGTCTGGTATGCAAAATATGATGCAAGAAATGATTAAAAATCAAAGTCTTTTACTGCAACATCTCATGTCTAAACCATGAATGGTTTAAAAATATCATTTTGGAATGCAAACGGCCTGTGTCTTCACAAACTAGAACTTCTCGAGTTCTTGAAAGAATCAGCATTGACGTTATGCTAATTTCTGAAACTCACTTCACCGAAAAACACTTTTTCAATCTTCCGGGATATAGACTCTATGACACAAAGCCTCCAAGCGGAAACGCTAGAGGTGGTTCCGCTATTCTCATAAAAAGCCGAATAAAGCATTATGCTCTACAGAATTATTGCACAGAATACATTCAAGCGACAAGTATTTCTCTCGATGAATACTTAAAAGGCCTAACATTAACAGCTATATACTGCCCGCCCAGACACAAAATAACTGAGCAACAATTCCAGACTTTTTTCAATTCTCTTGGATCAAAGTTTCTCGTTGCCGGCGACTTCAACGCCAAACATACATACTGGGGCTCTCGGCTTATATCACCAAAGGGCAGGCTCCTGTTGAACACTGTCAACAGCCTCGGCCTTGACGTTGTCTCCTCTGGCACTCCAACTTACTGGCCAACTGACAGCCGAAAAACTCCCGACGTCATTGACTTTGCAGTATTTAAAACTGTAAGAAAGAGCCAATTGACTATAGAATCTTCTCTAGATCTCTCATCAGACCATACGCCTACTATTATCACAATAAAGTACATCCCAAGCTCTGAGGTCAACCTACCAGATAAATTGACTAGTAAACTCACAAACTGGCTCAAATATCGGAAGTATATAAGCTCTCACATTAACCCTAAAGTGTCACTAAAAACGAAAAACGAAATAAACACAGCTGTTAGTAAATTCACACTTTTGCTTTCCAAAGCAGCTGCAGCGGCCACTCCCTCCCAAATCCAAAATAGCTCAACCCGAAGCTATACAAAATGTACTCCAAAACATATAGAGCAGCTTCTAAAAAATAAAAGAAAAATACGTCATGAATGGCAAAATCACAGATCGCCCACCTTGAAAAAACAGTTAAGAGATATCACTCGAAATCTACAAAAACAGCTTAAATGGAAATCCGAAAGAGACTTTCAACAACTCGTTGAACATCTCGCACCCACAAAATCAACAAATTACTCTCTCTGGCGAGCTGCTAAAAATATGAAAAAACCGGTACTGGCAGAACCTCCCATACGGCTGCCAAACGGAAATTGGGCCAGAAGCGATTCAGAAAAAGGTGCTGCTTTTGCCAACCACCTAAAAACCGTATTCACCCCGAACGAAACAACTGGTGATATCCCATTACCAACAATAATCCGACTCAATAACACCTGTACAGTCGCGATGAAAAAAAATGAACTAATGGAGGCAATAAATAAATGCCTGAACCAAAAAAAAGCACCAGGACCGGACTTGATAACGCCCACAATGATAAAAGA
Source organism: Heteromyza rotundicornis (assembly GCA_951394025.1). Lineage (NCBI taxonomy): Eukaryota > Metazoa > Arthropoda > Insecta > Diptera > Heleomyzidae > Heteromyza > Heteromyza rotundicornis. The sequence goes on along the minus strand of OX596013.1, from coordinate 29,613,036 downwards.
ACTGCCATCAGTTGCAATAACCCATTTATTGCACATATTTAATGCAATCCTTAGAACATGTCACTACCCAGATGATTGGAAACTTTCTCAAGTTACAATGATTCCCAAACCTGGAAAAAATCCCAACAATGTGACTTCATACCGCCCCATAAGTTTGCTCTCTGTGTTATCGAAACTCTTCGAAAAACTTCTAATAAAACTGATTACACCCAAAATTACAGAAAAACAAGTGATTCCCGATCACCAGTTTGGCTTCCGCGAAAAGCATGGCACTATCGAACAAGTACACCGTATTGTAGACTCAATAAAAAGCACTTTCGAAAAGAAACAGTACTGCTCCGCTGTTTTTCTCGATATTACCCAGGCCTTCGATAAAGTCTCCCCGCTAATATGCACTGCCTACTTAAAAACTATCTCACGAATAGAAAATTTGTAGTAAAATATAAAAGCTTTGTCTCCCAAAAATACGATATACTGGCCGGAGTACCACAAGGTAGTGTCCTCGCGCCCCTGCTTTATATTATATATACTGCAGATATGCCCAAAAGCGACAGAACTCTTTTATCGACTTTTGCTGATGACACTGCTATCCTGTGCTCCCACTCAAACCCAGACATGGCAACTCTTTACGTGCAAAAACATTTGGACTCTCTAAGCAATTGGCTATCACGATGGAAAATCAAAGTCAACGAATCCAAAAGCTGCCACTTAACCTTCACCCTAAGAAGGGGCACGTGTCCTGCTCTGAAGATAAACGGCCAAGTTGTGCCCGAAAGCACCGAAACAAAGTACCTTGGAATGCATCTTGACCGCCGTCTCACATGGCACAAGCACATCCAATCTAAAATCACTCAGATTAAGTTAAAACAGTTGGAGCTAAATTGGCTAATCGCAAGGGCATCAAAGCTTAATCTCACATATAAAGTCCAAATATACAAAAGTATAATAAAACCCATATGGACATATGGAATTGAACTCTGGGGTACAGCCTCTCCCTCTAATGTGGAAAAACTCCAGAGAGTCCAATCTAAAATCCTGCGACAAATTACCAGAGCCCCTTGGTTTATAAGAAATGCAAACATCCACAATGATTTGAATATCCCTGCAGTAAAAGACGAAATTCCGAAACTTACCTCGAAGTACAAGCAGAAGCTTATGTTTCATCCAAACATTCTAGCTAGAAATTTACTGAGACCTCTGAATCCCTCACGTCTTAAACGAAGCTAATATATATCTCATATATTAGATACGCTAACTCCACATTGCCTAAATCAATGGATGTAGGGCAATTTTTACATCTCATAGCATAGTTTAAGCCGAATTTTTCTTTTTTTTTTAGAATTAAGTAGAATTATTGAATAATCATTGTTAGACCTAAGTTAATATTGGGTGATTCAAATAAATAAATGTACATTATAAAAAAAAAAAAAAAAAAAAAATATAAATTAAATCCTAAATTCTACTATTCTTATTTTCAATCCCGTTTACTTGTTGTAAACTCATATCTGAAATGAATCCAGAAAGTCATTTAAACAGTCACGAGAAGAATACGGAAGAAACTGGTTTGAATCGCTACAAAAATTCAAAGATATATTCGGTAAATTAAAGTCTCCAAAAACAACAATGGAATCGGCAGGTTTAACATTTGAGTAAACCAATGATATAAGTGACACATGTCTTAGATAAACGGTAATATCGAAATTCGGTGGGATATACGAGCAAGTAACGAAAATATCGATAAATATCGTTCAACTTTGTATTTAGCCCTCGAACATTTTGGTACAGAAGACAAACAACATTATTCGGGATTTTATTTAGTTTTTTTGATCAGAATTTAATTTTCTTTGAGGAAGTTGAACTGGCTTTACTAGATTTGATTTTTCTTTATAAACAAATTCAAGAACTAAAGTTTTATCCGGCCAAAAATTTGTACTAACAATCTCATCAAACAATTCTGCAGGCACAGATAATTTGAAAGATGAAATGTTTCTAGCGTATGAAAAGTTGAATTTAAAAGCATTTATATTATTACCGGTTTTATTGAGTTTAGAATCAATATAAAATATAATATCTTCAGTTAATGTGTCCGGTGCAAATCTGGACACGAAAGTAGATATTTTAGGTTGCACAACAAGAAGCCTTTTTGGGGATCTCGTTTCTTGTACTTCCCGCAAACAATCCTTTGGAGAAATAATATTTATGGAAGGACAAACATTTTTATCAATATTTGAGATTCCATTCATATTTTTCTCAGGAGCGTCATCTACCCTCGTTTCCAAAACCGCAAGATCAGGAGAATAAAATGTAACTGGTGAAGCAAACATATCGGAAAAGGATGGAGTTGTCGGAGTTGAAATTGGCTTTGGGGCAGGTGGTAAAAGCCCAACAGAAGTATTTTGTTTCGGAGCTGTTTCATCCAAACATTTATACTTCTGAAAGTTTATTTCATACTCCTTCAGTTTAGACTGGGCAGCTGCTAAGTCCTTTGATACATCATTAAATCCCTTTCGGGCTTGACGTACCAATTTACAGATGTCCAGCTCTGTATCGCGGCAATCTTCGCAGGACCAACGAAGACCTTTTTTACCCTCGATCAGATAGACTACACTACCAGTAAGGGATGCACATTTGACGTGATAAAAGCCATCGCTTAGCCAACAAGAGACCATGCGTTCGTTATCGACTTTAATGGCACACTTACGGAAAGAGCAAGTCATATTTAAATGCGAAATTAATAAAAATCTAGAGAGTGAACTATCTTCGGCTATACCGAAGCTGAAATACCCCCACACAGTAGGAAGAAGTAACTCGAACATAAAAAAATGTGGTCTCAAGACCCTATTTTGAGCCAATTATAGGTGGTTTTGGAGCCCGGACCATGTCCAAAATCCATTTCTACACATTTCCAATCAAATCCACCAAAAAAAAATTGGTCTCAAGACCCCATTTAGACCTTTATATATGTGGCTTCGGAACCTCGGACCATGTCAAAAAAACGTTTCTAAACATTTCCAATCGAATACAACAATAAAAAAGACTTGAAAAATGTTTAGCTTTTTTTCGGTGTATGGGAGCCACGCCCAGTTTTTATCCGGTTTGGCTGATTCTCGAACTTGATCTCAGTATTCACGAGAAAAACATGTACCCAAAGTTTCAAGTCGATATCTCCAAAACTGCGACCGCTATCGTGCGGACGGACAGACGGACAGAGGGACATCGCTAAATCGACCCTGGAGGTGATGCTGATCAAGAATATATATACTTTTCCATACCGGACACGCCTCCTTATGGGCGTTACAAACGTTGTGACAATGCTAGTATACCCTGCCACAGTGAGTGTGGGGGTATAATAAAATACAAAAAGCAAAAAAATAATTTTTGTTGTTGTGATACTTACCCAGTGGTCAAAAGAAGGTGTCTGCAGGCATGCCTCTAGCGCAGAGGCCTTGCGAAATTTACTACTGGGTAGCTGACAGGAATTCACGGAAATATCGCATAAAACTTTGTTATTTGCACAAAACTTATTGCAATTAGCCAGAATTTGATTTATTTAATTTATTTAAAAGGTTTTCAAAATAATTAACACCGTATAACTGTTTAAAAATATTTATTCAAATCGCAGCAAAAAATTCACTTATGAACAAGTTGAACAGGGTTGCCAAACCGATGTTGCTCATTTTCAATACCGTCCAATCATTCGCCAAAATAAGAGGAATCCCAAAATTTGGGGTCGATAGCTCAAAAGCTACGACAGTTATCGTGCGAAATGACAGACAGACGGACAGTATTTTCTAACTTGTGGGCGGTAAAATGGGCGTGTCAAAACCTACCCCATGTTACGACTCACGACCCTTAGAACACATATATAAATTTTGGTGAGAATCGGTGATGTAGTTTTCGCGTCTACTCGTGACAAACATACACCTCTTTTTTATATATACCCTCTAGAAAATGGAATGATTCTAGAGCGAATGCCAGAAGCCTTTCGGGGAAGCTTGGAAGCATTCCTTTCAAAAGGAAACTTATTTTCAATTCTAAATTAGATGTCGTTGGAGGGAAGGTTTCAAAAACTTCCTCATCGCTTCCTAAAGAAGCTATGTGGAAGAATCCCGCTACATATCCTATCAATAGGTTGTATTTCTTCCAAAGAAGAAATATGGCCTTCCCGTTCCCTTCTTTAGGAGAGAGAAAATAAGTTCTAAATTTTTAGTACAGCCTAGGTTGCTGCAAAGAGCCCTGAATTCATTGAGAAGTGAAATGAGTCTGAGAAGGCTTCACACGAGATTTATTTCATTACTAGCTGGGCCCGGTCCGCTTCGGGGAGCCTAAATAATTTTTTATTGTTGCATTGTCTGCAATGTAATGGATGAATGGATGAAAGTAATTTTTAAATATATATGTTTAATTGGTGTTTATACTGTGGAGTTAATTTTGTACAATTTTATAGAGAGGAAAATTGATGTAGCGATCGGTATTGAAATAGGTTTTGATGAATGAATGAATGATTCGTATTGTATGTATGTATGTAGCGCAGTAAAGTATGTTTGGAAGATTATTGAAATTAAATTAAATGACATGTGGTATAAGTATTCGAAGCACATGCCGTTAATTCCTGGATTACGATCTTTGAGCTTTGGTACGTAGCCGAATGCTCGCACAAAATGGCCCGGCAGTGTAAACACTTGAAAACGAACAAATCTGTAGATTCCGATGCGGGAGGGAATATTCAATCAGTGTAAACGGTTGCACGAACGGAATTTCGTTTACGATTGGAGTTCGCGACAAATGTTGTGTTCGCTCCTACGGTCTAAGTGCACCTTCAAATTAAGTAAAAATAAGTACCTTTATCCCTTGTAGACAAAATTGATCCCAAAATTCCCTAAGGAAGGGAAATTTGCCTAAAGTTGGCTGCACTGGTTGAGCGCCCCGTCTGTGAGGAGTGTTGCCACATTGAGAGACGTTCTGTTGTGTTTTTGCAAATTTTTCTTGTGGGAAGAAAGTGATTTCTATAACTTGTTGGTACAATTTTGCAGTGCTTATTTGCCGAAAAGGCCAATTGCAGTGTGTGCATTTAAGTCAAGTTTAATTTAATTTTCATTCGCAATGGATGTCTTCTCGTAATATTAATGGCGGTTTGCCTGTATTTAGGTCCCCATAAGCCAACGCGAAATTCCGCAGCCGGTACGGAACTTGAACAAAAATGTTGCTTGAATATGCGATACTGCGTTTTTTAAAGAAAATTTATAAATGACACACATTATAGTTGTAGCTTTGAAATTTTTCACAGCAAACAAATTTTTTTATTCCAATATCTTGCTGGAAGAATTTTCGAGAAGTACTTTCTCGCGGCGGCGGAATTTTGGGTATTTTAAGTTGTAATGAAGTCCTGTGTGTAGGGTTACTGTGAAAGTGGGCGACTTTCGCAGTGAGCATTTAAGGTCGCCACACATGAATGCAAAATTTCGTTGGTGTCGTGGTACTTTTTCTTGAAAATACGATAGTGCGCTCTAAAATGATATGCATTTGTTTTTGTTGTTGTGAAATTTTTCAGCCCAATTAAATTTGGTTGAGCCGAATATCGCCTTGCAATTTTTGGGGAAATTTCGCGGCAGTGTGTGGGGGGCTTTAAGTTGGGTAACATTTTTCCGTAGTTATTTGGAATGTAAATGGCAAATGCATTTAAGTGGAAATGAAGTACTGTGAAAGTGGGCGTAAAATGTGCACTGGGAGATTGGGGCAAATTATGGAATTGCGAATATGTAATACTCAAGGAGAAGCCGTGTTATTTTAGCATTGCCTTAGGTTTTTTCCATTGTTGAAAAGTTACATGCATCAAATAACCTTAATTAATTTTGGTGAGAATCGGTGCTGTAGTTTTCGCGTCTACTGGTGACAAACATACACGTCTCTTTTATATATATAGAGTGCGTCGCTAGAAACTTGTGCACGCTTTTTCTACTGTAACTTTTTTCATAGGTATGCAAATTTTAATTGGTTGGGCTTATTATCTTTGGAAAACATGTCAATTTAAATTCTGGTATGTAAGGGATCGAAGTAAACCGTTATTCAACGAAAGAATTAAAAACATAAAAATATGATTTTGAAGAAATCTAAAAGCACAAAATTCCCTTTTTTTGCTTTATTACAGTCGTCAGCATATTTTTTGCTGTAAATTCCATGCTTTCAATTGACGCTAATGTAAATTTTCAATATAAAAAAAATTTATTTAGTGGTTATTTTAATTCTTAAATTTTTTGCGATTGATTCTTTTTTAGGTTTTTTCACTTTTTTCGTGTGATTTTTGTACCTTTTTTCGTAAACGTTTCTAAGTAAATTAACGTTTTTGATTTGAAAAAAATTTTATACTTTCATAGTCCATACTAGACATTAAAATTACATGTTTTCCAAAAATAATAAGCCCAACCAATTCCAAATTGCATTAATATAAATAAAGTTACAGTAGAAAAAGCGTGCACAAGTTTCTAACGACGCACTCCTTAATAATAAGGAAGACTAAGATAACATGTTCATGTGTAGCCTCAGGTGTTACCTCCTTCTTCTATTCAAATGTTTCTCTGTAGAATCAGTTTTTGAATAGCTTTAATTATATTTACACTTTGCTCCACTCTACTTGATGGCAAACTGAGCGCAAATATCGAAAACTGAAAGTATATGGCATCATCCAATTTGCGGAATAACAGTGAATCACAAAGATCGTTGAAAATGATCTAAAAGTGAAGGGGAAGATTGCCGGAACACCAAATCTTCCACATGCATTCTTTTGGAAGTGGAGTGGAAGATAAACACAAAAGCAAATCTTCTACATGCATTCTTTTGGAAGTGAAACCGAAGATAAATACAGCATTTATTCCATATTCCGTCTTTGAAAGTCTTCCTATCTTCCTTTTCCGTTGTGTTGAAGCCTTCCTTACTGGAAGACCTTCCTCGCTTTTCTAGAGGGTATAGACTAGCATTTCCCCCATGGTGTTGCCCACGTAAAAAATACAGACATTCACAGCAGAGAAGCGAAATCGAAAATTCCCCCTCCTGCACACAGAGCTCGAAATTCCCCGCAAAATGGTTAATTCCCCACAATCGAACATCCCTGATCATGGTGAATAAAAAGAGAAAGAGAGAGCACAAAAACTCCATTTAAAAAAAATAACTCTCCATTTTCAGCGATCTATACGCAGAAGAGCAGAAAAGCAACATACAATAATGTTCTGCAAGCACAGACTATGTCAATGAAATCAAACGTAATCTGTAAGCATAGGATAAAGTTTTACCTTTCGAAAATCAAAAAAAAAAGTATCCTATTCTCTTCCTTGGCACAATTAGAATGTTTTAAAAAAAATTTTGAAACTCGGTTGGTTAGTTTTTGCTCTTACCTAGGGTTACCAGACGTACTCTTTTAAAGAGTACAGTACTCTTTTTTACTCTCACTTTTTTCCCGAAAGTACTATTAAGTACTCTTTTTCTTATTTATGGGACTTTATCATATAACAGCTGAATGCATCGGCTCAGAAGGGTAATCAATTTTTATTATTCGTCAAAATTAAAATCTAAAAACCTTAAAATTTTAGGTTTGTTAGCAAAGCTGGGCATTAACTAGTTAATTAGTTAGTAGTTAATTAACGAAGTTAAATTTTTGGTTAACTTTTAACGTTTCAGTTAATTTCGAAAACCATTTCCTTTTTCATTTAGTTAAGCTAAATTTCTTCGATTAACTAATATTAAATGTAAAAAAAAAGTAAAAATTAAGAATTTATACTATTTTTTTTATTATTTTTTATTATTAAATGTAAAAAAAAAAGTAAAAATTAAGAATTTATACTATTTTTAACTGACTAATTTAAAAATTATTTCACAAAACAATTAAATACATTTGCCGATATATTTCGAAGTATTTTATATTCCATTTGTATGTATGAATGGACCATTCTAAACACAATAGCGTTCTCAGCCATCGTCAGGCTGTTTACACACATCGTATTTTCCATTTCTCAAAATGGCGAAAAACTGAGAACGCCATTGTGTATAGAATGGCTTGTGATATTTGTTCTTAACCAAACTTCATTCGTTTCATTATTATTATTTAATATTTTAATAAAATTGGTATTCCTTTATATAAATATAAATAAATTGTTTCAGACACGAAATTTCGCTTTTTGATAAAAAAAAAGCATTCAATCGTATATAGTTAAATGTTTTTTATGTGTTATTTTTTGTAAACATTTTTTTTTTTTTTTTATCGAAAATTAAACTATTTAATTTGACTTTTATCGAAGTTAACTTTTTAATTTAACCAAGTTACATTTTTGATTAACTATTACCGGGTTACCGAAGTTAAATTCTCGATTAACTATGCCCAGCTTTGTTTGTTAGTTTGAAGCATCTTTCGTCACATTGCATTCAAAAAGTTACCAAAACTCTTAAATGCTAGGAATAAAACATCAATTAGTATGAGACCTACCATCTTTTTAACCGAAATATTGAAAACAATTTTGTATGTCTTTATCGAAAACCATCCATATACAACATTGTGTTCAACTTATTATCCGCTTAATTTTGAAACTTTTTTGAAGACATTTTTATACCCCCACACTCACTGTGGCAGGGTATACTCACTTTGTCACAACGTTTGTAACGCCCATAAGGAGGCGTGTCCGGTATGGAAAAGTATATATATTCTTGATCAGTATCACCTCCTGAGTCGATTTCGCGATGTCCGTCTGTCTGTCCGTCTGTCCGTCTGTCCGTCTGTCCGTCTGTCCGTCTGTCCGTCTGTCCGTCTGTCCGTCTGTCCGTCTGTCCGTCTGTCCGTCTGTCCGTCTGTCCGTCTGTCCGTCTGTCCGTCTGTCCGTCCGCACGATAGCGGTCGCAGTTTTGGAGATATCGACTTGAAACTTTGGGTAAATTTTTTTCTCGTGAATACTGAGATCAAGTTCGAGAATCAGCCAAATCGGACAAAAACTGGGCGTGGCTCCCATACACCGAAAAAAAAGGTAAAAATTTTTTATTGTTGTATTCGATTGGAAATGTTTAGAAACGTATTTTTGACATGGTCCGAGGTTCCGAAGCCACATATATAAGGGTCTAAATGGGGTCTTGAGACCAATTTTTTTTTTTTTTGTGGATTTAATTGGAAATTTTTAGAAATGGATTTTGGACATGGTCCGGGCTCCAAAACCACCTATAATTGGCTCAAAATAGGGTCTTGAGACCACATTTTTATATGTTCGAGGTACTTCTTCCTACTGTGTGGGGGTATTCCAACTTCGGTATAGCCGAAGATAGTCCACTCTCTAGTTTTCTAATATTTTTGTCTTTTAAAAAATATGTGGTCTAAAACCGAGGAGTTTGGGACCCCCTGCAACTCTATACTCCTTTTTACTCAAAAGAATCTGAGCCCACTCTTACCCGTTACAACCATATTGGCATTTTCACTTTTATAAATAGTAAGGATAAGGAAGGAAGGATAACTTTGAGCTCTTTGCAGAGCTCTTCATTATTTAGATGATTGTGCTTAATGAAATTTGCACCTTTAGTACACTTGCCATTCACCACACTAACTCGCGATTTGCTCTTCTTTTGATAACCAACATAGTAATTGCCATTTTTAATGTGCGATTTCCTAATATATAGTTGCTTTTCAGCAACTAAATATATTAGTTGGCTGTTCCTCCTCTTTCCCGGTATTATTTCGAAAATTTTATCCAAATAACACTAAAAAAACGACAATATTTCCGAAATATCGAAAAATTGAAATGAAATAAGTCCCAACTGAAATTAAATCAGTGCCAATATTATTGAGAGTTATTGCAATGAAATAACTCCCAATTTAGTATGGGAGCTATTTCAACCGCCTTAAATGGGGGGAGTTTGGGGGGAGTGGCTGTTGACGCATGGTGAATCTATATATGAAAACAGATTGGTACCAAAAACCCACGACTCATAAAGTCCCACAAATCAACACGGCGAGAAACTTCATCAGCAGAGTACTACTTTTCACACAGCAAATAAACGAAAAAAGGAGACGGAGACAACATATGCGGAAAAGTATGTGTTGGAACGATAAAATCAAAATTAAAAACAAGAATATCAGCGCACAGATAGGATCTAAACCACAAGAATGCCAACAAAACAGCACTTGCAGCCCACTTTATACAATGGGGCCACTCTTGACGAAGAGCATTTCAAAGCATTTCAATTGTAAATTTTTCCAAAAATACTTGGAGCAAACTATAAAATTTAAATTTGATTGAAGTTGAAAGCACTTATTTAACAATAATTTTAATGTGGTCAAATATTACCGGATTTGGAATTGCTTACCATCATTGGACGCAGATTTAATTAGGCTTTTGAGTTTTCGATAGAGAAAATATGTGTAAAACATGAAAAATGACATAAAATGTTGCCAAAAGCTAGGAAATGTAAAAAAATTGTAATTGGAAATGGATTCGATACTAGTTATTACACTTTTTTTCTACCAATCGGTGTATAGGCTTTTGAAAAGGACTATCTTTTATCTTTCCATTGCACGTTTAAAATTCCAATTCGACGAAACATTACCAAAGCTATAAGAAAAATAGTATGGGTTTTTTGGTCAAAAGTCCAGATTTTGGAGGTGTGTTTGATATTCCTGGTATGTAATTTTTTCTTATTTGACAAGAACTACAACATGCACTATGTCTCTTTTTTCACTGTAACGGAGAGTAAGACAAACAAATTTAAAAAAATGTTCGATAAAGTTTTGATTAAAAACTTTTGAATAGCTATGTGTGCCCACATATTTTGGTATAACTTTTTTAATTGAAGAGGTTACTAATTTTTTTTTTATTTTTTGGATGAGAATAGGCGCATTTACTAGTTAAATTTTGTCTTCAAACGAGACCTAGAACGTGGTCAAATTCGCCATTGTTTTCAAAAATTGATTCAATCTTGACCAACAACATTTTGAAAACAACGAACCAATTTACCCAACAAATCTAATATTTTACTGTCATTTAAAAAAAAAGTTCCTAATTATCTCTATTCGTTTCTGAGATATAAATTAATTTAAAAATCAATATGTAGATTGTGCCTCATTGTCACAGTTACCCCAGCTTACCCTACAAGTTAGGCAATATTTCCGTCTCAGTTTCATGCTTTCACGAGAACCATATTATTTGAGTGCAGTAAGTATAAAAATTCTATACTGAGGGAAAAAAATAGTGAAATCAAATGAAAACGTATTTAAAAACATTTGATAGTGCTCCTAAGCTGTTTTTATTTTAATCAAATATGCGCGTATTTGAAATTGTAGTAAATATGGAAATATTATATTTTTTATTATTATTATTTGCATTTTTTTTAAGTTATTTATTATACCCCCACACTCACTGTGGCAGGGTATACTAACTTTGTCACAACGTTTGTAACGCCCATAAGGAGGCGTGTCCGGTATGGAAAAGTATATATATTCTTGATCAGCATCACCTCCAGGGTCGATTTAGCGATGTCCCTCTGTCCGTCTGTCCGTCCGCACGATAGCGGTCGCAGTTTTGGAGATATCGACTTGAAACTTTGGGTACATGTTTTTCTCGTGAATACTGAGATCAAGTTCGAGAATCAGCCAAATCGGACAAAAACTGGGCGTGGCTCCCATACACCGAAAAAAAAGGTAAACATTTTTTATTGTTGTATTCGATTGGAAATGTTTAGAAACGTATTTTTGACATGGTCCGAGGTTCCGCAGCCACATATATAAGGGTCTAAATGGGGTCTTGAGACCAATTTTTTTTTTTTTTGTGGATTTAATTGGAAATTTTTAGAAATGGATTTTGGACATGGTCCGGGCACCAAAACCACCTATAATTGGCTCAAAATAGGGTCTTGAGACCACAATTTTTTATGTTCAAGGTACTTCTTCCTACTGTGTGGGGGTATTTCAGCTTCGGTATAGCCGAAGATAGTCCACTCTCTAGTTTTTTGCTTTATTTAGTTTTTGTATTTGCCAATTTCCTTAGAATCATTTGTAACAACTTTTTTACAAATTCAGTTTTGCCGGAATTCGAACTGACAACCTCTGGAGTTTGGAGTCCGCTCTAACCGGCTCGTTTATTTCCGGCATTTTTGACAAGCGTCTAAATGTTTGTATATTGCTCAGCAAGTTTTTTAAATTGCAAGCGTTGATTTTTTTTCTTCTAAAAATTAAAACTGAAGTTTTCGAATCTAAAAAAAGAAACTCACACAAAAACGTGGTTTATTTTCTGCTTCATATATATTTCAGTTTAGACACAGAAAAATTGTGCATGTGATAGATCAGTTTGAATTTCTTATTTCCAATTTGCAGAGGTCGTAGGTTCAGGACTGACTGGCGGCAATGAATTTGAATACCCCCACGCTCACTGTGGCAGGGTATACTAACTTTGTCACAACGTTTGTAACGCCCATAAGGAGGCGTGTCCGGTATGGAAAAGTATATATATTCTTGATCAGCATCACCTCCTGAGTCGATTTAGCAATGTCCGTCTGTCTGTCCGTCCGTCTGTACCTCCGCACGATAGCGGTCGCAGTTTTGGAGATATCGACTTGAAACTTTGGGTACATGTTTTTCTCGTGAATACTGAGATCAAGTTCGAGAATCAGCGAAATCGGACAATAACTGGGCGTGGCTCCCATACACTGAAAAAAAAAGGTTTACATTTTTCAAGTCTTTTTTATTGCTGCCTTCGATTGGAAATATTTAGAAACGTATTTTTGACATGGTCCGAGGTTCCGAAACCACATATATAAGGGTCTAAATGGGGTCTTGAGACCAATCTTTTTTTTTTGGTCGATTTGATTGGAAATTTTTAGAAACGGATTTTGCACATGGTCCGGGCTCCAAAACTATTTATAGGTGGCTCAAAATGGGGTCTTGAGACCACATCATTTTATGTTCGAGGTACTTCTTCCTACTGTGTGGGGGTATTTCAGCTTCGGCATAGCCGAAGATAGTCCACTCTCTAGTTTTATTTATAGAAAACATTCAAATACGCGCGTATTGAATTTCTATATGAGATACTGATTTCCAAATATTAAAATATTCAAATCACATTTAAACAAAAAATATTTAATTCTACTATGTGTGAGTTCGCTCAGTGTAAGGTTACATGTAATTTGATAAGTAAACCGTCTCATATGATTGATAAGTGTCGCTGCAGGAATTGACGGCTTAAAATGCCACACGATAATTAAAGTGGTGAACAAACTCTTCGAATGTCATGGCCAGTGAGGCATAAGTTGTGAGTATTTGACGAAGTAATGGCTGGCGCTGCAAACGATATTGAGTACATTTTCAAACCATTCTAGCGCAAAAATTTGTCCTTGTTATGGAATAGTTGCTTCCGGTTTGTAGGTTTTTGTCCTACTTTAAATAGAAAAATTTATTGCAACAATAGGAAAGAATACCTACCTAGATCAGAAATGCATTCTGTAAAAACGCGTGTAAATTGCAGGCAGTTAACTAGAGCTTAACAACCATTCTCACAACATCTTAAGTACTTAATTTTTGTAGCATTCAAGGAAAAGTTTCCGTAAATGGCATAATTGCAACTGCCGAACAAAAAAAATAAACAGATTCACATGAAGCTCCAGTACTAGAACCTTTTAGATTTTCTTGTTGAAATATTTCAATTTTGCAGAAGTGAGAAGCAAAAATACGACTACGAAATTAAAAACAAATGCATTCCGGAAGCATGCATGACTTCCGCTTGCCTAGTCAAAGCAATTCGCAGCATGTTCGCTTCACACATGGAGTCTTCACTGAAAAAATAATATCCACGAAAAATTAAATTAAAAACCGCACATGCTGGTTGAACAATTTTACTTTTAACGCATTTCGGTACTAGTCTTCAATATTAATAAATAAATATGAATTACCAGTTACATACATATTATTTTGAGGCTACTTCCATAATTGCATATAAAGTTTAATGTATCGAACCAAAAATTTTTTGATACACGGAGAGAACGGTTTGCAGGAATTGTGTGTTATATTCACAACTCGCTGTTACATACCCGGCACGGGTTGTATAAAATGAAAAAAGGACTTATATATAATAATTTGCGACAACTTCAATGGACGCTGTAGTTGATGGCCAATTCCCCCCGTGACCCGAATTATGTCAAAGGATGCACTTGGTGGCAGCTGAATTCCCACCCGCCATGATTCATCCAAAAAATGTCCAAGGAAGCACTTTGGAAGCAAAATATGTCCAAGGATGCACTTGGTGACAGCTGTAATCCCACCTGGCATGATTCACCCAAAAAATGTCCAAGGACTCATTTGGTGGCAGCTGTAATCTAACCCAGTATGATTCACCCAAAATATATCCAAGGACGCACTTGGTGAAAGCTGTGGTCCCACCCGACATGATTCACCCAAAAAAAGTCCAAGGACGCACTTGGAAACAGCTGTAATCCCACCTGGCATGATTCACCCAAAAAATGTCCAAGGACTTGGTGGCAGCTGTAATCTCATCCAGTATGATTCACCCAAAATATGTCCAAGGACGCACTTGGTGGCAGCTGTAATCCCACCCGGCATGATTCACCCAAAAAAGTCAAACGACGCCCTTGGTGGCAGCTGTTATCCCATGATTCACAAAAAAAAAGTCTACCCGCAATCCCACCCGGCATTATTCACTCAAAAAATGTCCAAGGACGCACTTGGTGGCATGAATCACTCAATATTCGATAGTTACATTTCAATTATATTTTTTTTTGTGTGGGAGGTGCCATGCCCCGTTGTCCAAATCCAATTTCTTTTTTCCTATTGGAAATTCCATTACTTACACAATTTTATCTAAAAATTTCAATAAAGTCAGTAAAGCCGTTTAACCGCTATATGGGGTAGAAAATTGTATGGGCGGTGCCACTCCTCTTGTCTAATTATTCCCATATTCGACACATGGCAGAGGAAACATACTATACAACTCCATGAAAAATTTCATTGAAATATATTCAATACTTGCTTACTTAGCTGTTATTTAAATTCCGTATTGTGTGGGCGGTGCCTCACACCTTGTCCAATTATGTCCATATTTGGCACAAAGCTTGAGAAAGTTATTATACAACTATGTGCTAAATTATCTTGCAAGCATATTTTGTGTTGTATGTGAGGTGCCACGCCCCTTCGTCCAATCTCAACCTCATATGCAATATTGCACATGTCGATACCTGTAGAATTTATCCTCAAAATTTGAAGATAATCGGTTCAGCCGTTTAGCCTGTCCGTCCTCTTTTCTTGTAAACACGATTGCAGGAGCCAGAAGGAAGCTAGGGATCCCAAATTTTGGATTTATTCGTTTTAGGCCCTAGAAGGAGTTAATCAGCCGACTGCCACGCCTACCTCCCATATAAGTGAAAATCGTGTTTTATCGTAATTTTAAGATTTCATCAAAACAGTATGAAATTTTGTTTAGAGGGGTTTTTGGGGTCGCTGATTTCGAATTTCGCATTTTAAAAATTCAAGATGGCGGATTCAATATGTAGGTTATATATAAGACGGCTTGCCCGACTGAAACTTACTCACTTGTTTCTCCTAATATCACCGTTTTAACACTAGTTTATTATACCCCCACACACTGCAGTGCACAATGGGCCAGGAGACGGCGAAAAGTAGCCAAATGGTGTTTATGGAATTTGCGAAAATTAATTAGGGGGTCGTTATCTACATAGTTCATAGTATCTTTTGTTGTAATTTTATTCAAATCGATTAACTAATGTGACCTCAGCTAGTACTCAAACTCGAAAAAAAAATTTTTTTTTTAAAGTTTTTCATAAGGCTGGTGTAAAAATATTTGTTTATCAACACCATATCAAACTTATAAAAATTTCGTAAATTTATCGTATATGTATATGATTTTGAAATTTTACAGTTTTTCGAAGTTTTTTGCAGATGTAGTTTTTAAGATGAGATGAAATAGCTTTAAGGGATTGAAAATCGAATCAGTAGTTGATGAGAAATTAAAGCTTATGCATTTTTATACCCCCACACACACTGTGGCAGGGTATACTCACTTTGTCACAACGTTTGTAACGCCCATAAGGAGGCGTGTCCGGTATGGAAAAGTACATATATTCTTGATCAGCATCACCTCCTGAGTCGATTTAGCGATGTCCGTCTGTCTGTCCGTCTGTCCGTCTGTCCGTCTGACCGTCTGTCCGTCTGTCCGTCTGTCCGTCCGCACGATAGAGGTCGCAGTTTTGGAGATATCAACTTGAAACTTTGGGTACATGTTTTTCTCGTGAATACTGAGATCAAGTTCGAGAATCAGTCAAATCGGACAAAAACTGGGCGTGGCTCCCATACACCGAAAAAAAAGGTAAAAATTGTTCAAGTCTTTTTTATTGTTGTATTCGATTGGAAATGTTTAGAAACGTATTTTTGACATGGTCCGAGGTTCCGAAGCCACATATATAAGGGTCTGAATGGGGTCTTGACCAAAATTGACCAAAATTTTTTTTTGGTGGATTTGATTGGAAATTTTTAGAAATGGATTTTGGACATGTTCCGGGCTCCAAAACCACCTATAATTGGGTCAAAATAGGGTCTTGAGACCACATTTTTTTATATTCGAGGTACTTCTTCCTACAGTGTGGGGGTATTTCAGCTTCGGTATAGCCGAAGATAGTCCACTCTCTAGTTTTTATACTTTTTGTATGAAAATATAAATATTTTTTTGTTTGAAGTTCAATTTTCAACTTTTATTACTCAACAACCACTGATTCAATTTTTAATTCCTTTTAACTGGAGGAAAGTTCAAGAATTTACAGTCCAACAAAAAAGATTGCGAAATGATATCAATCAGTTCAAACGATACAGAATATTTTCCAATGAAAAGCACTTGTAAACATTATCATGTCTAAAAAAGGGTGGTGATACTATCATCCCTCAAAAAATGGTTGAGGTCCTAAAACTGCTGTAGCGGAGTGTAATTGGGCGGAGAATTGCAAGATAAAAATTTTTGAATAATTATAAGCGAATTCTATATAAGGTTTCATATTTATGAGGTCACCTCAAATTTTACAATACTACACTGTCAAAACGAAACGTTGTTAAAACGTTCCGAACCGTTGTCAATTTCCAGCCAAAACGGAATGTTCCGATTTTGACAACAGAACGTTTAAATTTTTTTGAAACTGCCCTTTAATGAATTGAAACGGCACATTGATGAATTGAGACGCAAATGTTGTTGTTTCAAGACTAAAAATTTTTGTTTTGCGACTGAAATGTTTGTGATTTCATGAATTGAAAATACAACAAAAGGTTATTGCAAAGGCCTATTTTTAAAATTACGTAAAAAAAATTTGAATTTCAAATTAAATTTCAATTTATATTTTTTACTCTAAATTATATTTTTAAGCAACATTATTGATATTTCATTGTTATATTTTATTTACGAAATAAAGAAATCGTTTAAATTTTTGTTTACTTACCGAGATTTGAAGCCTGGCCATTCGGATACATAGACGCTTCCCTTACACAGAAAAAAAAAGGTCGGTAAATTAACCGAAAAAAGTGGTTGACGTACAGCATTTCAAAATGTATGAAAATTGTAAATTTTTTTACCGAGCTCGTCGGTAGATTTATCCGACAAAAAATGGTAAAAAAAAATAGTTGAAATAACTGAAAAAAATTGTTGTTGTACAGAAATTTTAGGTTCTTTTACAGCAATGGTTGGATAAATTTTAATTTTCACCAACTTATGCAATTTACCATTCGCACATCTTCAGTTGAATCGTTGGGATTCAAAGAATTAAGAATTCCCAATCGTGTTATGAATGTTGTGCCTTATAGAGGCAGCTTGAGCAGAGCCAAACAGAGTTTTTGCTTGTAATACTACTTTTGGAAAATAAGTACTTGTGTCAGTTATGCGCTCAAGCTAATATTTATTTTTTTAAACATGCAATCTTGCATTTTCGAAATATATTGTGGTTAATATGTTTTTTTTGGTTGTTGGGGTTTGTTTTCAAATGAAGAAAAAAATTAATTAATCAAAAAAAGTTTTCTTATTAAAAAAAATATGTATCGAAACACATTTTTGTTGTATGTTTACAATTAAAACTTGTAAGCCAACAAATTTAAATGGTTTTCTCACTAAAAAAATATGTATCGAAACAAATTTTTGCTGTATGTTTACAATAAAAAATTGTAAACCAACAAATCATTAAAGTAAATGAACCACTTCCCATCGGTTAGATTAACCGACGAAGAAGGGTTGGAGCGTTTTTAACCGTCTTTTTCGGTTAAATCTACCGACTTTTTTTTTGTGTGTAGCACGCTTGCCTACCGCTGTGTGCATTTTGCAATGTTTTAACTGCATACATATACTATGAAACTGCTTGGTTAGGATTTGAAACGCTTTCAGTTCTGAAATATAACTGAAAACAGTTTTACTTTTTGGGATAGTGGGTTCGAATCTCAGTCGGAGCAATTTATTTTTGTTTGGTAATGTGTTAAACATAACTTTTTGTATTCTTTTTTTTTTTGACAAATTTTCTATTCGTGAGATAGTTTTTAAGTAGGCAGTGCATATTAGCGGGGAGAATATGCAGTAATTTGAAATTAAGTCCTTAGTGCCAGACTTTATCGAAGGCCTAGGTAATATCGAGAAAAACAGCGGAGCAGTACTGTTTCTTTTCGAAAGTGCTTTTTATTGAGTCTACAATACGGTGCACTTGTTCGATAGTGCCATGCTTTTCGCGGAAGCCAAACTGGTGATCGGGAATCACTTGTTTTTCTGTAATTTTGGGTGTAATCATTTTTATTAAAAGTTTTTCGAAGAGTTTCGATAACACAGAGAGCCAACTTATGGGGCGGTGTGAAGTCACATTGTTGGGATTTTTTCCAGGTTTGGGAATCATTGTAACTTGAGAAAGTTTCCAATCATCTGGGTAGTGACATGTTCTAAGGATTGCATCAAATATGTGCAATAAATGGGTTATTGCAACTGATGGATGTTCTTTTATCATTGTGGGCGTTATCAAGTCCGGTCTTGGTGCTTTTTTTGGGTCCAGGCATTTATTTATTGCCTCCATTAGTTCATTTTTTTTCATCGCGACTGTAAAGGTGTTATTGAGTGGGATTATTGTTGGTAATGGGATATCACCAGTTATTTCGTTCGGGGTGAATACGGTTTTTAGGTGGTTGGCATGTCGCGGTATAAAATCGCGACACGAATGTTGTTGTTTTTATTGTTTGTTTTGTTTTTTTATGTTTCCCTTTTGTTTGGGGCGACGGGCGAACAAAATCGGAGGAACAAAATCACACACGCACTGACCGAATTAACGCACTGCACAATTTTGTTGATTGTCACTTTTTATTTAAATATATTTGTTTTGCTTAATTTGTTAAGCAAAACAAATTCGACACTCGCGGGCGAAATGCGGCCGGCGCGCGGAAGAAGAAAACTGAATATTTTGTTTGAGCTGTCAAAGTTCTCTTGCTTTCTTCTCCTTTCTTTCGCTTTTGCTTTCGTTAAGTTAGCTCAGTGAGCGGCTGCGATCCGATGAGGGTATTGCCAGCCTCGCCATTACAATAGTAAATTGTCAAAACCTGGACTAAAGCTTTTGTACTTTTTAAAGGAATTAGGGAGAGGAATTTGAGAACATTTATGCTTTCGCCTATACGTACATGAGTGCCGCCAAAATGTATATTTCATTTTGGTGGGTGCAGGGGGGTATATGTAAATTTGCCAAACACACCTAGAAAAATCTGAAGAGATTTTTCGCATATAGGTATGGGTAAAGCCCCGACTGCGGACACTGGTTTCTGCGTAAGCCGCACTCTATGTATGTGGGAAGATAAATGGAAAGTGAGCGTCATAGGCGCTCATATATTCTAATTCTTTTAGTTCTTTTTGAGCAGGGAAGAAGGAGAGTGTCGAAGCTTTGGTTTTGTTTAAAATTAATTGAATCTTAAATTATTTGGTTCCAAAATTTGGATAATTTTCATTTTTTTAAATTGTGTTTTTTTTGAGTGGTGAAGTGGAGCTGTTGCCATCGTCGGACTGTGGCTGGAGGACAAGTGTTCCAAAGGGAGTATTTTTGCGCGCTGGTTTAGTTTTGCCAGCTAGTGTTTATTTTACTTTGTTTTATTTGTGGCAGTCGGCCATTTAGTGTTTTGAAATTGAGGAATTGAATAGAGTTGGACAGGTTGTGTTCGGTCGTGATTTGTTTTGGTGAAGTGTTTCCGTCCAAGTAGTTTGCTTGGAATTTGTTTGGCCGTTTCCCCCCCCTCTTCCTTATTCTTTTTTTTGTTTGTGTTGTCCCGCATCAGAGCCAAGTTGTTGCTGGACATCGAATTTTATCGAAGTCCAGCTGGTGAATAGATTCTGCAAAGAATCGTGCGAGGGATTTCAGACAGGTTGGTCTGGTCCCGCAAATCAATTGCGTTTAAAGAAATATAATTTTTGGTGTACGAATAATTTCTTTTGGGTGATTGTCGGTTTGTGTTGATTTTGGAAAAAGGGTTTGTGTTCGGTATTATTTTCCTTGTGTCGGGAAAATTTCCGTTTCTTTTATATATAGTTATATATATACCTCTATATATATCGATTGCGGCAGTTTCGGTGTAGTTTTTAAAAGAAGTTTATTTATCAGGTTTTCGTGTGTTCGTGTTGTTCGTTCGTCCGGGGATACCATACCGCGAGGGTCGTCTTAAATCCCACGCTTCGCGACTGTGCTATTCGGGCAAATAGGGAATTTAATTATCGCGTGGGGATTTGTGATTTTTGTTTGTTTTATAAAGTTTTAGTTCAAAATAGCGCGATAAGCTGGCGCCCAACTTGGGGCTATTTTAACTAAAGTTTTTAATTATTTAAAAAAAAATTTTTTTTATAATTTTTAAAAATTTTTTTTAAAGTTTTTTTGTAATTAACTTTTTTTATTTATATAAAAATTTTTTTGTGCTGTTTTTGTTGGTTGTATTATTTCAGTTTTTTTTATAATTTACTAATTCGTATTATTATTTATTTAGTTTTTTTGGAATTTCTCTGGTTTCCAGTGAGAGTGCTGTCGACGGCGGAGTAGCGGCAGCGGGTTTTTTTTGTTGTTCGGTTCCTTTTTTTTTGGTGCAACATTTGTAACCTTTTTTTGCAAGTTTTTTTAATAATTCTTTTAAATTTTATTTTTGTGTTGCACCATTTTATTTATTTTGATTTTAGTAAAATTTTAATTTTTTTTGTAATTTTATTAAACAGTGGTGGTGTCGTCCGCCTTTAGCTGTTGTGTTTGAACTATTTTTTTTTTTTCAATATTCTTTATTATTTTATAGTTTTATTTTTATAAATTTTTTTTTATATATAAATATTTTTTTTTTATTCTTTTTTTTTTTGTTGGTAATTTTTTTTTTAAGTTTTTAAAAAGGAAAAAATTTTGTTTTATATTTTTTTTTGCGGTGCCGCCCGCCATAAAAATTTCGTCGTTCCTGTTTTTTTTGTCCGTACTTTTTTAAAAAAAATTTGTTTTGGTTTTTTTGAAAGTTTTTTTGTTTGAATTTCTTTTTGGTTTCAATTTTTTTTTAAATTAGTTTTGTTTTTTTTTAAATTTATTTATTTTTTTTTTTGTCTGTCCGAGTTAATTATGGAGATTAACCGATTAAACCAAGAGGAACTGGCATACGAGATGGAGGCTCGTGGGTTGCCAGTGACTCCGGTAGAGTCTATGAGGAAGTCCTTGAGGGCATCAAGGCAAATAGGGCGTAGGAAATCCGTGGATGTCTTTGCGGGATATCCGTTTGTTTTTGAGGAAGATAGGTTGGGTGTGGAGGGGAAGATTTCCGAAGTTGAAAAACTTATGGAAACCCCTCCCAAGGACGCAAAGTCGCCCGAATATTTGAAGATTTTGGCGAAGTTGGAATGGGCTTTAGGTCGCCTTACTCGTTCGAGGCCAGCGAGTAAGGCAGAAGTAGTAGAGCAGATGGCGCTCAAAAATAGGGTCCTTTTGTTGTTGGGGGAACTCAACGAGGCGGTGGAGGATGTTGGTGGCGGAGATGATGCCTTCGATGACAATCCAAGGCCATCCCGACCATCCAAGGGACTCAGTAGGGAGTCTGCGGTTGAGGAAAAGCCTGAACCCGTTCCGAGACGTGAGCCATCCACCTCGTTGAGTAACTTAGGTTTTCAAAAAGTAGAAAATTTGTCCAAGTGGGGTATTCAATTTACCGGGGAAAAGACAGACATGTCCCTACATGCCTTTCTACAGAGGGTAGACGAGCTATGCGATGCTCGGGGCGTTAGTGAAGCCCAGTTGTTTAGGGGAGCAGTGGAGCTTTTTTCTGGAAAAGCCCTGCTCTGGTTTAGGGATGTCCGCAGGACAGTTTCAGGCTGGCGAGAGTTGGTCGCCGAGCTGAAACTGGAATTCCTGCCCCCCAACTATGACGACATTTTGATGACTGAGATTAGGCGACGGACTCAGGGTGGGACTGAGTCCATAGGTATCTATGTAGCGGCGATGAGGGGGTTGTTCGGTCGTCTGTCCGGCCCCTTGTCAGAGAGGCGTATGCTGGGTCTGGTGATCGCAAACCTGTCCCCGTTTTACCAGACTCAGCTGGGCTTGGCTGAGCCTAAGTCTTTATCGGAGTTGGTTTCCTTGGGTCGGAAGCTGGAGGCTCTGCGGGCGAATGTGGAAGCATTCGTGCCGCCGCCCAGCAGCCGATCCAAGAATTTGTTGGAGCCAGACTTGGCTTACGTCTCGGCTGAACCCGAAGTTCTTGAAGTCAGGGCCCCTTTGCGTGACGCTAGGTTGGAGAGGAGAATTCAGGCTCCTCCCCAAAATTCTTTTAGGTGCTTCAATTGTAAGCGGTTTGGGCATGTTTTGAGTAACTGCCCCAGGGAAATTTATTGTTTCGGTTGTAGGCGGTCTGGTTTTTTAAAGCGTGATTGCCCCCGATGCTCTCAGAGAGCAGGGCAATCGCAGGAGCGCTCGGACAGGGAGGCGGCCCCGAGAGCGGCTCCGAGGGCCCGCGAAGAGTCGGGAAATGGGGAGCGAGCTCTTGTGGAAGCAGGGCAAGAAGTTCGCGAGGTTTAGGTAGGTTGCCTGCGGGCAACCAGCTGGCTAGGGAAAATAGTGATAGGCCTCAGAGGCGTCCGTCCGGAGTATATTTGAGTTTCACTTTGTCGGGAAAAGATTTGGATAATAGGCCATATTTAGGTGTTAAAATTTTTGGAGTGCGTATGTTAGGGCTTGTGGATTCGGGGGCCACCAGGACGATTCTTGGTAGGCCAGGCTGGGACACATTAAAGTCCTGGGGGATAAGTTTATTGGCGTCTGCGGTCAGCAAGGTTGCGCATGCTGATGGTGAAGAAGTTCCGGTTAGGGGGGTAGTTTCGGTCCCTTTCGAGGTAGAGGGCAAGTCGGTCCTCGTTGAATGCCTCGTAATACCGGATTTACCCCAATCATTGATTCTTGGAGTAGACTTTTGGTCTAAGGCCGGTGTAGTGCCAGATTTGGCCAAGAATCAGTGGAGGTTTTCCGACCAAGTCGAGGTCTCGTCAGTAGCGGCGATAGTTGATAGGTCTTCGTTGTCAACTAGGGAAAAATCGGTTCTTGAGGAGTTTGTTGCAGATGTTTTTAGGTCTATGCCTGAGGGACTTGGTTGTACACATTTGGTCGAACATCGGATTCGTACAAAGCCAAATGTGGAACCAGTCAAGCAGCGATACTATCCGGTATCGCCCGCTATTCAGAGGCGCATAGATGAGGAAATAGAGGATATGTTAGAAAAGGGTGTGATTGAGATTTCTCACAACCCTTGGGCATCATCGGTTGTGATGATTAGGAAAAAGGATGGGAGTTATAGGTTTTGTGTCGACTATAGGACACTGAATAAAAATACGGATCGAGATAGTTACCCCTCCCTTATATTTCGGCTACTTTAGATAAGCTAAAGGACGCCAAATATCTCTCTAGTTTGGATATAAAATCCGCTTATTGGCAGATCCCAGTAGAGAAGGAGTCTAGGGCCTGCACGGCATTTACAGTTCCGGGTAGGGGGCTCTACCAGTTCAAGCGCATGCCTTATGGCCTGCACAATGCGCCTGCAACTTGGCAGAGATTTATAGATGAGGTCCTTGGGGCTGACTTGGAACCCCATGTTTTTGTGTATTTGGACGATATTATTATCGTTACAAATACATTTGATAAGCATGTTGAGGTTCTGAAGGAGGTCCTGAGGAGGATTTGTTCGGCAGGGCTTAGATTGAATAGGGAAAAATGTAATTTTTGTCTTTCTTCGCTACGGTATCTAGGTTATGTTGTTGATCGACAGGGCTTGCATGTTGACCCCGAAAAAGTTGAGGCAATGCTGAAAATTTCAGCGCCCAAAAATGTAAGGGAAGTCAGGTCGTTTGTTGGCACCATTTCTTGGTATCGTAGGTTTGTTTCGAATTTCGCTGATTTGGTTAAGCCTCTAACTGATCTTCTAAAGAAGAAGAACAGGTTTAGATGGTCGCCGGAGTGCGAGGACAGCTTTTTGAAGGCCAAGGAGCGCCTAGTGACGGCGCCGGTCCTGAGCTGTCCTGATTTCGAACGACCCTTCGTAGTTCAAACTGATGCTTCCGATTTTGGAATAGGTGCCGTTTTGACACAGCAGTTTGATGAAGGGGAGAAGGTCATTTCATATTTGAGCAGGTCGTTGAGTAGGTGCGAGAGGAATTATTCCACTACCGAGAAGGAGTGTTTGGCTGTTTTATGGGCAGTTGAGAAGTTGAGGCCATACATCGAAGGGGTCAGGTTCACAGTGGTGACCGACCATTATTCGTTGGTATGGCTCAACAATTTGAAAGATCCTTGCGGTAGGTTGGCTAGGTGGGCTTTAAAGCTCCAGCAATACGATTATGAAATCATACATCGTAAGGTGAAAGATCATGTTGTGCCCGACATGCTTTCTAGAGGTGTCCCAGTCGTAGGGGAGGTAGATGGGCGTGTTAGAGATCCATGGGTGGATTCCATGGTTAGGAAAGTGGAGGATAAACCACTCGATTACCCAGCTTGGAGAATTGAAAATGAGGTGTTATATAAACACATAAAGGCAGGGACAAATAGTTTGTTTAGTGCTGGGTACGAGTGGAAGAGAGTTGTGGGCAAGAGTGATAGGCGCAGTATTTTATTCGAGTGTCACGATAATCCATTATCGGGGCACATGGGCGTTAGGAAAACATACGCTAGGGTAATTGAGAAATATTATTGGCCGAAAATGAAGGCAGAGATAGCTAGATATATTAAAGGTTGTCAGGTTTGCCAGAGGGTGAAACCTGACAACAATAAGCCAGCTGGTTGTATGGTAGAGAGGACAAAGAAGTTAGAACCTTGGGAAATGATCTGCGTAGATCTGGTGGGACCCTTGGTGAAGTCTAGTTGGGGATTTTGTTATATTTTAACGGTGGTTGACTACTTCACCAAATTCCCATTGTTGTTTCCGTTGCGAAATGCAACGGCAAAGAGTGTTTGCAAGGAGTTGGAAGACAATGTTTTCCTGCTCTTTGGAGTTCCGAGGTCCATTGTGTGCGACAATGGGCCACAGTTTCGCAGCAAGGAGCTGCAGAGTTTATGCGCGTCGTATGGTGTGCAGATGCGGTACACTGCACACTATCATCCGCAGGCCAATCCGGCCGAGCGGATCAACCAAATAATTAAGACCACTTTGAGAGCATATATTTCAGAAAACCATCGGACATGGGATTCTCATCTCTCAAAGGTGGCGTGCTGCATTCGAACATCGCAGCATGAGGTTTTGGGAGCGTCTCCATACTTCGTGAATTTTGGCCGAAATATGGCGGTCAGGGGTGATAGAGATTATAGACGAGTGGGAGACTCAGACCAACCGGACAGTAGTAGTGAGGACCGGGCCAAGTTAATGGCAGACTTGAGGGAAGACATACGGAAGAAGTTAGAAATGGCAAGTGCCAAGACAGCAACGACTTACAATCTCAGACGTAGAGATGTACAGTATTTACCGCACGAGTTAGTATGGAGACGTAATTTTGTTTTGTCCGATGCTGCAAACTATTTTGCAGCGAAGTTAGCTCCGAAATTTGTTGGACCGTTTAGGGTTAAAAAGAGGGTATCTCCGTGGACATATGTTTTGGAAGACGAAGACGGACGAGAAAAGGGGACATGGCATGTGCAGGACCTTAGGCCGCACATCGACTCAGGGTGATTTTCTCCGGTTAGATTCGAAAGTTGGCTGGTCTCAGGAGACCAAGCAACTTTCGCGGAGATGGAGGTGGGGTTGTCGCGGTATAAAATCGCGACACGAATGTTGTTGTTTTTATTGTTTGTTTTGTTTTTTTATGTTTCCCTTTTGTTCGGGGCGACGGGCGAACAAAATCGGAGGAACAAAATCACACACGCACTGACCGAATTAACGCACTGCACAATTTTGTTGATTGTCACTTTTTATTTAAATATATTTGTTTTGCTTAATTTGTTAAGCAAAACAAATTCGACACTCGCGGGCGAAATGCGGCCGGCGCGCGGAAGAAGAAAACTGAATATTTTGTTTGAGCTGTCAAAGTTCTCTTGCTTTCTTCTCATTTCTTTCGCTTTTGCTTTCGTTAAGTTAGCTCAGTGAGCGGCGGCGATCCGATGAGGGTATTGCCAGCCTCGCCATTACAATAGTAAATTGTCAAAACCAGGACTAAAGCTTTTGTACTTTTTAAACCTGTTTGAGGGAGAGGAATTTGAGAACATTTATGCTTTCGCCTATACGTACATGAGTGCCGCCAAAATGTATATTTCATTTTGGTGGGTGCAGGGGGGTATATGTAAATTTGCCAAACACACCTAGAAAAATCTGAAGAGATTTTTCGCATATAGGTATGGGTAAAGCACCGACTGCGGACACTGGTTTCTGCGTAAGCCGCACTCTCTGTATGTGGGAAGATAAATGGAAAGTGAGCGTCATAGGCGCTCATATATTCTAATTTCGTTTAGTTCTTTTTGAGCAGGGAAGAAGGAGAGTGGCAAAAGTTTTGGTTTTTTCTAATTGAATTGAATCTTAAATTAGTTGTTTCCAAAATTTGGATAATTTTCTTTCCTTTTTTTTAAATTGTATTTTTTTTGGAGTGGTGAAGTGGAGCTGTTGCCATCGTCGGACTGTGGCTGGAGGACAAGTGTTCCAAAGGGAGTATTTTTGCGCGCTGGTTTAGTTTTGCCAGCTAGTGTTTATTTTGCTTTATTTTATTTGTGGCAGTCGGCCATTTAGTGTTTTGAATTTGAGGAATTGAATAGAGTTGGACAGGTTGTGTTCGGTCGTGATTTGTTTTGGTGAAATGTTTCCGTCCAAGTAGTTTGGAATTTGCTTGGAATTTGTTTGGCCGTTTTCCCCCCCTCTTCCTTATTCCTTTTTTTTTGTTTGTGTCGTCCCGCATCAGAGCCAAGTTGTTGCTGGACATCGAATTTTATCGAAGTCCAGCTGGTGAATAGATTCTGCAAAGAATCGTGCGAGGGATTTCAGACAGGTTGGTCTGGTCCCGCAAATCAATTGCGTTTAAAGAAATATAATTTTTGGTGTATGAATAATTTCTTTTGGGTGATTGTCGGTTTGTGTTGATTTTGAAAAAGGGTTTGTGTTCGGTATTATTTTCCTTGTGTCGGGAAAATTTCCGTTTCTTTTATATATAGTTATATATATACCTCTATATATATCTATTGCGGCAGTTTCGGTGTAGTTTTTAAAAGAAGTTTATTTATCAGGTTTTCGTGTGTTCGTGTTGTTCGTTCGTCCGGGGATACCATACCGCGAGGGTCGTCTTAAATCCCACGCTTCACGACTGTGCTATTCGGGCAAATAGGGAATTTAATTATCGCGTGGGGATTTGTGATTTTTGTTTGTTTTATAAAGTTTTAGTTCAAAATAGCGCGATAGGCAAAAGCAGCAACTTTTTCTGAATGCTTCTGGCCCAATTTCCGTTTGGCAGCCGTATGGGAGGTTCTGCCAGTACCGGTTTTTTCATATTTTTAGCAGCTCGCCAGAGAGAGTAATTTGTTCATTTTGTGGGTGCGAGATGTTCAACGAGTTGTTGAAAGTCTCTTTCGGATTTCCATTTAAGCTGTTTTTGTAGATTTCGAGTGATATCTTTTAACTGTTTTTTCAAAGTGGGCGATCTGTGATTTTGCCATTCATGACGTATTTTTCTTTTATTTTTTAGAAGCTGCTCTATATGTTTTGGAGTACATTTTGTATAGCTTCGAGTTGAGCTATTTTGGATTTGGGAGGGAGTGGCCGCTGCAGCTGCTTGGGAAAGCAAAAGTGTGAATTTACTAACAGCTGTGTTTATTTCGTTTTTCGTTTTTAGTGACACATTAGGGTTAATGTGAGAGCTTATATACTTCCGATATTTGAGCCAGTTTGTGAGTTTACTAGTTAATTTATCTGGTTGACCTCAGAGCTTGGGATGTACTTTATTGTGATAATAGTAGGCGTATGGTCTGATGAGAGATCTAGAGAAGATTCTATAGTCAATTGGCTCCTTCTTACAGTTTTAAATACTGCAAAGTCAATGACGTCGGGAGTTTTTCGGCTGTCAGTTGGCCAGTAAGTTGGCGTGCCAGAGGAGACAACGTCAAGGCCGAGGCTGTGTTCAACAGGAGCCTGCCCTTTGGTGATATAAGCCGAGAGCCCCAGTATGTATGTTTGGCGTTGAAGTCGCCGGCAACGAGAAACTTTGATCCAAGAGAATGGAAAAAAGTCTGGAATTGTTGGTCAGTTATTTTGTGTCTGGACGGGCAGTATACAGCTGTTAATGTTAGGCCTTTTAAGTATTCATCGAGAGAAATACTTGTCGCTTGAATGTATTCTGTGCAATAATTCTGTAGAGTATAATGCTTTATTCGGCTTTTTATGAGAATGGCGGAACCACCTCTAGCGTTTCCGCTTGGATGCTTTGTGTCATAGAGTCTATATCCAGGTAGATTGAAAAAGTGTTTTTCAGTGAAGTGAGTTTCAGAAATTAGCATAACGTCTATGCTGGACTCTTTCAAGGACTCGAGAAGTTCTAGTTTGTAAAGACACAGGGCGATTGCATTCCAAAATGATATTTTTAAACCATTCATGGTTTAGGCATGAGATGTTGTAGTAAAAGACTTTGATTTTCAATCATTTCTTTCATCATATTTTGCATACCAGACATAAATTGTGCCATATTTTGTATAAACACTTGCAGAGTTTGTTCGAGAGAACTGCTAGGAGGAGCAGGTTGCGCGAACTCGGGGACAGAGTTTTGTCCTTTTAAAGCGCAGGCGTAGGAAACGCCTTGATTTATATTGGGATTTACATAAGTAGGTACAATGGATTATGAGGGATTTGTTGGGATTTTTCTTAAATCCTGTTTTGGAGGGAAAACATCAGCTTTGGGAATAGCCTTGCTTTTGAAGGATTTGTAGATTGGACAGCCTCTATAGTTTGCTGTATGGTTGCCACCGCAGTTGCTGCATTTTTTAACATTTGCATCCTCTTTAGTTTGTTTGCACAAGTTTGTGGGGTGGAGATCGCCACATATTACGCACAAACTGGGAAGTGTGCAATACGATTTTGTGTGACCGTATTCTTGGCAATTTTGGCACTGAATTGGTCCTCGGCGCTTATGAGTCTCTTCCACTGTAATTTTGCGATGGAGGAGATACCGCAGTGAGTAAATTGGGTGAGATTCCCCCTTTTTTAGGGACTTCGGATCAAATTCCAGTTCCACTCGGAATAGTGGTTGGGGAATTTTATCTCGATTTTGTATGTTAAAAACGGATTTAACGTGGAAGCGCTCTTCGATTAAAGCGCTTTTGATTTCTTGAATATGTGTTTTTTTTATTTATCAAAATAAATATACACTTAAAAATGTGTGTTGTGTGTAAAATTACACACCAAAAGATAGGTTCACTTTGCTGTGTGAGTGATATTATAAGGTACACAAAAATATTTTTAAAAAAAAAAATGTTTAAAAAATTTTTTTTTTTAAATTAATATTTTTTCAAAATTGTTTTTTTTTTTCTTGCGTCAAGCAAAAAAAAATTTAAGCTCTAACCCTTGCGGTTAAAAAGTTCTAAATTTTTGAAAAAAGGTAAATTTTCCTTTTTTTTATAACCCTTATATTAACTTGCTTTGGGTGGATATATATATATATATATATCCACCCATATATATATATATATATATATATATATCCATCAGAGCCGTAGGGGGCCGTGGGGGGACTCAAACCCCCTTTTTTTTAAACATAGCATAACTTCCAATTCCTTCAAGCTACAATGATAAAATTTGAAAAAGAAGAAAATAAAAAAAGAGCAAAAAACAAGTTTTTTAAAATATAACCCTTTAACCGACTAAAAAGCTGAAAATAAATTTCCTTGAAATTAATTTCAGCAATTTCGATTTAAAATTAAGGTTTTTTGGCGACTTTAAAATCTGCAATGATATTAGGAACAAAGTAGCCAAAAACCCTTAATTTTAAATCGAAATTGCGGAAATTAATTTAAAGGAAATTTATTTTCTGCTTTTTAGTCGGTAAAAGGGTTATATTTTAAAAAACTAGTTTTTTACTCTTTTTTTTATTAATTTTTTACTTTACTTAATTTCAAACATAACGGTAAATATTGAATTTCCAACGGAACCCTTTGTTACATACACACAGCATACCCAGGCCTTTCCATGTGGAGCGTTTCAGAATTTTCTGAGAGTTGAAGTATCCGCTTGACGCGCAATGGCCCACACGCAGGTTTTCTCAGACCAGTGCGACACCAAAAACCGATGCATACTTTAATTCAAACATGAAATGGAAAAACCACAACATATGGAATTAAAACATAATTTTTATTCTGTTCAATGTGTAGAATATTGGAATAATTGGTAGGGGCATGGCACCACCTATCCGATTTGCATGCCCACATCATATATAATTAAAAACGGTAGTACTTTTTTCAAATATTCACATCTTTGGAAGTTGACATCGCAAATTTGCAACCTAGAGCTTATTTTAAAGGAAAATTATAACACTAAACGACTACAGAAGCAGAAACTATGAGCAAAAATCCGAGTTAACAAAGACTCTCAGCAAGAGAAGACAGTGTGTTGTAACATTGTTTTACTTGTACAAGATTTTTGTAATTCCCCGATGATGACTTCCAAAGGGAGTCGAAATATTGGAATAAAACAAGATAGATTGAAACAAAATTAAAAAAATTTTTTCAATCAAAAACTGACCTTGAACCCGACAAAATAATAGTTTATATATAAAGAGGTCGATAAAAATATTCAGTAAAAATCCGAAATCTCATAATAGCTTCACTAATATATTAATATGAATTTCGCAAGAAGCTGGATTTTTCCTCCCCCATTAATATGTTGGTTATTTTAGGATGGCTTCCTTCCCTCCCTGGATATTTAGAGACTTTTTCAAAAACGTTCAGCGGAAGTACGAGAATTTCAATGCCAATTCAATATTAAATTGTATAAATTTGATTATTGTTTGAATAATTTTGTTCTGAAAAACTAATCTCACTGGGCTGGCCTGAGCCCAAACATGGGTTGTAGTGCCAACTTTTTATATTAAAACACAAAACAAATTTTTATCGAATTCAATTGATAAAATTTTTGTCAATATGCGGTCAACAGAAAAATTGTATCAATTGTATAAATGGTTTCTTGTGTGTGTGAGTTTATTTTTTTGCATTTATTAGTCAGGCTTTTTCAGAAGATGATTTGTTGAATACAAAGGAAATATCACTACATATTATATTATTTAACTAGCTGCTACATATCCGGCGTTGCGCCGGTTGTATAAAATACAAAAAATAAATGTATATAGTAATTTGCGACAACTTCAATGGACGCTGCAGCTGTAATCGCACCCGGTATGATTCACTCAAAATATGTGCAAGGACGCAGTTGGTGGCATGAATTAGTTACTAAGTTACAAATCCAACTTCTTTTTTCCTATTGGAAATTACATTACTTACACAATTTTATCTAAAAATTTCAATAAAGTCAGTAAAGCCGTTTAACCGCTATATGGGGTAGAAAATTGTATGGGCGGTGCCACGTCTCTTGTCCAATTATTCCCATATTCGACACATAACAGGGAAAACATACTATACAACTCCATGCCAAATTTCATAAAAATATATTCACGAGCCTTGTCCAATTATGTCCATATTTGCCATAGAGCATGGGAAAGTTACAACTTCAATATTCAATTCAAATTCAATTTAATAGTTACTAAATGATCTTGTAGACATATTTTGTATTGTATGGGAGGTGGGATCCAAAAATGCAGCTAAATCTTGGTAGACTTTGGGATAATTATTCCAAATAAAAATCAATGAAAAATTTACATATTTTGTAGCACCTGAAGCGTTTTCCCCGGTCCCTCTTTCCTCCCCAGGCACTAGCCTGCTGCACACGAAATGTTTTCCTATAACTGACATGATTTCCTTTTACTGTTCTTTATGGAATATTTGTCATTGATATGCTTCAGACTATTCAAAACTGAGTAGCGATTTTGCAATAGAAAACATTTTTTACAGAAATGTACGCATGTACTGCTCCATACTCACCCACATTTACCATACAAAAGGACGAAACAACCGACCTAGTCATATTTCAGAACAGCATTTCAATGAAATAATTTCTTGTGAGGAAAGGAATAATGGATTCCAACCAAATTAAAACCGAAAATGGAGAAATCTTTTTACTACATCGATTCGTTGTACCGACTGCATCACCAGATGTAACAAAAGCTGACAGTGCTATCATTGTGGTGATTTTGCAGATATGCATTGGAGTGGTTCTTAATTTTATACCCTACACACTAGTGTCCAAGGGTATATTGTTTTTGGCCAACCGTTTTTAACGCCCATAAGGAAGCGTGTCGGTATGGGAAAACTATAATTACTGCCCTAGCTATTGAGCAATCCCATTCTCATTCCTCTTATTATACCCCCACACTCACTGTGGCAGGGTATACTAACTTTGACACAACGTTTGTAACGCCCATATTTTCTTGATCAGCATCACCGCCGGAGTCAATTTAGCCATGTCCGTCCGTCTGTCCGTCCGCACGATAGTGGTCGCAGTTTCGGAGATATCGACTTGAAACTTTGGGTACATGTTTTTCTCGTGAATACTGAGATCAAGTTCGAGAATCAGCCAAATCGTACAAAAACTGGGCGTGGCTCCCATACACCGAAAAAAAAGGTCAACATTTTTCAAGTCTTTTTTATTGCTGCATTCGATTGGAAATGTATTTTTGACATGTTCCGAGGTTCCGAAACCACATATATAAGGGTAAAAATGGGGTCTTGAGACCAATTTTTTTTTGTCGATTTGATTGGAAATTTTTAGAAACGGATTTTGGACATGGCCTAGGCTCCACAACTATTTATAGGTGGCTCAAAATGGGGTCTTGAGACCACATAATTTTATGTTCGAGGTACTTCTTCCTACTGTGTGGGGGTATTTCAGCTTCGGTATAACCGAAGATAGTCAACTCTCTAGTTTTTGCTTATTATTGGACGGTATTGAAAATGGGCAACATCGGATAAGAAGAACGCCTGCCTCCCATCCAAATTTCTTTTATTTTCGTTTATCTTGAAAAATACTTGGTCGCCTTTTTTTCTTTAGTTTTTTTGTTGGGAATGGGGAGGTAATGAATTGGGAAACTGGAACGAAATAGAATTGGAATAAAATTTTGAAACGGATAGAAATACTTCCAATATTGTCGGCCCATCATGTCCTATATGGAAGCGGGTCGAAATTCCTTTTGCCAAAATTCACCGTGTCGAAATTCACCCTCACAAAATTCCCTTTTCCAAGATTCACTCTTGTCAAAATTCCTCTTTTTCAAGATTGTCCTTTTCAAAATTCTCTTTGAGAAAATTCTTACTTGACGAAATTTCAAAATTCCTCTTTTCAAAATTCCACTTTTCAAAATTCCCCTTTTTAAAATTCCCCCGTACAATATTTCCCTTTTACAAAATTTAACTTTTTTTAAACTTCAGAAAGCAAAGTTTTTATTTATTCTTCAAACCAATTTTAAAGTACAAAAAAAAAACGAATAACAAAAAAATTTGAAACCTTTAAATTAATAACACAAAAAACATCAATCTACATATCATTAAGAAAGGCTTACATTTAGCAATTTTTTTCAAAAACGCAAGCTTGCTTAGGTCTTCCCTTTTTCGGATGACTTCTTCTTATTCAAGAAGAATATGTTGATACTGTAAAAAAGCTCGCGCTTTTTGGGATTCGTCGTTAAAAAATATATATATTTTTTTCTCAGCGTGTATAATTGAATCAAAAGTTTCATTTGTTATTGTTTGAACATATTTGTCATACTCTGTGAAAAACATGACATTACAAATTGACTTGTTTTTTTTTTCTTAAAAAACCCATGCCTTGAATACAGGCACGTAGCCAAGCCCCCCCCTGAAATGATTTCGATTTTTTTTTACTGAATGTCAGGAAGTAATGGAACTCAAACTTTATCATTACAGCATTGTTGCCAGTATATTCGTATTGAAATTCCCACAAAAAGCATCTTTCCTTTTTTTTATCGGAACCAATGTTCGGAAAGTAAAATTTTCTTGTCAGCCTTCTTTTTTGTGACAAACGATTCAGTATTACTCTTCCGCTGTTGGGTTTTTTTTCAAGAAAAATGGCGAAGAAAGTCATTTTTTAATTCTGCTTCGAAACTGGGCGTAAATGTTTTTCAAACGGACCTACAGCTTCCAAAACTTCCTAAGCAGACATCACGTTCACAGCCTGGCACTTCATCCGTTGAAGAATATTTATACCCCCACACACACTGTGGCAGGGTATACTCACATTGTCACTACGTTTGTAACGCCCATAAGAAGGCGTGTCCGGTATGGAAAAGTATATATATTCTTGATCAGCATCACCTCCTGAGTCGATTTAGCGATGTCCGTCTGTCTGTCCGTCTGTCCGTCTGTCCGTCTGTCCGTCTGACCGTCTGTCCGTCTGTCCGTCTGTCCGTCTGTCCGTCCGCACGATAGAGGTCGTAGTTTTGGAGATATCGACTTGAAACTTTGGGTACATGTTTTTCTCGTGAATACTGAGATCAAGTTCGAGAATCAGCCAAATCGGACAAAAACTGGGCGTGGCTCCCATACACCGAAAAAAAAGGTAAAAATTGTTCAAGTCTTTTTTATTGTTGTATTTGATTGGAAATGTTTAGAAACGTATTTTTGACATGGTCCGAGGTTCCGAAGCCACATATATAAGGGTCTGAAAGGGGGCTTGAGACCAAAATTTTTTTTTTGGTGGATTTGATTGGAAATTTTTAGAAATGGATTTTAGACATAATTGGGTCAAAATAGGGTCTTGAGACCACATTTTTTATATTCGAGGTACTTCTTCCTACAGTGTGGGGGTATTTCAGCTTCGGTATAGCCGAAGATAGTCCACTCTCTAGTTTATATCTTGCATTGAGGTTTTATTAAAAATATACCATATGCAAAAAAAAGTTTAAATTTTAAAGTAAAAGTAAAAGAAAATTGAACTAAAATTTATATTTTAAAATGGTTATTTCACTTATGAAAATATAAGCTTTCTTCAAAATGAGTGCTCGATTGCCCGATTGGGTTAGTTTGGTTTCTTTTTATATAAAAATGACTTATGTGAAGGTTGGAGCCAATCGGATAAAGTTTAAAGTGTCATCAAAATCCGAGCACTATTTCCAATGTTTTTCATTTTTTTATGGGGTAAAAGAAGTGCATTCCGCACCGAATTTTCTTTATCTGACTGGCTCCAAACTTCACATAAGTTATTATACCCCCACACTCACTGTGGCAGGGTATACTCACTTTGTCACAACGTTTGTAACGCCCATAAGGAGGCGTGTCCGGTATGGAAAAGTATATATATTCTTGATCAGCATCACCGCCGGAGTCAACTTAGCGATGTCCGTCTGTCTGTCCGTCTGTCCGTCTGTCCGTCCGCACGATAGCGGTCGCAGTTTTGGAGATATCGACTTGAAACTTTGGGTACATGTTTTTCTCGTGAATACTGAGATCAAGTTCGTGAATCAGCCAAATCGGATAAAAACTGGGCGTGGCTCCCATACACCGAAAAAAAGGTTAACATTTTTCAAGTCTTTTTTATGGTTGTATTCGATTGGAAATGTTTAGAAACGTATTTCTGACATGGTCCGAGGTTCCGAAACTACATATATAAGGGTCAAAATGGGGTCTTGAGACCAATTTTTTTTTTTCGGTGGATTTGATTGGAAATGTTTAGAAACGAATTTTGGACATGGTCCGGGCTCCAAAAGTACCTATAAATGGCTCAAAATGGGGTCTTGAGACCACTTTTTTTTATGTTCGAGGTACTTCTTCCTACTGTGGGGGGGTATTTCAGCTTCGGTATAGCCGAAGATAGTCCACTCTCTAGTTTTTATATACAAAGGAACCGGTCCAATGTGCAGATATCGCTTATTCCCTGCAATAAAGACACAACTCAATAAAGACACAACTTTTGGAGTTATGCCACTAGGATCCTGGGATATTTATCGGCATGCTGTCTAAAGGCAGAATTCATATCTTTAATTTAACCTTTTTTAAAAACATTCCAAATGCTGAAATCCATATAAAAACGGAATTTTAAATTTCAAATCATGATTTCCCAACAATATGATTTTTTTCGTTGTATCTTTATTGCAGGGAGTGAGCGATATATCGAATTGCTAACATTTTCAGATGCTTCTTCTTGGTTTTGCTTCACCTAACCATGTTAATAATAATAAAACGGGATTTGCACTGCGACCGTTGGTCTTTTGTGACCTAACCATGTTAATAAATTGGAAAATCTTCATGAATATCTGGAGGATAAAATATAACTAGAGAGTGGACTATCTTCGGCTATACCGAAGTTGAAATACCCCCACACAGTAGAAAGAAGTACCTCGAACATAAAAAAATGTGGTCTCAAGACCCTATTTTGAGCCAATTTTAGGTGGTTTTGGAGCCCAAACCATGTCCAAAATCCATTTCTAAAAAATTCCAATCAAATCCAAAAAAAAAAAAAAAATTGGTCTCAGGACCCCATTTAGACCCTTATATATGTGGCTTCGGAACCTCGGACCATGTCAAAAATACGTTTCTAAACATTTCCAATGGAATAAAACAATAAAAAAGACTTGAAAAATTTTTACTTTTTTTTCGGTGTATGGGAGCCACGCCCAGTTTTTGTCCGATTTGGCTGATTCTCGAACTTGATCTCAGTATTCACGAGAAAAACATGTAAAAAAGTTTCAAGTCGATATCTCCAAAACTGCGACCGCTATCGTGCGGACGGACAGACGGACAGACGGACAGACGGACAGACGGACAGACGGACAGACGGACAGACGGACGGACAGACAGACGGACATCGCTAAATCGACTCAGGAGGTGATACTGATCAAGAATATATATACTTTTCCATACCGGACACGCCTCCTTATGGGCGTTACAAACGTTGTGACAAAGTTAGTATACCCTGCCACAGTGAGTGTGGGGGTATAAATATCTAGAGTAGGGATTGGAATTCCGGCTTTATTTCAGTTCCGACTGCTTCATGTGCAATTGGCATATTTTTAGTATGTGGAAAGATGCAGCAGAGATTCTGCCGATTAATCTATATATATAAATGAGACGTGTATGTTTGTCACCAGTAGACGCGAAAACTACACCACCGATTCTCACCATAATTTATATATGTGTTCTAGGGGTCGTGAGTCGTGACATAGGATAGGTTTTGACACGCCCACTTTTACCGCCCACAAGTTAGTGAAAACTGCTATATCTCAGACGTTTTTGATCACAAGAAAATGAAATTTGCCATGAACATACTATAAGACCCCAGCCATAATCTGGGCTACAAATGGCCGGGAATAGACAATGGGGCGTGGCACCGCCCATACAAGTCTATATATGAAAATGTTGTAATAGCGCTCCCACACAATGTTTTCCAATGAAATTTGGCAAATGGCTTCATGGTTTCAAGTCTAAGCTAAATGCAACACATCGGCGTAATTGGACAAAGGGGCATGGCACCGCCCATACAAACCAATATTTAAAATTTCTGCAACTGGCCTCTCATTTAATGTTTTTCAACAAAATTTGGCAAATGGTTTCATGGTTTCAACTCTAAGCTAAATGCAACATATCGGCGTAATTGGACAAAGGGGTGCGGTACCGCCCACACAAACCAATATTTCAAATTGCTCTAACTGGCCTCTCATTTAATGTTTTCCAACAAAATTTGGCAAATGGTTTCATGGTTTCATCTCTAAGCTAAATGCAACAAATCGGCGTAATTGGACAAAGGGGCGTGGCACCGCCCATACAATTCAATACTTCAAAGTGCCATTCGTGGGCTCCCATTGAATATTCTTCAACGGGAAATGGTTCTATGCCTTCAATGCAACATATTGGAATTGGTCAGCGGGGCGTGGCACTTTTCATATAATTCAATATTTCAAAATGCTACACTTGGGCTCCCAATAAAAATATGTGACAAATGTTTTCATTAATTTATTATGACCTTAAAGACAAAAATAACTTTTTTAGGGCCAGCAAAGCGGACCGGGCCCTGCTAGTGGCCAATATAATGTTAATTTGTTTTAAAGTTTAAAAATCCACTTTTTATTAAAAAAAATAGAAGGAAACTGCGATTTTTTGTATATTTTTATTCATTGATTCCACTGCAGTCTTGAAAATGCTGCTGTATTGCGACGGTACATATTTTCGTACAATAAAACACCAACTCGCGATTTTATTGACAATAATTTTAATAACAGACTGATTGCATTATCCATGATCTCATTTCACTGGGATGCTACGATTGATACTCCAAAAGGTTATCAATATAATAGCTGGGGTCAAAACTAGTACCAAAAATATATTAGAAAAATTTTTTTTTCAAGCCCCCCCCGAACTGAAATCCTGGCTACGGGCCTGCTTGAATACCCCATTCTGGACTGTACCCTGATTTTCTAAACTTTGGGGAGCTATAGTCAAAAACTCTTACTTTTAAGCTGTACAAATTTTGAAATTTTGGTGGAAACTATTTTTATTCTGTGTTCTGAATTTAATAGTAGGTATCTATTGAGTTAAATATTTATTAAAATTTAGTGATACATTTTTACCATCTTAAATTGCTGATGAAATGCTTTTGGTGATTCCGTATCTAACTTACGGAAATTGAAAACGAGCTTATATTAACATTTCTATCATATTCAGAAAAAAATTTAATTTTGCTAAAATAAATATTTTTTTTGACAGGGCACATAACAAGCGACAGCAAAACATTTTGCTAAATCCCAATCCGATTGCCTTAATAATGTGTGAAAAATATTGTTTGGCAAATGCAGCTATGTTTCTTGGAAGAAAATTGCGGAAAACTTGTAGCACAAGGCACTTTAACCCGCATCAAGCCTCAGTACGTAGAAGTATTTGCTGTACAAATGCCCTGTCCACAGTCTCCTCGGAAACCAGAAATACTTTCTTGCGTATGCACTAAAAGAAAAAACTTGTTTTAAAACTTAAAATTTTTTTTCATGTTTTCACTTTTAAGACAAATGGTTTCCATTTTAATTGTCTTGCTCTTTCGTTAGTCGTTTGAAATTCATAATACTGATGTTCTTGTCTATTTTAAAAAAAATCATAGTATATTTCAAAAATCAAAGTATAGTTTTAGAGCGTATACTATACTTTCAGTACAAAAAGGGTATATATGACACATTTATATATATATTAAATCCAAAAATTTAACAAATTGCAAAGTGAAAAAACAACAAAAATAAATTTTGTTCTTAAATATTTTTTTTTTTTTTAAATTTTTTAAATTTTACATTTCTGTTTTAAAATTGGTTTTTAGCGCACGTGTTCTAAAAGTAAACAAATCTACAGAGCTCTATTTCAAAAATCCAATCAATAAATTTTAAAACATTTCCGTTTAATTTTAAAACATTTTCCTCTCAGTGTGCAGTGAGGTTGGCCCTGAGATGTGCTGTGCGCACTATCTGCGCTGTCGCTGCCTCACGATATCATTTATGAACATGCTGCCGCCTCTCCACTATGAGCAGTCGAAGTGCTGTCAATACTGCTTGCACAAACATTTACTCGAACAATTCCTCGTTCCGTCCGCACTCGTATAGTTTCCGGTTCCTGCTCTGTTAGAAGTAACCGTTTTCTAAGACGGAAATAAAATTAAGATGAATATGTCTGATTGGGATTATAATATCCTTATGACAGGAGAGGATAAGGGAAATGATTTCGAATTTTACTTACTGCAACCATTTTTGGCTGAAACTCAGCATTTCATTCACGCTGTCGTGTTGTACTTAAATATATTCGATTCGGGGAAATTGAAATGTGTTTATTATATTTCCGATTACGACAGCTCGATATATTCAAACTAAGTGTGTTTAAGCACATAAATATTTTTCAAATAAGATATTCGCTATATACGACACAAGCAGTTTGTACTGCAGAGAGGTGAAAAAAGGACCGTTAGAAAAAAATTCTGTTTACCACGTCATGTAGTATTCTATTTTAACGATTCTTTGTTTTAAATTAGTGCCAGGCTAACCCGAACGCACGCACAAAAAAATATTATGTGTGCACAGCCTCGCGAGGCTATGGGCTGCCTGGCACTGTTTTAAATATATTAATATATGCCAACATTTTTATAAGTTTGGCTTTCATTTTATTCGTATTTTTTTTTGCTTATTGAGCAAATAAATGGTGTGCAACAAGAATGGGTTTTTCGATAAAATTGTAGTTTTTCAATACAATTTCATTAATTTCATTGAGAAAAGTACGTTAGTACACTGAGAAGAAAATGTTTTAAAATTCAACGAAAATGTTTTAAAATTGGACGATTTTGTTTTTGAAATGGAGCTTCGTACAGATTTGCTAAATTTTAAAACGCAAATGTTCAATTTTAAAACATTTTTTTGGAATAAAAAACGTTTTTGAGAACACATTTTTTATACCCTACACCTCATGAGGTATGGGTATATTCACTTTGGTCTGATGTTTGTAACACCAAGAAGGAGCCGTGTCCGGTATGGAAAAGTATATATATTCTTGATCAGCGTCACCTCCTGAGTTGATTTAGCCCTATCCGTCTGTCCGTCTGACCGTCTCATAGTGATTAGTCTCCATATGAGCTTGGGACAAAAATCGAAGGAGTATTCTGAATTAATTGAAACTAAGTTTCCTTATAGTTTTTGAATAAATCCAGAATTGTATGCTTGATTTTCTTATTTAATTATTATGCATATAATAAAACTCTACTATTATATTTCGAAAACGGTTTCTTACATATAATAACGGATTCTCTCATTTCAAATTTGGTAACCGTTTTTGGCTAGCAGTTGTAGTTTAGCAGGTACATTAATGCAAAAACATTAACAAATATTTTTAATAAATTTAATATTATAACTAT
The DNA here is from genome assembly GCA_951394025.1 of Heteromyza rotundicornis. Lineage (NCBI taxonomy): Eukaryota > Metazoa > Arthropoda > Insecta > Diptera > Heleomyzidae > Heteromyza > Heteromyza rotundicornis. The sequence goes on along the minus strand of OX596013.1, from coordinate 29,571,563 downwards.
TGGAAAGATCAATACATTTTTATAATCTTGAATACTTTGTAAAGAAAAATGTATATTCTACTATATTATTTTATGTACATTCTACTATTAGGGGTATTCACGGATTGGAGTACTTGATAGTGTACTTTTGTCGAAGTGACGTATTCACTTTTACCATAAATTTTACCTGTATTCTCAATTTTAATAATTCTGTCACATTTTTTATTTTTTTTATTTGTTTAAAATGTGCATTGCTTGGTAAAGTAACAAACCCCAAGAAATCCTGAAAAATCTGGAGAACCCGGGATTGCCAAAACCATTCGGTATTGACTGCCTTAGTCAATAGGAAGAAGAGAGAAGAGTGAAATAGAGAAAAATTAAATCACATTGGATCAACAATATTTCAATTGAGCTTTTAGTTACTATATATACATTAATATCAATTTATTAATAAAAGTACATACATTCATCTCATTTTACCATTTTATTTACATTATGAACTTTTTGAAAAGTTTTTTTGACATTTACAAAAAAACATTTCTTTCAAAAAATTGGTAAAAAATGGTGAATTTTTTTTTTTTTCTAAAAGAAAACACATTGAACTTAAAAATAAAAAAAAATTTCACTTACTTTTATATAATGTTTTTTTACAATCCATAATTTTTGGTTTTTTCCACGAAAACTTTTTTTTTCATGGTACTTACAAATTTTTACATCGAAGTTTAATGCTTAACTTTTTTTTTCACAAAGCTATCAAAGAATAATTTTTTTTTCGAACATTTTCGATAAAATTTCTTTAATTTGTAAATATTCCACGGACGTCAAAAAAATTTTAATCATATAAAAAAGTTCATATTCTTTTTAGATAACGTACCTTTCCAAAAATACCATATTTTATATAATTGATGACATCAAACTTTCTGAATTTTTTCTATGGGACAAATTACTGTGCGTATGTCCGTCTTTCGAATTTCATGTCGCATTTTCAAAATTCAGGACAGCGGATCCAATATGGCCCAATAGGTGCCCTACACCTATTGGGCCATATAAGTCGGCTTGCCCGACTGAAACTTATTCACTGTTTTTTTTGTTGTATTTGATTGGCATAGTTCAAAGTAAATATTTATAATGTACTAGCTGGGCCCTGTCCGCTTCGCTGGACCTAAATAATTTTTTGTTGTTGCATTGTCTGCAATGTAATGGATGAATGATGAAAGTAATTTTTAAATATATATGTTTAATTGGTGTTTATACTAATGAGTTAATTTTGTACAAATTTATAGAGAGGAAAATTGATGTAGCAATTGGTATTGAAATAGGTTTTGATGAATGAATGAATGATTCGTATTGTATGTATGTATATAGCGCAGTAAATTTTGTTTGTACACAACTGGCCCATTTTAGATCCGACATAATGAATTTTGAAATTTCGATACCAAATTCGAAATCAGCGACGCAAAGACGGACCTATACAAAATTCCATACTAAATATTTTAATGAAATCTTAAAATTTCGGTCACAATTTTGGATCCGCCATCTTGAATTTTGAAATTTGTACGTCTTGCTTACTTCTAGTTCCTGCAATCGTGTTTACAGGGACGGACAGACGGATATGGCTTAATCAGCTCAGGAGGTGATGCTGATCAATAATATATTTTCTTTTACTGTTCAATCTTTGACCTCTTTTAAAAACAAATGCGTGAAAACACGCTCATTTGGGTAGGAAATAAAAATGCCAAAACAGTATTGATAAATTGGTTTTTGAGTAACACATAGGTATAAATAACAAAACATATTTTGAATCTACCCAACACCGCTATGGTAGTGGCTATCAGAACGAAAAATTTATATTTTTGAAAAATTTGTTTTAATATATGATGGCTTTACTAAAACAGCTGCCAAATAGTAAATTTTTATAGCACAGCTTTCAAAATTTTACATGTTACAGATATGTATACCTTTATATTCATAATTTTGTTTAGAATTGTAAAAAAATATTTAAAAATATTTTTAAAAAAGAAGGATTTTTTGAGTTCTTTTGTCTGGCATTTAGTTAGAACATCGGGGATAGCGACGAAACCAATTTTATCTGAAAGTACGATTCAATGCCACAAATTGCCGTTTTTTTTTATTTTTTTATTATTTATTTTTGGGCTATAGCTCATTTTTAGCAAAAAATTATTTTGGCAAAATAGGTTGTTACAACAACAAGCAAAAACCGGCCTTGGCAGAGTGTATGTTTGCAACCAGCTTAAGTAGAAATGCTGTATTTTACAATAACAAGCAAAAATAGGCTTGCAATTTTTTCCATTCGCGCTTCTTCAGTGGAATCGGTTTGATGCAAGGAATGAATAATTCTGTGTTGTATCATGACTTTTTTCCCCTTATAGAGGCGTCTTGGATTAACAAAAATTGCCGAAAGAGTGCTGATGAGGATTTTGTGGCTAAAATCCGAAACAGCTGTACACTCTGCCAAGGCCGTTTTTGCTTGTTGTTGTAACAACCTATTTTGCCAAAATAATTTTTTGGTAAAAATGAGCTATAGCCCAAAAATAAATAATAAATAATTTATTTGGAGCTCGATAAAATCTGAATTTTACTAAAAATTTATTTTTTTAAAGCTACCCAATGGTCAAAAGAAGATGCAGGCATGCCAGTATGCCTCTTTAGGCTGGCAGGCATGGTCGTAGAAGCGGAGTTGGATGGTGTCTTTTTAATTTTCCTCCGTTTCCTCGTTCTGACGCTATATTTGCCTTTGATTGGCTGAGCTAAAAAAAGCCCAAAAATATATTGGGAACATCTATTTTTAGAATTTCCCTTTTTAAATACAATTTATATTTTTCACTCATTGTAAATTAGATGTTTGGCATGTACCCAGTGGTCAAAAGAAGGTGTCTGCAGGCATGCCAGTATGCCTCTTTAGGAGCTCGGATGCCTGCCCTCCTCGCTTCCAACCTTTACTTCTTTTTTATATGAAACGGGACAAATAAACAGGCCTACGTCTGTCGCTTCCATGCGTATGCCTGCTGGCAGGCAATATTGCATAGAAAATCCATTGACACCACCCCATCTCCTTTCTAGCGCAGGCATACTGTCATGCCTCCACTAGAAACTTGGAATTTCATTCAATCCAAAATCACCCAGATTAAACTAAAACAATTGGAACTAAATTGACTAATCTCAAACGCATCTAAGCTAAAGCTCACATACAAAGTCCAAATATACAAAAGTATTATAAAACCCATATGGACATATGGAATTGAACTCTGGGGCAATGCCTCTAAAATCCTGAGACAAATTGTAAGGGGCTCTGACAAGTTTATAAGATATACAAACATCCACAATGATTTGAATATACCTGCAATAAAAGACGAAATTCCGGAACTTACCTCGAAGTACAAGCAGAAGCTTATGTTTCATCCAAACATTCTAGGAAGGAATTTTTTGAGACCTCTGAATCCCTCACGTCTCAACCGAAACTAATATATTCTCCATATATTAGTTACAACTCCGCATTGTCAAATTTCAACGGAGTTTAGGTCATGTCAATACGCGATATAGATTTAAGTGAATTTAAAAAAAAAATTGAAATACTATTGTTAGATCTAAATAAATATTCTTAGATAATTTAATAAATAATCTAATTTAAAAAAAAAAGTTGATTTAGCCCTATCCGTCAGTATGTTCGTCTGTCCGTCCGTCTGTGCTTCCGTCTGTGCTTCCGATGGCCGTCTTTTTTTTTTGTAAACACGATTGAAGGAGCTAGAAGAAAGATAAGTGGTCCGAACTTTGGATTTATCCCTTTTAGGCCCTAGAAGGAGTTGGTATTGAAAATGGCCGGAATCGGTCGACTGCCCCGCCTACCTCCCATATCAGTGAGGATCGTGTTTTGTGAAATATGTAACCTATTTCCGCTGAAATAGTTCCAAACTAGGTTTTTTGTAACAAAATTAGTCGATAACATTTTTTTCTACAAAATAAATCTACTCACATTGCAAAACTGTTTAAAATAGGTTTTTTCGAACTTAGATATGTAACAATTTTTGGTTTTTGCTGTTGTCCGGATCCACTTCCGTCCAAGTGAATTAGATGGAAATGTAATTTGCATTGTTTTACAAACTACTTACAACTCCCAATGTCAGTAGGGTACACTTAACTCAATTCCATGCGCCACTTGAGCTTTCAACGACAGTTACTTAAGAAAGTAGAAGCAGACTGCAGCACATTACGTAGTTCGCGAAATAAGCACGGAACAAGATGCTTAAAATGTAGTTGTTGCGCCAGGATACACATTTCGTAACACACAAACTCCATTCACAAGAAACGGAATGCTGTACAAAAGTATGCAAACGAAAAACTACTCGGAATGATGGAACAACTGGAGCAGAGGCAGAACACGGAGCATGTCTGGTTCTGTTGAATCCCAATGCAAAACTTCGATATTAAACTATTTGTGCGGCTCAGTTTGAACACGACAAACGCTTTTTGTACATGTCTGCCTCCAATCTGGAGCTTGCTCAATTTATTGGACTCTGTGCTTTGTCGTCGTTATAATTGCTTCTGAATTAAGTGCTGCTAGTCGTCCTGCATACTTTTACCACTCGTCTAAGCAAACGGAAACTTTGACCTACCATAAATGCAACAATTGGGCAAGTAAAGCTTCACGAAATAAAAGGCAATTTAAAAAGGCAATTTAAGCCATCACGTGAGGTTACATCGTCAGGATGTTTACATCGTATTTTCCATTTCTGAAATTTCTCAAAATTGCGAAAAACTAAGAACGCCATTGTGTTTAGAATGGCCTGTGGCATTTGTTCTTAACCAAACTTCATTCGTTTCATTTCTATTATTAAATATTCTAATAAAATTTGTATGCCTTTATATATAAATATAAATAAATTGTTTCATACACAAAATTTCACTTTTGATAAAAAGTTTTATCATTTATTTTAAAGCAAATTTGGATATAGAAGGCTGAAACCGATCGGAAAAAGGGTATGTGAGTGCAGGCATTTGAAGTGAATATAGTTATAATGATTTTTTTGACGGAGTAAGAACACCTTCTTTTTTTTTGCCAGCGTAAAAAGAATCAAAATTCTCTGCATGCGTGTGAATTTCGCATGGATGCGTGAGAGAGGTATCTTAGTTGAAGTTCGGTTATTATACCCCCACACTCACTGTGGTAGGGTATACTAACTTTGTCACAACGTTTGTAACGCTCATAAGGAGGCGTGTCCGGTACGGAAAAGTATATATATTCTTGATCAGCATCACCTCCTGAGTCGATTTAGCGATGTCCGTCTGTCTGTCCGTCCGTCTGTCCGTCCGCACGATAGCGGTCGCATTTTGGAGATATCGACTTGAAACATTGGGTACATGTTTTTCTCGTGAATACTGAGATCGAGTTCGAGAATCAGCCAAATCGGACAATAACTGGGCGTGGCTCCCATACACTGAAAAAAAGGTTTACATTTTTCAAGTCTTTTTTATTGCTGCATTCGATTGGAAATGTTTAGAAATGTATTTTTGACATGGTCCGAGGTTCCGAAACCACATGTATAAGGGTCTAAATGGGGTCTTGAGACCAATTTTTTTTTTTGGTCGATTTGATTGGAAATTTTTAGAAACGGATTTTGGACATGGTTGGGTTCCAATACTATTTATAGGTGGCTCAAAATGGGGTCTTGAGACCACATAATTTTATGTTCGAGGTACTTCTTCCTACTGTGTGGGGGTACTTCAGCTTCGGCATAGCTGAAGATAGTCCACTCTCTAGTTTGTTGTTACGTTGATCGGCAGACGATTGTCGAATCGTTTATTTGTTTTCGGTCGCTATAATCTTTTATAGAAGCAATTTTGCATTCTGATTTTTGAATATTTTCCCTAAATTTCGAAAATAAATAAATACAATTCCTTCATGTTATTTTGGAGATGGTTTTTATAAAAATTTTTTCGCAATAACCTTAAAAAGTACAAATAAAAAAATAAAAATAAATTTCACAAATAACAAAAGTTATTAATATATATATTTTTCCAGGTCTGTCTGTATTTCTGTCCTTCTGTCTGTCTGTCTGTCTGTCTGCCTGTCCCTAACGTTAACCGATTCACAATTTACAACTTCACTTAAAAAATTTTTTAAAGTATATATTATATTTTTTTTAAATGTTAGCCATTCTGAGTAGGAACCAGAGTCACTTACAATATATCCACACATATATTTTTATACCCTGCACACTAGTGTCCAAGGGTATATTGTTTTTGTCACACCGTTTGTAACGCCCATAAGGAGGTGTGTCCGGTATGGAAATATATATATATTCTTAATCAGCATCACCTCCTGAGTCCATTAGTCCATGTCCGTCTGTCCGTCTGTCTGTCATTTCGCACGATAACTTTCGTAGCTCAAATTTTGGGATTCCTCTTGTTTTGGCGAATGATTGGACGGTATTGAAAATTAGCAACACAAAAATAAAAATTATTGATAAATATTTGAAAATTATCGATAAATATTGGAAAATGATCGATAAAATATCGAAAAATTATCGATAAAAGTTCGATAAAAACTCGAAAAACTATCGACAGACAGACAGACAGACAGACAGACAGACAGACAGACAGACAGACAGACAGACAGACAGACAGACAGACAGACAGACAGACAGACAGACAGACAGACAGACAGACAGACAGACAAACAGACAGACAGACAGACAGACAGACAGACTGTCTGTCTGTCTGTTTTTCCGCGCTGGTTTTGTTTTAACAGCTAGTATTTTTTTTGCTTTATTTTATTTGTGGCAGTCGGCCATTTAGTTTATTGAATTTTGGAAATTTAATAGAGTTGGACAGGTTGTGTTCGGTCGTAATTTGTTTTTTGGTGAAGTGTTTCCGTGTTTTGAATTTCAAGTTGTTTGCTTGGAATTTGTTTGGTTGTTTCCCCCTCTTCCTTATTCCCTTTTTTTTGTTTGTGTCGTCCCGCATCTGAGCCAAGTCTTTGCTGGACATCGATTTTATCGAAGTCCAGCTGGTGAATTGATTCTGCAAAGAATCGTGCGAGGGATTTCAGACAGATCGGTATGGTCCCGCAAATCAAGTGCGTTTAAAAAAATATATTTGTTGGTGTATAGATAATTTCTTTTGGTTATTTGTTATTTTGTGTCAATTTTAGAAAGGGTTCCGTTTGTGTTCGGTATTATTTTCTTTGTGTCGGGAAAGTTTCAGTTTCTTTTTTTTATACATATATATATATATACTTATATATATATATATTCCCAGTGGTCAAAAGAAGGGGCCTGCGGGCATGCCAGTATGCCTCTTTAGGAGTTCGGATGCCTTCCCTCCCCGCTTCCAACCTTTGCTTCTTTTTTATATGAAACGGGACAAATAAACAGGCCTACGTCTGTCGCTTCCATGCGTATGCCTGCTGGCAGGCATGGTCGTAGAAGCGGAGTTGGATGGCGTCTTTTTAATTTCCCTCCGTTTCCTCGTTCTGACGCTGTATTCGCCTTTGATTGGCTGAGCTAAAAAAAGCCCAAAAAATATATTGGGAACATCTATTTTTAGAATTTCCCTTTTTAGTTCATTTTAAATTAAAGTTATATTTTTCACTCATTGTGAATTAGATTTGTGGCATGGCATGTAAATGTTATATTTTATGATTCTGATATTATATTTTCGAACTCTTTAGTTCATATAAATTTTTATTTACTTACTTGCGTTTTGGCCGAGCTGAGAATTGAACCCGGGACACTTGGCTACTGACAAGGCGTGTGCGGCCTTTTAGCACGTTCGTCTACTAATGGCATTATTTTACTATGATCTAACTGCGTATATTAGATCTTATGTATTTTTTGAGTTTTTTTTTATACAAATTGCAGAAATTTATCGTAATAATTCGAATTAAAAAAATCATAGACATTATCGACTCATTAATGCGGTTACATAGCAAATTGTATGTTTAGAGTTAATTCAATTCATGGTAGTTATCGGTTTTTCGGCTTTAGTACCACAACTTTTGCACGGATTACATTTCAAATGTTCTATAATGAAAATTGTACATTTTTTAGTAAACGAAATTATTGAAATTTTTTTTGGAGGCTGATGCAGAATGTAGATAATTTTATTAACTCTTATAAACATATTGCAAAATAAAAATAAAGAAAAAATTATCTAAATTCCAGAAACAAATTTTGGGTATATTGTTATGAATGTGTATATAAAGTTATTGGATTTGCATTAAATAACCTTCGGCATCCACAAAAATTCTTTCAAGCCTCCAAAAATGAATTCTCAAATCCTTTTAGAGCTTAGGTATTCCATTTTATTTCATAATCTGAAAGAGATACGACAAAAAAATGTTCCACAATATTGTGTTCCTTTAAAAAAACTTAAGATAATATAATACTTATCAAAGGCTTCGTTTTCACCATTTTTACTACAACTTAAAAACAAGAGCTGATAACGGCAAACCGTTAACAGATCTAAAATCAGAGTACAAAAATGTATTAAAAAAATTTTAAAAAATAAAAAGAAACCAAAAAAAAAATTGCCATAATCAGGATTTGAACCACGATCCAAAAACATAAAATATCTTCAAAATATTTAAGCGTATTGCGTAGCAAATCCATTGACACTAGGGTTGCCACACGGTCAGGATTCGTCTGGATTGTCCAGATTTTTTGTCATGTGTCCAGAGTCCAGTTTTTCAATAATTTGTCCAGACAAAATTTTCTCTGATATTTCTCAGTAAAAAAAATTAAATTAGTCAGAAAACCTAATAGCGTTTTCGTTTTTATTATAAAGATAAAGTTTTGAGTCAAATAGTTTTATTTTTTTCAATCACTGCTAATGAGTTTTTAGCAAAGCATATTAATCAAAGTAGGAGTGACGTTTCATATATTTTTGAGTACAGGGTCTGTCCTGTTAAAAAATGTAAGTAAAATATGTTATCCCTTATCCGATCAAACAAACGCGCTAAGAGCTATCCAGGACAATCCCGCAGTTCGATATCCAACGCTGTCGTTTTGTTTCACAACGAGGCGGTTGGAACTCTTGCACACTTCCGCCATTACCGCACACTGCGCATCGCTTTATATTTAAATTTCTCTTCATTTTATTTCCCGAATTCTAATTGCAAAAGACAATATCCTCTTAAGTAGGGTTACCAGATTCTCTTGAGAAAAAAGAGTACAGAGTTGCATGAAGTCCCAAACTCATCGGTTTTAGACCACAACAAAAAAAAATTAGAAACAATTTTTTTTCAAAAAGTTTTAAAATCCAACCTTTGGTAAAATTTGAATAAAACCATTTTTTTCAGTAACAAAATACAATGATTTGAAAACAATGTAATCTTAAAAAGAGACCGACCGAAATCGCTTTTTTTAATTTCGGCCGAAACCGAAATGGACGAAATTTTATATATTTTTTATGAATAGGGTGTTCACTTTTTGCTACGGCGAGAGTTGTAGATATTCGATTTTAGGGGAGTAGATTTCAAAAAAGGGGAGTAGATTTAATTTTTTTACGTAGAGTAGTAGAAATTTTTTGAGAGTAGTAGAAGTTACTGTCAAGGTAGCAGATTTCAAGAGAGGGGAGTAGATTAGGGTTTCTGCGTAGAGTAGTAGAGATTCTACAATAGTAGTAGAAATTACTGTCATGGCACTAGATTTGTAGAAAGAGTAGTAGTTTTGCATTTTGTGAAACGCACATAATATTTGGAGGAGAAGATTTCTTACAATAGTAGTTGAGGAGTAGAAATTTAAAAATCATCGCGAGAGTAGTAGATCTGCTCCGATAGGAGAAGAGTGAGAACGCTGTGAAGGGGTGAATGGATGAAGGCTGTATGTAACATACAAATTCTTTCAAGAAAATAAGTTTCAAAGTTTTTCATTTTTTTTTTCAATACAAATTGGCGACTTGTCTTCTTTGTCGCTTCTGATTCTTCGACACTATGATCAATACTTAAATTTATGTTACATACCACTTTTATCCACTTGGTTGTTCCTTATGTATTTTGCCACGCCAAATCCAAAAATAATAATGAAAATTGCCCAAAAGTGTAATTTTTGGTGCGTACTGAAAAAATTTCATTAATTTTTTCGTATTCAGCGTGCCAAAGTACATAAGAATTTGTCTATCAAGTAAATTTAACGCACAAAATGTTCAGTTTTGTCAAATTGAATAAGACTGTATACGTCATTCTAGACATTTTTCGAAGAGTCTTCTGAAATATTTATGGAACTACACCACACAACCTTTTTTTAAAAAGTAGACCATTTTGAAATTTTGTGCTTATTGCTTATTGCACAAAATTTTCAAACTAAACTATAAAACTGTAAAGAGTTCTACACACTTTTAAAAACAGTAAATTGTTACAAGCTACAAAATATTTGTGGAAAGAATAGCATTGAAAAAGACAAATTTACAGGTCTTTTCTGACAAAAGTTAAAATGTTTGTTGCATGCCAATGATAAGGTAATAAAGGCGGTTAAAAACTTCAAACCGCGCCAGAATAGACCTGTAAAGTTGTTTTTTTCATAATAAGCAATGTAATTTAATTGTTTTTTTTATGTGAGGAGGAACCAATGTATATCCTTGCATATTGCTATCCAATTCCTACTTTACTTTTTCTTAAAAGTATGCCATTAAAATAAAAAAAAATTTCCGATTTTTCTTTGAATGTCCAGTTGAAAACGGAAAAGTCCAGATATTTTTTTTCAAAATCCAGACGAAGATCATTTTGCATGTGGCAACCCTAATTGACACCATCCCCTCTACCTTCTAGCGCTGGCATACTGGCATGCCTCCGCTAGGAAGGAAGCTCAGTTTTTATGATTTTTACTATATCTTAAAAACAAATCTGATAACAAAAAACCGTAACAGATCTGAAATCAACGTTCAAAAATTAATTTTTAAAAAAAATTTCCGAAATCAGGATTCTAACCCACGTTTCGAAAAACATAAAATATCTTCTAAATATTTAAGCACATTGCGTAGAAAATCCATTGACACCACCCCATCTCCCTTCTAGCGCAGGCATACTATCATGCCTCCACTAGAAGCGAGGATGGAATGTGCAATTTCTTCCCATAACAGGCGTGCAGGCATGCCTCTAGCGGAGAGGCCTTGCGAAATTTACTACTGGGTTGCGTCAGACGCTTCGCGACTGTGCTATTCGGGCAATTAGGGATTTTAATTATCGCGTGGGGATTTTTGATTTTAGTTTTTTTAAAATAAAGTTTAGTTAAAAATAGCGCGATAATGTCAACAAGATTTTAGGATGCTAGAGTTGTCTTGTTTGTATACAGGCGGAAAAGTAAACAGCTCATATTCTTCATGCCAAAAGAACGCCGGCCATTCTTTCAAAATTTAAAGTTTTCTGATATTGACTACAGTATTGTTAGGGATGGCAGTGATGACGAAAGTAATTCTTGAATGAAACTTTGAAAACTTCATTGTTTTCAAAAGTAAATGAAGGCTTGGGGACGGATTCTCGTTCAGTGAAGTTGTCTTAAGTGATGACATTTTTTCATATTTTATGCACAGATCAAAAAGCACAAAATTTCAATTATAAGTACAACAACTGGTTTTGTGTATTTATAAAAAGATACAAAAATGTTATCAATTCACCGCTCCACAAAAAGAAAATCCGACCCTTGTACAAGCTTTACAGTTTGCATTCAAGAATTACTTTCTTCGCCACCTTAAATATATTTCCTTTCTTACTTTTTTCCTAATTCTTTTTTCTAATAAGTAAAAGTTGGAAAACCATAAATTTTATGTTATCCAAAATATTTCAGAATAACTTTTGTTTAAATGAAATTGTACAATTATATTTTTATTTTTTTATTTGTACTTTTTAAGGTTATTGGGAAAAAAGTGTATTAAAAACCATCTGCAAAATAACATGAAAAGATTGTGTTTATTCATATTCGAAATTTAGGGAATATGTTCAAAAAACATAATGCAAAATTGTTTCTATAAAAGATTACAGCGACCTAAAACAAAAAAGCGATGCGACAATCGTCTGCCGATCAAGGTAATAAACAAACAATCGAACATCAACGAATATCTCTCTCTCATGTATGCAAAATTCACACGTATGCAGAGAATTTTGATTCTTTTTACGCTGGCAAAAAAAAAGAAGGTGTTCTTATTCCGTTAAAAAAATCATCGGTTTTGTTCTGGGCTCGTCATATCTTTTCCATAAGTTTTAACCGATTATTGTACCTTTGCATTTTTTAAATTTCATCTGTCTAAACAAAAAATTTGTATCAAAAATTTGAACATTGATTTTGTTTGGAAAAGTAATAATGAAAATATTATATGCATTTACTGAAGGAACCTTTATAAAAAAAACTATACAACTTTTTTGGAATAGGTTAGAACATGTGAAATAAGATACGTCATTATAAGGGAAAAAAATAATGTTAAAATCAAAGCTTGCATTCAGCTACCAGCCAATTTAAAAAAAAAAGAAAATTTGGAGACCGGGATTTGAACCCCCGGCTACGGAGTTTACATTACTTAACAGAGTCTAAATGTATTATATATACATATTTTGTACTAAAAGTATACCAGAGAATGTTAATTATAGAGAAGGTGCATAGAGGAATTTCTGTTAATTTTTATCCAGATTTTTGAGGAACTTTCAGTCGGTCAAGTTTTTCTTTAAGTTCAGCTTTTGTTTTGATTATGCGTACAAACTGGTTTTGGGTTTTTTAAGCAATTTACAATTCTTGTATTTTGGTGATGCTTTTTTTAAATATTTTTTTATGATCACTATTTGTTACATACCCTGCGTCGAACGGGTTGTATAAAATTTAAAAATAAATATATATAGGAACTTGGGACAACTTCAATGGACGCCGTGAAACTTGGTGCCACTTGTAATCCCACCCGGCATGATCCACCCAAAAAATGCCCAAGAACGCACTTGGTGGCAGCTGTAATCCGACCCGGCATGGTTGACCCAAAAAATGTCCAAGGACGCACTTGGTGGCAGCTGTAATCCCACATGGCATTGTTCATCCAAAAAATGTCCAAGGACGCAGTTGGTGCCAGTTGTAATCCAACCCGGTAAGATTCACCCAAAAAATGTCCAAGGAAGCACTTGGTGGCAGCTGTACTCCCACCAGTCATGGTTCATCCAAAAAATGTCCAATGACGAGCTTGGTGGCAGCTGTGATCCGACCCGCATGGTTCACCCAAGCAATGTCCAATGAAGCACTTGGTGGCAGCTGTAATCCGATCCGGCATGGTTCATCCAAAAATGCCCAAGGACGCACTTGGTGGCAGCTGTAATCCGACCCGGCATGGTTCACCAAATTCATAAGTTCATTGACCTACTTTTAAATTTTTCCCTTGTTCTATTGTTTTTTTTTTTTGTGTGCACAACAAGGAAAACAAAGAAGATCAGAAGATTATTTCAAGGTCAATTTCGACGTGTTTTAATTTTTTTTTTGTTAAGTCCTTTTGTCGCTTTAAAATTGAAATGCACCTAGTACATAGATTTCCTTAAGCACTTAGTGCATTTAAATTTTTAATATACGCATTATACTTAGACAGTTTTACTTCTCGCTATTTATTAGCCACTTTGCAGAATTTAATTTATTCTGCTGGTGTTCAAAGTTATTAATTACTTTACTTATTTGCGTTTTTAAGCATAATAAACATATAATCAAAATTAGATCAGCGGGTATTTAAAATGCAATAATGTATTTTAAATTAATTTAAATTGGTTTTTCTTGCTTTAATAAATGCTCTACAAAACTGACAAGTCTATTCCTTACATATTCGCCAAATTTGTATATTCCTTATGAATAGAAATGTATTAATACAAGAAAAATGTATTAAAACATTTAAATAACATTAAATTCGGCAACGTGGCTAATAAATAGTGAGAAGTAAAACTGTCTAAGTATATTGCGTATATTCAAAATTGAAATGCACTAAGTGCTTAAGGAAATCTTGTTGCTTTGTGCATTTCAATTTTAACCGACGATATGAAAGAGTTATTTTTTTGTAGGAAATCATTAAATAGTATTGGGAGGAAATTCAAAAATGTATACAAGCACAAACGCATACAACATTTCAGCAATCCATCGATGCAATTAAAAAATTGCAGATGTGATCACTAAAAAAAATAATAAAATAGTAAAAACAAGTTTTTCAAAATATAACCCTTTAACCGACTAAAAAGCAGAAAATAAATTTCCTTTAAGTTAATTTCCGCAATTTCGATTTAAAATTAAGGGTTTTTGGCTACTTTGTTCCTAATATCTTTGCAGATTTCGAAGTCGCCAAAAACCCTTAATTTCATTGTAGCTTGAAAGAATCGGAAGTTATGCCATGTTTAAAAAAAAAGGGGTTTGAGTCCCCCACGGCCCCCTACTCCTCTGATGGACCCCAAAATTTAATAGAATGCATTGTCACCGGAGTTCTATCAGTGTTCCAAATTTCAGCTCTCTAGCTCATGTGGATGTGTATGAAAAAGCTCGCCGCAGATTTGAGGATATATATATATATATAGTCCACCCAAAGCAAGTTAATATAAGGGTTATAAAAATAAGCACTTGTGAAAAAAATACAATTTATCATTGATTAGCAAATGTTCTTGGTTTCTTTGTTGTTGAGCGGACACAACGACAAAAATATAGTATCGCGCTATTTTGAACTAAAACTTTATTTAAAACTCTATACTCGAAAATCCCCACGCGATAATTAAATTCCCTATTTGCCCGAATAGCACAGTCGCGAAGCGTGGGATTTAAGACGACCCTCGCGGTATGGTATCCCCGTCCGAACGAACAACACGAACGCGCGAAAACTTGATAACTAAACTTTTAAAACCCTACACCGAAACTGCCGCAATATATATATATATATATATAAGTATATATATATATATGCCGCAATTTATATATCTATATATAAGTATATATATATATATATATATATATATATATATAAAAGAAACGGAAATCTTTTTCGACACAAAGAAAATAATACCGAACACAAACCCTTTTCAAAATTGACACAAAACGACCCAATACCCAAATATCAAAAATTATATTTGTTTAAACGCAATTGATTTGCGGGACCAGACCAACCTGTCTGAAATCCCTCGCACGATTCTTTGCAGAATCTATTCACCAGCTGGACTTCGATAAAATTCGATGTCCAGCAACAACTTGGCTCTGATGTGGGACAACACAAACAAAAAAAAGGAATAAGGAAGAGGGGGGGAGGAAAACGGCCAAACAAATTCCAAGCAAACTACTTGGACGGAAACACTTCACCAAAACAAATCACGACCGAACACAACCTGTCCAACTCTATTCAATTCCTCAAATTCAAAACACTAAATGGCCGACTGCCACAAATAAAATAAAGCAAAATAAACACTAGCTGGCAAAACTAAACCAGCGCGCAAAAATACTCCCTTTGGAACACTTGTCCTCCAGCCACAGTCCGACGATGGCAACAGCTCCACTTCACCACTCCAAAAAAAATACAATTTAAAAAAAAGGAAAGAAAATTATCCAAATTTTGGAAACAACTAATTTAAGATTCAATTCAATTAGAAAAAACCAAAACTTTTGCCACTCTCCTTCTTCCCTGCTCAAAAAGAACTAAACGAAATTAGAATATATGAGCGCCTATGACGCTCACTTTCCATTTATCTTCCCACATACAGAGAGTGCGGCTTACGCAGAAACCAGTGTCCGCAGTCGGTGCTTTACCCATACCTATATGCGAAAAATCTCTTCAGATTTTTCTAGGTGTGTTTGGCAAATTTACATATACCCCCCTGCACCCACCAAAATGAAATATACATTTTGGCGGCACTCATGTACGTATAGGCGAAAGCATTAATGTTCTCAAATTCCTCTCCCTAATTCCTTTAAAAAGTACAAAAGCTTTAGTCCAGGTTTTGACAATTTACTATTGTAATGGCGAGGCTGGCAATACCCTCATCGGATCGCCGCCGCTCACTGAGCTAACTTAACGAAAGCAAAAGCGAAAGAAAGGAGAAGAAAGCAAGATAACTTTGACAGCTCAAACAAAATATTCAGTTTTCTTCTTCCAGGCGCCGGCCGCATTTCGCCCGCGAGTGTCGAATTTGTTTTGCTTAACAAATTAAGCAAAACAAATATATTTATATAAAAAGTGACAATCAATAAAATTGTGCAGTGCGTTAATTCGGTCAGTGCGTGTGTGATTTTGTTCCTCCGATTTTGTTCGCCCGTCGCCCCGAAAGGGAAACATAAAAAAACAAAACAAACAATAAAAACAACAACATTCGTGTCGCGATTTTATACCGCGACAATAGAACAAGTAAATAATTTATATGAATTTAGGTCAATGATCTTATTGCAACATAGAATTAATGCAAAATACGAATGACTATGTTGTAAATATTTCCGAAATTAAATATATTTACATACATTGCTTCAATAATAATATTCAATACAAATGTAACCAAATCATGAAATTATTATAATACTAGAATTGTAAATTGCTTAGAAAAAAAACCCAAAACATTTTAGCGCGTAATTTTTTTCTTATTTTTTATTATAACACTTATATAAACTTGCTTTGGCTTGACTATATATATAACCCTTATATTAACTTGTTATATATATATATATATATATAGCAAGTTAATATAAGGGTTATAAAAATCAGCAGTAGCTCTAAAATCAGTAATTCAAAAAACTAAAAATCATATTAGCTTTGCTGAAATAGTAATAATTCAAAAAACTAAAAATCACATTAGTTTTGCTGAAATAGTAATAAGAATCTTTACAATACAAATTTTTGTTGTATGTTTACAATTCAAATTGTAAACCAACAAATTATTAAAGTTCTTCTCGTCGGTTAGATTAACCGACGAAGAAGGGTTGGAGAGTTTTTACCCGTCTTTTTCGGATGAATCTACCGACCTTTCTTTTTGTGTAGCTACCCTTTTATTTTAGTGGGATTAGAAATGTGGAAAACCGTATAATAGTAAAAATAAGTGAGTAAGTTTCAGTCGGTCTAAGCCGACTTACATATCGTCGTCGTTTTAACCAAAATCACTAAGTCCATTTTTTCCAAGAACGAGATACGTACGCCATCGTTCCAATCTATAGTAATCCTACAATCTGTGATAGTAGCCTAAGTCCTGCATACTCCAAAGTCCAAGTTACAAAAAATTAAAAATCACTATGGCGGCCGTGGTGCAGTGGCCTCTGCTTCACGATCGGAAGGTATCGGGTTCGACTCCCACCTGGGGCAAGGCAGAAATTTGTTTTCTGTTTTTATGTGTAGACCGCCACTCTCTCGCCAAGTTCTGGCAATCTTGCGAGAGTAAATTTGAGAGTCCTTGCCGTTCGGAACACGCAGAGAAAAAACATGGTTGACCCAATCATATTTTAAGGGGAACATATTATGATTGGCGAAATGATTGCAAAAACCATCCACATGATTGGAAACTGAAAATGTACATGGTTGCAGCCAAAATGTACATGATTGCAAAATAAAAATGTACATGGTTGCAGCCAAAATGTAGATGATGGTTACTAAATATTTCAAAAGCCCTGTGCTTTAAATGAAATTTAAGTCGAGAAGGTTCGTTAGTCTCCGTAATGAAAATTGTGTTGAATTTGAAAAGAAAAGATGATGTTTTCCAAAACGTTATAATATATATATATTTCCTAAAATTGTTCTCGTACAAATTTGTCGACGATCTTACCTATGGTAGTTATAAACAGCGAGTAACTTTAAAGTATTTGGCGCTTTTTGGCTATGCCGAAGTCGCTGCTTCGGGAGAACTCCTAGTGAGTTAAACGCCCTCTATCTTTAAAAAATGCAAGTATCTTAATTCTAATTTAATTCAAAAATTCACAATGACGTTTGGCTTAAACATTGCCGCCCGCCTTGCAGCATCACTGCAAAATTTCTCTTAATCCTACGTAAATCTAAAATAGAAAATAATGAGTACGTTGCATTCATAATTGGTACTAGTGCATATATAAAAATTAATAAAATTCATATTTTAATTCATTTAAATTCATTTTAATTCATTTTTTAATTCCAAAGCGTCAATTCCAAATATATTCCATAGAAAATCCTAGTCCATACCCCACTCCTATCCTTACAACGCCCATGAGCCCGAAATCACACACCCAAATATAGTGTGCTGTGCAACTGGTTGCCCAATTATCCCCTGCACTAAACCTCTTTTAATAATTTTGGGGAACACATCCGCTCCCAAACAAAAATACGACGGATCCGACACATAAAACGTTTCGTCCGCCAACTGCAACTCCTCGAATTGGTCACGCACCTGTGCGCCGATCGAGTGCGACGGTGAAAACCTGCAAAAATTCGGACGGACTTCTGCGTATACATCCAAGCGCCCAAATCTACCACCCAATGTGATGGTACACCTCTCATCCGATCCTCTCCCTACAGTCTTCAACCTCAATCGATCCACCAAATACCGTGAGACCACCGACACGGGGCAGCACTGATCTATAATCAGGCGCACCTTCTCACACCTGCCGTCATTGATGATCCTCACTCTTGCAGTTGGGTATATGAGCGCTATGCGCTGTGTGGCATGCCTTGGTACCAAATCAAGAGAGTGATACTCGGGTTGCCTTTGTTCAGGTCGCTGACGGTCTTGGCGACGCTGCTCCTGGCGACGATGGTCTTGGCAACGATGCTCCTGGCGACGATGGTCTTGGCGATGATCACTCCAATGACAGAGCTGACGAGACGTTTCGTATTGGTCGAGAACCGATAGTCGTGGTCGAGCTCCCGAACGACGATTGTACTCGAGGTCAGACGATCTAGGTCGGACTCCCGAGCTTCTGTGATGATTTCCGAGGTCAGACGATCTAGGTCGGACTCCCGGACGCTGCGAGTTTCTCTCGAGGTCAGACGGTCTAGGTCGGACTCCCGAGTTATTGTGATATTTTCCGAGGTCAGACGATCTAGGTCGGACTCCCGGACGCTGTTGTTTCCTCTCGAGGTCAGACGATCTAGGTCGGACTCCCGATTGGTTGCGTGAGTTTTGACGTGGTCGAGCGCCAGTGTTGCTATACCGAGCCCTCAGTGAATCGATAATTTCCCGGGCATCCATTTGAGGCTTTCCGTCACTCTGCCAAACTGGTCGTAATCGACGAGCTTGTTCCCTCGGTGGGGCGATTCCCTCTAAATCGTTGCCCATTTCACTTCCCAGAACAGCATTAGCTTCCGATAAAGACGGGGTACGCGATGATTGCTGCGGCACTTCGATGACCGTTTCTGCTGCCGAGCTCATGTCGTCTCGATATTCCTCCTCTGTTGACTCCTCTTCCGACACAGTGTCGCCAAACTGACGAGGGCCTTGCTGAGATGCTTTTGTGACCGGTTTGTCCACGTCTTCATCATGCAGCATACTATGGTGCTTCTCCTGGCAATACTTACACCTCACCTCACTATTGCAACCAACGAGTACATGGCTCCTCGATAAGCAGTTAGAGCAATACTTATGCGTTAGCACCTCACGCAGTCGAAATTCCACCGTCATGTTGCGAAACAGAGAACAAAACTGCATAGCGTGTCCGAGATGGCACACCGGACATTCGAATTTGGGTTTGGCGCGTTGTTCCGCCTTGACCCTAAAGCGTGGCATATCGTAGTTATTGGCTGAAAATGGGGTTACAAGGTACGGTTTTTATTTTAACAACTCGGAAGGACAATCAATTTAACAATAGGCCGCGTAATTGACCCCCTTTGGGTTCGTACATCGGCCACCCGGACTCTTTTGTCTTCTCCTGCATAAACTCTCGTTATCCTACCAAGTCGCCATTCATTTGGAGGTAAATTCTCCTCTCTCACTACAACCAAATCATCAATTTCCAAATCTCTTTGGGGAAATTTCCATTTATACCGTCTTTGAAGCTGAGGTAAATATTCAGACTTCCATCGTTTACAAAACAACTGATGCATAGCTTTAATCTTTTGCCATCTGTTTACAATGGACATTGGGTTATCAGTAACTTCTGGCTCTGCAATGCCTATTAACGGACTACCGATTAAAAAATGACCTGGAGTTAAAGGGGTTAACATGTCAGGATTTTCTGACATTGCACTAATTGGCCTCGAATTTAGGCATGCTTCAATGCGCGATAACAATGTGGTGAACTCCTCAAATGTAAATTTCATTGCTCCTGCTACCTTTCGCAAATGCGTTTTGAAACTTTTGACTCCTGATTCCCACAGTCCTCCCATATGGGGAGCTCCAGCAGGATTAAAATGCCAAACAATTCCCTGATACAGTTGACTGTCGACCACTACATTTCGCGCAGAACTCAAAAATTCACGAAATTCTCGTTTAATAATTTTGGACGCTCTTGGACAAAATTAGTTCCATTATCTGAATATAAATCTCCTGGACAACCGCGACGAGACACAAACCGGGCAAAGGCAGCTAAAAACGTAACCGAAGATAGGTCACTCGTGACTTCTAAATGTATTGCCTTCGTAGAAAAACACACGAAAAGACACACATAGCCTTTGGTTATGAGGCACGCACGACCAGTATAATTTTTTATATCATAAGGACCAGCGAAATCGATACCAGTTGTCGCGAACGGTCGCGAAAACTCAGTGCAAGCTGCAGGTAGGGCTGCCATAAGCTGGGAATGTTCCTTTTTCCTATTTATTACACATACTTTACAATTGTGTATAACGGTTTTTACTAGATTTTTTGCGCGTATAATGAAGAATTCCATCTGTAATAACCGTAATACCAGATTATTACCACCATGCAATGAAATATCATGGGTGAATTGGACCATAAGTCGTGAAAATTGACAATTGTATGGTAAAATAGCAGGATGTTTCTCTTTATATGAAAGAGATGGCGCTAATGCCAATCGCCCACCAAGCCGCATTACGCCCTGTTTATCCAAGAAAGGGTTCAATGTCAAAATCGAGCTTTTATTGCTTAGGGGTTTCTTTTCGGAAATCTCACGATATTCATTTGGAAAATGTACCTTTTGAGATAACCCGACAAGCCTATTTTTCACATGGTCAAGTTCTTCTTTCGTTAGCTGCGCTGACTGAACCCGGTCCTGGTTGCTATACTTGGGACAGACGCGATAGTAAAATCTAAACACTAATGCCAATATGCGCAATGCTCGTGGAAGTGATGAAAATCGATCTAAAATATCTTCAAATTGGTTGAAGTACGCAAAATGGGTTTTAATCGGCCTGCTTTCTAGCGACGTTGCAAATTCTCCATAACCAGAAGTCTGCGGCCATTCCCCTTTATTTTTGCAGAGCCATAGGGGCCCTTTCCACCACAATTGGTTGTGAATCAAATTCTGCGCAGAAACACCTCGGCTACCTAAATCAGCAGGGTTATCTCCAGAATCGACGTGATACCAATTTGTGTTACTAAAATTTTTGATACGCGATTTGGTTACTTGAGTTGATAGTGCTCGATGGTCTGACTTAGGGGACTGAGGGGGTTTTGCTGTTCCAGCCTGATTAGCAGGTGGATTTATAAATTCCCTATGTAAAAGAGTATTATGGCGCCTCTTACAGGTCGCACAGCTAAATTGGCTTTTACAGTCCTTCACATGATGTGAATATCCTAAACAATTTATACAGAACTGATGTTTACGCACTGCTGCTAACCTTCCGTTTATGCTCATGCCCAGAAATGTAGGACAGTTTCTAATGGAATGCTGTAATGTTGGACATAGTTTACAATTAGGACCAACAGTCGTATGGTGGGATTGCACTTTTTTATTTGAAAATGCATGTTGAGGTGGTGAAAATGATTTGTTCCTCTCAGATTTGTTTGATACTGATCGGAGATCTGAAATTGTTTCCAAAGTTTGGAATCTATTTGTTAGGAAAATGTCCAAATCTTTCCACTTTGGAATCTCAAACTTATTGTTTATGCTTTGCTCCCATAAGGAAAGCGTAGCTTCAGGCAATCGAGTTGAGCATAAGTAGGTAAAAATTGCATCCCAATTCCTGACATCGATGTCAAATAATTGTAATGTTGAAATGCAATTATTTATGTCACGTTGTAATTTTTTCAAAGAGGCGCCGGATTCGCAATTAATAGCCGGTAAGTTGAAAAGTACTTTTAATTGGCTGTTGACCAGAATACGTTTATTTTCTTACCGGTCCGAAAGATTGTTCCATGCCTGCGCGAACCCGTCGTTAGTCAAAGGAGATTTTTTTACAATATCTTTTGCTTCCCCTCTTGTCTTCTGATTTAAATAAAAAAGTTTCTCGACCGGTGTAAGACGCGAGTTGGTAATATAAATGGCAGAGAATAAGTCACGGAACGATGGCCATGTCGCATAATCACCATAAAATACTTCAGTATCACAAGGAGACAAGCGTATATGGTGTCCAGGTGTATTATCGACTATTGCCTCAGCGCCTTGAATGTTTGGAGTACTTTGGGCTGAAGTATGGTGCGCCGTTAAATTATGCGCGAATTCACCCATTTGTGCCGCTGTCGCAATGTACGCATTGTAACAAGTTTTAAATTTTAATTTTATTATGTCGATCGCGCCCTTATTTTCGCCACAAGTCTTCATCACTGCTTTCAGACCTATGTCGTACGCCTGCTTCAACTGCACCCATTGGGACTTTAATTCTTCGCGCTGCACTTCCATAGAAAATATGCTGTGATCTTCCTGTCCCGTTTCGTTGAAGTCCCGCTCGAATTCTAAAAGGGCGTCCGCTAAATTCACGAACTCTTCCACCGCGGTCATTTTGTACAATATTTGTAATTTATTTATTTAAAAGTTATTAAAAAAAAATACGAGCGAGCACAAGGGATATTAAAATTTAATTTGTAAATTGGCCTAGTTACCAAAACCGCTCTGCAATTAAGAAATTCCTAAAAAAAATTGTAATAAACACCAAAATATTTCGTTCTTATACGAACACCTTTTATTTTTAAAAAAAATATTTATAAAAATATCAAACAAATTCGCAAATGTGGACTGTAGGGTATTAAAATATACGGCAATGTTTAAATATTTGATTTAAACAAATAAAAAGTGCCGATAATATAACTTTGTGAAAAATTTTATATGTATAAGTCAGATAGGCCGACTGTAGGTTTTTAGCTTTTGTACATAAAAGCAGCTGTTTGAAGCTTACCAACAAATTTCCTTCTTGTTGTTGTTGTTTGTTTCGTCACTATCTCCTTTGCTTTCACTATTAAGCAGAACAATAGTGAAAGCAAAGGTGAAAGCTTCACTTTTAATGTAATTCACTTTTATAATTTACTTTACTTTAACACTTTTTCAAATAAATAAAATATAAAATTCACACTTTCACTTTATCTTTAGTTTATTCAATATTTTGCTCTCTTTTTGTGCCTTCTATGTATGTATGTATTTTTCGTATTTTGACACTTTTTTTTTAGATTTTGATTTCTGTTGGAGCTTTTTTTCCTTTCCTTTTTTTTTTTTAAATTTTATCACTTTACTTTTCACTTCACTATTAGAAATTATATTATATTTTTATTTAAATTAAAACACTGAATTAAAAGAAGCAAGGCTATTAGTAAGCCGAAGCAGAAACTCGCTAGAGCCAATTCGTTGCCAATGCTGGAAATTTCGCGAGCGCCAATTCGCTTCAAGGGATTCAAGCTATGCTTAGAATTTGTGACTTTATTTGTATATGTGCGTGGGAGGAATTGGTCGAATTTAACGAAGATGATTTGGTGTAGCGAGAGAGTGAATTTAAATTGAATTCAGCGAAATTTCGTTCGTTTTCTTTTCCTATCTATTTCTTGTATTTTATTTAACTTAAATTAAGTTCAATGCACTTTTATACATAAGGTACCAAATAATTATAGAATGCAACTTACTTTGATGATAATGACGTTCAAATTTATTTGCTGCTACAGCTGTTGGTGTTGATTTATTTGCTGCTACAGCTGTTGATGATGATGATGATGATAAAGGGGGAGATGGCGAATATGTCGTCGTCTCTGCTTTCAACACTTTAAATTTTCCGAATCCTGGATCGATGGACCAATAAATATTTCAAAAGCCCTGTGCTTTAAATGAAATTTAAGTCGAGAAGGTTCGTTAGTCTCCGTAATGAAAATTGTGTTGAATTTGAAAAGAAAAGATGATGTTTTCCAAAACGTTATAATATATATATATTTCCTAAAATTGTTCTCGTACAAATTTGTCGACGATCTTACCTATGGTAGTTATAAACAGCGAGTAACTTTAAAGTATTTGGCGCTTTTTGGCTATGCCGAAGTCGCTGCTTCGGGAGAACTCCTAGTGAGTTAAACGCCCTCTATCTTTAAAAAATGCAAGTATCTTAATTCTAATTTAATTCAAAAATTCACAATGACGTTTGGCTTAAACAGTTACAATAATGTAAACCAATTTTTAGTTAACTTTTAATTAAATTTCAATATCCACTTTTTAGTTATTTTAAATTATATTATTAATATTTCAATGTAATATCAGTAGATTGTTATATTATACTAGTAAATTTGCCCGTGCCATGCACGGGTAAAAAAACACACTAATTTGAAAAAATTAAATGTTTACTTAATATATTTTAGATGCAAAAATATTTTCTATGTTTTTAAAATTTAAATGTAATTTTTTTTTATAGAAATTTGTGAAATATGTAATTTTTTATTAAATTTTGTAAAGAATAGAAAGAAATTTTGTTTGATGATGTAATTGTGTAAAGTTGAACTGTTACATTAAAAAAGAAAGATTAAAAAAAGAAAAAAGAATATCAAGCAATGGATTCAAAAAAAAATACGACCGGTGGCGGGCTTGAACCTATGACTGCCGCAGTCATAGGCCGAAGCTCTAACCAACAGACCACAGCCAGCTATAAAATAAATTAAGCTAATGGCGATATAGTTCATCAAGCTGTATGTTGAATGTGTATATACACACAAAAAGTAACAAATATATATGTAGCTTTGATTTACCATTGCCACCTTTAAGGAAATAATACTACCAAAAGGCTAGCGTTGCCACCTAACAATGTTTTCACCTGTTACGGCTAAACATTATTTCCGATTGTCGATTATTTTTATTGCAAAGCGTTTTAATCACTGGATTTTTTTCAATTTTTACTTTCGTATTATGTATATTGACGTACTAAAACCGAATCTGAATCTTTTATTGTAGCAAGAATCTGCTTTCCGATATATCAATATTTTTAAGTTTTGATTTCCCCTTTTACAATTTCTTGAGTGACTTCTAAGAAAGGTGTTCATTTTGTAGTATTTTTTTTCGGGAATTTTAATTTATAAATGATTCACATTTTTATTTGTTTTTATGAAATTTCTCACCTTAAACAAATATATTTTCGCATTTGCAACAAACATTTTTGAGTAAGTTTCGCTGCGGCTGCGGTACTTCGCGTTGATGTGTGCGGACCGTAATGTTGTACTGGGAATATATTATAGTGTATAGCAGAGAAGAGCGTCGGTGCACCGAAAACCAGTTTCAAGCTACTCGCCAAAACCCAAGTGCAACTCCCAACTCGAATCCGTGTCGACGGATGCCACAAGTGTTCGGTGCTTGTGGATCCGAGTTCGTACGAGTGCACACGAGAAAAAAATTAAATGCTTGTGCCATTCGGCAAAAACTCGAATGACCTGGATAGCCGGATTAACTTGGATAGCTTGCGCATTGAAGTTGCTTGTGTGCGCTTGTGGGTTATTTGAAGTACGGAAAATGTTCGTATTTTGTATGTAGCATTGAATTTGTCGTTGCTTGTGTGCGCTTGTGGGTTATTTGCACTACCGAAAATTTTCGCATTTTGTATGTAGCATTCAATTCGTCAATTATTTCGTGAGATATTATAGCTGATTGATTTTATTAAAATATAAACACTTAATAATTTTTTAATAACAAAAAAGGAATAGTTTTATTGAAAAATCTTATTTGTAGCAAAAAAAATAAAAATAGGAAATTCATAAAGAAAAACTTAAAAAGCAAAAAAAAGTATGCAATTTAAATTTTAACTTAAAACTATAGAATTTTAAAATTATTAAGAAATCTTAAAACTGAGCTTAAAAATTAAAAAAAAAAAACAAATGACTTAAAAAACATAAAATTATGTAATTCATTAGAAAAAAACTATATACATTATAAAACCTTAGTTGCTATATCAATTTTTTTATATGGATTCTTTGAACATTGAATTAAGAAATATTATACTATCTACTGTCTTGGGAAGTACACGATTTCTTTTCTCTACAATAATATTGCCATTTCACTGCTAAATGATGTTTCAATTGCAACTTTCAAATTACAACTAAACGAAAATATTTTTAGGACATAGAAAATTAGCTGCTTTTGCATATGTTTTTCACAATTGCAGCAATTTTTACCGACACGACAAGTGGAACCATAAATTTGGGATTTTCCTAAATCCAAAATTCGCGATTTCAAAAGGGTTAACAAGCTGATCATAAAAAATTATGCACAGTCGTTTCTTTGTTAATATATTGCAACAGCAAACGCATTCTTCAACAAACAACAATGAGACAGCGACACCAAACCGCAACATAACAAAACAAATTCTTACGCAGCGCGACACATTTGGCATTTGCCTATCGCAAGCAGCGCTGTGAATAGGACATCGCGAAGGAGTTCGTCGCAACTCGACATTTCTCGCTCATAACAGCGAAGAAAACAAAGCGTAAAAAAGTGTAGGCGCCAGCGGTCGAACAATTTTCTGATCACATTTTTATGGTGCGACTTGTCGCGTTGGTAAAGAGTGCAGTATTTTCATGTCCTGGAATTGATGGAAAAAATGTAAAAGCAGCTTATTTAAAAATTACAATTAGAACATCGATTATTTGCGCAGTGAATGAACCCCAAAATATTACGAGTACAATTTATAAAATACATAGATACATTCTACATTATAGTAGGCAGCTATAGATATTGTTTCTTTACTGAATAGTCAAAGAATTTTCATACAAATAATTAAACAATAGTCTTAGAATAATTTTTTTCTTTATGGACAAATTTTCATGCGTTCAAAAAAACTAAAATTTGGTGCATTGTCTAAAAGTAGCTGCATTAATTTAACAAATTTTTTTCTCAGTGGAAAAATTAGCATGTGTAAATCTAAAATTTGTTGCACTCTGTAATGACAACAACATTATTAAAAACAATTTTTCTATGTGGAAAAATTGTATGTGTACAAAAAAATTAAAATTTTGCACGGTGTAATAGAAAGTAAGTTTTTTAAAACAATTGTTTTTACCATTCCGTAATGAATTCAATATTCTAAAATTTTCCTACATGTCGCACGAAACTTAACAATACAAAATACGAAAATTTTCCGTACTGCGCAGTGCGCACTGCTCATTCAACACAACTTGAGCACACAAGCTATCCAAGTGCTTCCGCCTATCCAGGTCATTCGAGTTTTTGACGGATGATGCAAGTGTTCGAGAGCGGCAAGTGGAAGTGGATTCGCAACTTGCTAAAACAGCGGTTAGCTTGCCGGTAGCTTGTGGGCTAAGCTACTCGGCGCTATTCTCTGGTGTATAGGAAAGTGTAATATGGAAATCTAATACACCACCGTAATAGGTGAAAATAGTGTTAGGTGGCAACGGTAGTCTTGTGGCAGTGTTTTTTTCTTTAAGGCAGCTTTACGTCGAAGCTATTTTTGTTTATATGTGAAATGATTTTTTGTGTGTGTATATACATGAAAGCGTTTTGCATACAGCATGCCGAAGTTAATCGATATTAGGTAAAGGTATTGTATGAGCATTAGTGGCTCTGGCGAGAAGGCGCTTAGTTCGCTACTTCATCTTACTTACATTCGCTGCGTTGTGGGTTCGATACCTCACCAGGGCGGCTAACATTTATAAGAAAAACTAGAGAGTGGACTATCTTCGGCTATACCGAAGCTGAAATACCCCCACACTGTAGGAAGAAGTACCTCGAATATAAAAAAATGTGGTCTCAAGACCCTATTTTGACCCAATTATTGGTGGTTTTGGAGCCCGGAACATGTCCAAAATCCATTTCTAAAAATTTCCAATCAAATCCACCAAAAAAAAATTTTGGTCTCAAGACCCCATTCAGACCCTTATATATGTGGCTGCGGAACCTCGGACCATGTCAAAAATACGTTTCTAAACATTTCCAATCGAATACAACAATAAAAAATGTTTACCTTTTTTTTCGGTGTATGGGAGCCACGCCCAGTTTTTATCCGATTTGGCTGATTCTCGAACTTGATCTCAGTATTCACGAGAAAAACATGTACCCAAAGTTTCAAGTCGATATCTCCAAAACTGCGACCGCTATCGTGCGGACGGACAGACGGACAGACGGACATACAGACGGACATCGCTAAATCGACTCAGGAGGTGATACTGATCAAGAATATATATACTTTTCCATACCGGACACGCCTCCTTATGGGCGTTACAAACGTTGTGACAAAGTGAGTATACCCTGCCACAGTGAGTGTGGGGGTATAAATATATATGTGAATATATTTGTAAGTGGCTCTGGTTCCTTCTCACGAACTCAGCGTCGTGTGGACGAACCACCAGAAGAAGGGCTAACATTTAAAAAAAAGAAGGTTAACAACTTGCAAAAATTTTGTAAGTGAAGTTGTAAATTTTGAATCGGTTAGTGTTAGGGACAGACAGACAGAAAGACAGAAAGACAGAAAGACAGAAAGACAGGAAGACAGAAAGACAGAAAGACAGAAAGACAGAAAGACAGAAAGACAGAAAGACAGAAAGACAGAAAGACAGAAAGACAGAAAGACAGAAAGACAGAAAGACAGAAAGACAGAAAGACAGACAGACATAAAGACAGACAGACAGACAGACAGACAGACCAGGACAATTATTGGACAAAGTATATTAATTAAAGAAAAAAAAGTTCATATAAATTTTTCTTTACATACTTACGTTTGGCCGTGCCGAGATTTGAACCCGGGACACTTGGGTTGCTGACGAAGCGCGTTAGCACGTTTACCTACTACTGCCTTGCATTTATTATGTTCTAAATGCATACATATACTAACCGTATGACATTTTCGTGAGTATTCATTCAGGCCAACCATTATATGATTGTCATTATCATTATTGAATATCCCATCATGTTAATTATTGCCTGCATCATATTATGATTTCTGAAATCATTCGCTTTGTCACCCCAACCATAAATGATCGCTACAATCATAATATTATTATAGAAAACTAGAGAGTGGACTATCTTCGGCTATACCGAAGTTGAAATACCCCCACACAGTAGAAAGAAGTACCTCGAACATAAAAAAATGTGGTCTCAAGACCCTATTTTGAGCCAATTATAGGTGGTTTGGAGCCCAAACCATGTCCAAAATCCATTTCTAAAAATTTCCAATCAAATCCGAAAAAAAAAAAAAATTGGTCTCAGGACCCCATTTAGACCCTTATATATATGGCTTCGGAACCTCGGACCATGTCAAAAATACGTTTCTAAACATTTCCAATGGAATACAACAATAAAAAAGACTTGAAAAATTTTTACTTTTTTTTCGGTGTATGGGAGCCACGCCCAGTTTTTGTCCGATTTGGCTGATTCTCGAACTTGATCTCAGTATTCACGAGAAAAACATGTAAAAAATGTTTCAAGTCGATATCTCCAAAACTGCGACCGCTATCGTGCGGACGGACAGACGGACAGACGGACATCGCTAAATCGACTCAGGAGGTGATACTGATCAAGAATATATATACTTTTCCATACCGGACACGCCTCCTTATGGGCGTTACAAACGTTGTGACAAAGTTAGTATACCCTGCCACAGTGAGTGTGGGGGTATAAAAATGTATTATCTCTGCGATCATGCTCCAACCATATTTTTTCTCTGCGTGAAACGGCATTAAAACTGTAGGTCCACAATTATCATATACACTTGCCCATGATAATTGCATTAAGAAGCTCGGCCCAAACCCCTCGAGGGTTGTAGTGCCAAATATGTATGTCTACAAATTTTTCAAATTTTTACTCAGTCAAAAAGCACTATGTTTTGTTTTGGTGTTATTTCTGCGTCCCTGGGCCAAGATTTTTAAATCTTTTTTTGCGATTTATCAAAAACTGGCCCCCCTTTGCAATGAGCCCAAAACCATTCCAATCCGACCATTTTTAGCCGAATGATTTGCAATTTCTTCAAAAAGCCATATGTTTGTCTATCAGAATTAACTAAGTCCTTTATTCCGAATTCTTCAAAAAACGGTTTCTTTATGCATTGGTCCACCAACATTCGAAATCGACTAGTTTTGGTTGAATTGTTTATTTTTATAACGATATCTTTGTCAATCAGAACTACCTAAGTCCATTTGTCCAATTTTCTTCGTCCCAGCTCATCAATTTCCCAAATTCTGTGGACTATTGCTCAAGGGTTCTTTTTATGCATTGAGCCCAAAAACATTGATATCCAAACAGTTTTGGATTTTAGAGCTAATTTTTGTCTTGAAACGCAAATATCTCAAAACTATAATTTTGGACTTAGTAATTTTTGTTGGAACGACGACGATGTACCCTACACATACTGGGCCTATTTTAAATCAGCCATCTTGAATTTGGAAATTCCAAGATCACGAAGTTAAATTCTCGATTAACTTTGCCCAGCTTTGAATTCAGCCGACAAAAAAGAGCAAAATTACCCGACAGTGGGTAAATTTATTGATTTAAAATAATATATATTGTTGTTGTTTTCGTTGGAGTAATTGATTTCACTGCAAGGTAAATTCAAAAACCTACCTAATGTTATCAAAGATATTCCCGATATCTTAAAAAACACCACGTTTATCGAAATAAATGCAATAGCGGAATTTAAACTTTTTAAATATTTTTTTCACACAATTGTGTAGCACAGTACAAACATGTGCGATCGAGTCGATTTTTACAGAAAGTGAAGCTTGAGTAAAAAAACAACTCAATATAGTTGTCAATCCTCTCCCAGTCGACTCTCAAATCTTTCAAAAAAAAAATCAAATTCGTTCATAGAAAAAAAAAAAACGAATCCCCTAAACGGTCAACGGTGTGAAATTAATTTTATTCTTCTCTTTAAAAGAAAAATTTAATATCAGGAACGTTGTGGTAAAAAATTTTTAACACCGAGATGGCCTCCGGTCCGGGAGGAAGGGACCAAAATTATTTCGCCCTTCTTGGAGAAGAACCGCCTAATAAACGTTCTCATCGACCCAACATAAACAATCACTTAGATTTCCCAAAAATCAGTAACAACAATCAGCTTAATCGTAAAATCCCGAGTCAATCAAATTGTCCGAAATTTCTTTTACATTAAAATGTAAACTCCGAAAAGCCAATAAAATCTTTCAATATTTTTACAATCGCTAAGGCTCTGGAAAGTATTACACTCGATAAATCTCTTTCTACATCTTTCACCAGAGAAGGTCACTTTTTGATGCTTACAAAAAATTAAACTCAAACTTCTAAATTTCTAAAAGCTACAAAATTGTCCAATTTATGTGATATAACTGTTAGCATGCACCCGTCACTTAACTCGTCTAAAGGCGTAGTCTACTCGGAACACCTTTGCTCATTAACCGAAAACAAAATTGTTGAGGGCTTGAAGCAACAATCAGTTGTAGAATGCAAAAAGATTACCAAGTTTAAAGATGGTAAAATAACAAATACTCCGCTACATATAATCACATTTAATCTTTACGAAATTCCAAAGGAAATTGATATTGCATGGTTAAAAGTGAAGGACCCCTATATCCCCACACCCATGCAATGCAAAAATTGTTTTGTGATAGGACACACTAAGAAGCACTGTAAAAACGAAAAGAAATGTAATGTATGTTCCATTTCTGATCACGAAACCCCTTGCACAAAAGTAGAATGCATAAACTGCAAACAACAACACCGATCAAACAATGGAGAATGCCCAACATATAAAAAACGAAATAATAAAATACAAAACAATTAACAAAAGCACTTATCGCGAAGCAACGGAGACAGTTAACTGTCACCAAAATGACTTCAACAAAAACTCTCCCGTCGAATCACTAAATGAAGCAATAAGCAAAAAACAAAAATCAACTCACTCTAAAAATAACAACAATTATTCTAACAACAACCAACAAACCGTTACCAACCCACTGACATCTCCCACACTAACTAATCCTACTCAAAACTCTGTCACTACCATTTCTCAAAACTCCACTCCCTCTCTAAACAAAAATCCAATCTCTCTATCACAAACCACAATTCATCCATCTAACACAATTTCCTCAAAAAAGTCACCTATCCAAGATCAAATCACTCTATCTCCAAATCAATCCTCAACAATTAAAACTCAAAAAAAATCAGCACTAGAAATCGAAAAATCAAACTCAATTCCACCAAGTCCCCTAAACTCAGTTATCGACTCAGATGCTATGGAAACTTAATAATCTCTCTCTGAAGTATAACATTATACTCCAGTAGAGTGATCACAACAATTTTTTCTTCATTAATTGATATGGTCCTTAGAATCCTTCAATGGAATCTAAACGGATACCAAAATAATTACGATGAATTATGTTTAATTCTACGGAACTTTAATCCTAAAATAATAGCCTTACAAGAAACTCACTTAAGAACCAACCCACATTCAAGTATTATTCCAAATAATTTTAAATTCTACGAAAAAAATTTCGAAAGTGATCTGAACGATATAATATCAAACATCACCATACCAATTGTATTGCTTGGTGATTTTAATGCATGGAACCCACTGTGGGGTTCAACAACTCACAACGAAAAAGGAAAAATTTTTATCAAAATTTATTCAAAACAACAACCCCATTCTTTTAAATGACAACTCACCCTCCCATTTCTCGACTTACTCAACTTTCACACACGTTGACCTTACACTGACCGCTCCCCCACCTAACCTAACCGCAAATTGGTGTATTGCTGATAATCTTCATGGAAGTGATCACTACCCTATTTACATTTCCTTATATAACGAACAATCCTAAAGTTCAACTAAAAAAACTACTCGCTACAAAACGGAATTACATAGCTGACTGGAATAAGTTCCAAATTGCTATAGATAAGCATATGTCCCACATCCCACAAATCGACAACATTAACCAAAATGCTGCTTTGATCCTAAAAAAAATAAAACTGTCCGCCAACATGGCAATACCCCAATCTAGCAACAAATACTTCAAACATTCTGTTCATTGGTGGAATGACACACTATTGAAATTACAAATAGAAAAGAAAAAACTCTGGAAAGTAGTCAAAAGAAATCCAAATTCAATTAATACCATCCCTATATCTCTTACTTATATAAAATTCTTTGTGAGTATGTATGTATGTAGGTTTGTATGTATGTTTGTTCCCTTATAATTCAAGAAATACTTGACCGATTTTAATGAAACACATACCAAAATGTAGTTAATTTCATTGATCTCATCATAGGCTATATGCCATTTCATAAAATTTGGGCGTTCGAAGTGGGCGTGGCAAATATTAAAATCTAAAATGCTATAATTTATGCAGTGTTTAACCGATTTCGCTGAAATTTAATATGTGATTTTGGGGGATGAATGGGTAGCATGTTGATTCTGAAAATTTGAGGTCCGCCCACTGCCACGCCTTAAAATTTCTAAAGCTCTGTAACTCGGGTCCTATTCAAGGGATTTCGCTGAAATTTTGGATTTGGTGCTGGGAGGTGAATGGGCAGAGGGATGACTATTGAAATTTAAGATCCGCCCACTGCCACGCCCTAAAATTTATAAATCTCTGTAACTCGGCTCCTATTCAAGGGATTTCGGTGAAATTTTGGATTTGGTGCTGGGAGGTGAATGGGCAGAGGGATGACTTGCAAAATTTATTTTTATTTCAGTTGCTTAAATAATACATATAACATTTCTACGTTAACCCATTCACGACGAGTGTTACCATATGGTAACGCTGATAGCGTTCCACGGCATATTCAATTAAAAAAATATTTGAACAAATATCACTAATCTGTTTTTTGATTTAAATAAAGCATGCTTAGATCTTTCTTTTGATATATAATTCTAAGCAATCGCTCGTCAGTAGCGATCGTGGCGGATAATTGAAAAGTAGTGTTTTTGAAAAGTGGGCAAAAACAGCGAAAAGTCACGACCTTTCCAGTAAGAATATTTTTCATTGCCATAGAAAGTTATATATTTTAAATATTTTTTTTTTGGCATTTGGGTAGTATATCAAAGTATTAGAAAACGTATAAAATAAAATTATTTATAACTTCTGTGTTACCTTTTTATCATTTTGAATTTTGCTGTTACCATATGGGCACGCTCGTCACAACCCTAGCAAATTTAAATTTTCTTACTGAAAATGTTTGTATGAGCTTTTTTTATGTAAAATTAAATATATTTTATTTGTATATTGATTTGAAAGTGTGTTTGTGTACTTAAATAATTAAAAAAAATTTTTTTTTTAACATTCAGATTTTAAATAATTTTTTGTACGTGTTTATATACATATTAGCGTACATATTCGAGTATTTTTTGTAAAATGAAGTAAATTTTTTCTATATATTGGTTTGAAATATATTTTTTTTAAACTTTTTTCATATAAAGTTAAAAATATTTTATCTATAAATTCTACTTGGTGTACTTATGAAAAATTAGCAGCACCTCTTAAGTTGATTTAGCCATATCCGTATGTCTGTACGTTATTTTGATTGGTATGGGCTATTGAAGGAGCTAAATGAAAGCTATGCGGTCCAAACATTGAATTTATCCTTTGGAAATCCTAGAAGGAGTTGGTATTGCAAATGGGCGAAATCGATCAGCTGCCACGCCTACCTTCCATACAAGTGAGAGTCGAGTTTTGTAACAAATGTTACCCAATTTCACGGGAATTGTGGTAGGAAAATTCTCCGTAAAATATATTGTCCGCTTTGCGTCGATGGTGAGTGCCGCAAAAGCTATATGAGCAATACCCCGATCATGACATGACATCGTGACGCATACAAAATCCACGTCTAAGATGGCTAGGTCATGCCGAGCTGATGAATGTAAAAAAGTGCTACTAAATGGAGCACATGTGAGTACCGTCGGTGGAATGAGCGGAGGATGGCCACCAGGTCTCAGATGGAAGGGTGTATGGTATATATAGGCTTACTTCGACCAGCTGAAACTTACTCAATTGGTTTTTAACAAATTTACATTACGATGAAGACATTTAGGCGAGCATAATTTTATCCGGCTGGACAAGATTATTATGAGGAAGATGAAGGAGGTACTTCCTATGGTCTTCATCGTACACCTCTTTTACAGCCATGTAAATTGTGTATGTCAAATGATGACGAGGACCTTTCCAATTGCAGTTCATATGGAGATATTTCTTATGTTATTGAAAACCTAAGCAGTATTTTGGTGTAGGCGGAGATACATATCATATACAGTGGCGGACAGATAATTAGGCCAGCCTTTTGTAGTAATTTTGAACGACTACCAAAATTGTAAGAATATCAACTTGAATACTATTGAAAAGGTTTATTGGACCCCATTCAATGATCACTACCAGGACACTTATCAAGAAAATCCTAGTTGAAAACTGACCTACTTTTCTAACTTTTTGCCTAGGAGCTATAAAATTTTTTTTTTGATGCAAAAATGTGCGTTTTGTAAAAATAAACTACTTTGCTGAAGAAACTTTTGTGATCAAAAATGCTCCTGAATTTATAGAATTTTTTTAACAAAATATTTTTTTTAAAAAACTTTTAGATTTAAAAAAATTGGTCGATAAAAATTTTTTTTACAAAATAAATCTTAAAACATTGCTAAACTTTCAAGAATTTAAAATTAAAGTAGTTATAAACAATAATATCTTAAATTAGGTAATTTTGCTAGGGTTGTGACGAGCGTTACCATATGGTAACGGCCAGCGCTGGGCAAACGGTAAGCGGTCCAAAAAAAAAAAAGTTAGAAATTCGTTTCTTAGGCCATTTCTAGGTATTCCTGAAAAAATCTTGAAAAAATTCCGAAAATTTCGCTCTCGTCATTAATGGGTTAACATGAAATTACAAAATTATTGCGAGCGAAGCTGTGGGTATAAGCTAGTATATTATAAAACTGAGTGTGTGTCTGTCTGTCTGTCTGTTTGTGCCTCAATCACGGATAAACGGATGTACCGATTCTCTTGAAACTTTCAGGATAAATTCTATAGGTATCGACATGTAACAAGCTATATGCGGTTGGGATTGGAGAAAGGGGCGTGGCACCTCCCATACAAAACAAAATATGTCTACAAGGTAATTTAGTAACTATTGAATTGTATTTGAATTGAATATTGAATAATAAATACGAAATTTATCACGAAGTTGCATAATAACTCTACCAAGCTTTATGCCAAATATGAGCATAATTGGACAAGGGGCGTGGCACCGCCCACACAACACGTAACTTAAATAACAGCTAATTAAGCAACTATTGGATATATTTTAATGAAATTTGGAATGGAGCTGTATAGTATGTTTCCCAGCTATGTGTCGAATATGGGAATAATTGGACAAAGGGGCGTGGCACCTCTTACACAACACATAACTTAAATAGCAGCTAATTAAGCAACGATTGAATATATTCTAATGAAATTTGGAATGGAGCTGTATAGTATGTTTCCCAGCTATGTGTCGAATATGGGAATAATTGGACAAAGGGGCGTGGTACTTCCCACACAACACATAACTTAAATACCAGCTAATTAAGCAACTAATTGATATATTTTAGGGAAATTTGGAATGGAGTTGTACTGCTATGTGTCGAATATGGGAATAATTGGACAAGGGGCGTGGCACCGCCCATACAGTTTTCTACCCCATATCACGGCTTTACTGATTTTATTGAAATTTTAAGGTAAAATTGTGTTAGTAATGGAATTTGCAATAGGACATAAGAGGTTGGATTTGGACAACGGGGCGTGGCACCTCCCATACAACAAAAAATATTATTAAAAAGTAACTTAGTAACTATCGAATATTAAGTGGTCCATGCCATCAACTGCGCCCTTGCACATTTTTTGGGTGAATCATACCGGGTGGGATTACAGCTGCCACCAAGTGTGTTCTTGGACTCTTTTTTTGTGAATCATACCGGGTGGGATTACAACTGCCACCAATTGCGTCCTTGGACATTTTTTGGGTGGATCATGCCGGGTTGGATTACAACTGCCACCAAGTGCGCCCTTGGACTTTTTTTGGGTGATTCTTACCGGGTGGGATTACAACTGGCACCAAGTTTCACGGGGGGAATAAACCATCAACTACAGCGCCATTGAAATTGTCGCAAATTCCCATATATATTTATTTTAAAATTTTATACAACCCGTGCAACGCCGGGTATGTAACAGCTAGTATATTATAAAACTGAGTGTGTGTCTGTCTGTCTGTCTGTCTGTTTATCCCTCAATCACGGCTAAACGGCTGTACCGATTCTCTTGAAACTTCCAGGATAAATTCTATAGGTATCGACATGTAACATAGGATATATACGGTTGGGATTGGACAAAGGGGCGTGGCACCTCCCATACAACACAAAATATGTCTACAAGGTAATTTAGTAACTATTGAATTGAATTTGAATTGAATATTGAATAATAAATACGAAATTTATCACGAGTTGCATAATAACTTTTCCAAGCTTTATGCCAAATATGAGCATAATTGGACAAGGGGCGTGGCACCGCCCACACAACACGTAACTTAAATAACAGCTAATTAAACAACTATTGGATATATTTTAATGAAATTTGGAATGGAGCTGTATAGTATGTTTTCCCAGCTATGTGTTGAATATGGGAATAATTGGACAAAGGGGCGTGGCACCTCCCACACAACACAAAACTTAAATACCAGCTAACTAAGCAACGATTGAATATATTGTAATGAAATTTAGCATGGAGTTGTACAGCATGTTTTCCCAGCTATGTGTCGAATATGGGAATAATTGGACAAAGGGGCGTGGCACCTCCCACACAACACATAACTTAAATACCAGCTAATTAAGCAACTAATGGATATATTTTAGTGAAATTTTGAATGGAGTTGTACTGCTATGTGTCGAATATGGGAATTATTGGACAAGGGGCGTGGCACCGCCCATACAATTTTCTACCCCATATCACGGTTAAACGGCTTTGCTGATTTTATTGAAATTTTAAGGTAAAATTGTGTTAGTAATGGAATTTGCAATAGGACATAAGAGGTTGGATTTGGACAACGGGGAGTGGCACCTCCCATACAACAAAAAATATTATTAAAAACTAACTTAGTAACTATCGAATATTAAGTGGTCCATGCCACCAACTGCGCCCTTGCACATTTTTTGGGTGAATCATACCGGGTGGGATTACAACGGCCACCAATTGCGTCCTTTTACTTTTTTTGGCTGAATCATACCGGGTGGGATTACAGCTGCCACCAAGTGCGTCCTTGGACATTTTTTGAGTGGCTCATGCCGGGTGGGATTACAACCTGGCACCAAGTGCTTCCTTGGACATTTTTGGGGTGAATCATACCGGGTGGGATTACAACTGGAACCAAGTGTGTTCTTGGACTCTTTTTTTGTGAATCATACCGGGTGGGATAACAACTGCCACCAATTGCGTCCTTGGACATTTTTTGGGTGGCTCATGTCGGGTTGGATTACAACTGGCACCAAGTGCGTCCTTGGACTTTTTTTGGCTGAATCATACCAGGTGGGATTACAGCTGCCACCAAGTGCGTCCTTGGACTTTTTTTGGGTGATTCCTACCGGGTGGGATTTCAACTGGCACCAAGTTTCACGGGGGGAAAAAACCATCAACTACAGCGCCATTGAAATTGTCGCAAATTCCTATATATATTTATTTTAAAATTTTATACAACCCGTGCAACGCCGGGTATGTAACAGCTAGTTGAATAATAAATACGAAATTTGGCACGAAGTTGCATAATAGCTTTTCCAAGCTTAATGCCAAATATGAGCATAATTGGACAAGGGCCGTGGCACCGCCCACACAACACATAACTTAAATACCAGCTAATTAAGCAACTATTGGATATATTTTAGTGAAATTTGGAATGGAGCTGAATAGTATGTTTTTCCAGGTATGTGTCGAATATGGGAATAATTGGACAAAGGGGCGTGGCACCTCCCACACAACACATAACCGAAAATACGAAATACTGGCCGGAGTACCACAAGGCAGTGTCCTCGCGCCCCTGCTATATATTCTCTATACTGTAGATATGTCCAAAAGTGATAGAACTCTCATATCTCTTTTGCTGATGACACTGCTATCATGTGCTCTCACTCAAACCCAGACATGGCATCTCTATACGTGCAAAAACACTTGGACACTCTAAGTAATTGGCTACATCGATAGAAAATCAAGGTCAATGAATACAAGAGCTGTTACTTAACCTTCACTCTAAGAAGGGTGTCCTGCTCTGAAGATAAACGGCCAAGTCGTCCCTGAAAGTTCAGAAACCAAGTATCTTGGAATGCATCTCGATCGCCGACTCACATGGACATATGGAATTGAACTCTGGGGCACTGCCTCTCCCTCGAACGTGGAAAAACTCCAGAGAGTCCAATCTAAAATCCTGAGACAAACTGCCAGAGCCCCTTGGTATATAAAAAATACTAACATCCACAGAGACCTGAATATACCTGCAGTGAAAGACGAAATTCCGAAACTTACCTGGAAGTACAAGCAGAAGCTCATGTTTCACCCAACCATTCTAGCTAGAAATTTACTGAGACCTCTGAATCCCTCACGTCTCAAACGAATCTAATATATTCCCCATATATTAGTTACGATAACTCCACATTGCCTAAATCAATGGATACAGGGCAAATAGTTTTAATCTGAATATTATAATAATAAGCTGAATTTCTGAATTTTTGAAAAATAATTGTTAGACCTAAGTTATTATTAGGGGATTCAATTGAAATAAATTATTATTAAAAAAAAATATATATCTAACCCAAATAAACATAAATTATCACATAAAGAAACGAGCTACCCAAATAGAAACGCCTATAACCATTTTAGAACTACAAGCTTGTCTATCATCACTCAAGGGTACTACTCCAGGATTCGATAAATTATCTTATCCAATATTTAAAAACCTACCTATCTCCGGAAAAGTTATATTGTGTCAAATTTATAATGACGTATTTAGCAAAGGCATTATTCCACAACAGTGGAAAGCTGCTACTATTATACCGATATCCAAACCTAACAAGCCAAAAAATAGTGCAGATAGTTATCG
This sequence comes from Heteromyza rotundicornis, assembly GCA_951394025.1. Classification (NCBI taxonomy): domain Eukaryota; kingdom Metazoa; phylum Arthropoda; class Insecta; order Diptera; family Heleomyzidae; genus Heteromyza; species Heteromyza rotundicornis. Next base: position 29,531,276 of record OX596013.1, on the reverse strand, counting down.
ACCGATCTCTCTTCTCCCTTGCATGTCTAAAATTTTAGAAAAAACTAGAGAGTGGACTATCTTCGGCTATACCGAAGCTGAAATACCCCCACACAGTAGGAAGAAGTACCTCGAACATATAAAAATGTGGTCTCAAGACCCTATTTTGAGCCAATTATAGGTGGTTTTGGAGCCCGGACCATGTCCAAAATCCATTTCTAAACATTTCCAATCAAATCCACCGAAAAAAAAAAATTGGTCTCAAGACCCCATTTAGACCCTTATATATGTGGCTTCGGAACCTCGGACCATGTCCAAAATCCATTTCTAAAAATTTCCAATTAAATCCACCAAAAAAAAAAATTGGTCTCAAGACCCCATTTAGACCCTTATATATGTGGCTTCGGAACCTCGGACCATGTCAAAAATACGTTTCTAAACATTTCCAATCGAATACAACAATAAAAAATTTTTACCTTTTTTTTCGGTGTATGGGAGCCACGCCCAGTTTTTGTCCGATTTGGCTGATTCTCGAACTTGATCTCAGTATTCACGAGAAAAACATGTACCCAAAGTTTCAAGTCGATATCTCCAAAACTGCGACCGCTATCGTGCGGACGGACAGACGGACAGACGGACAGACGGACAGACGGACAGACGGACAGACGGACAGACGGACAGACAGACGGACATCGCTAAATCGACTCAGGAGGTGATACTGATCAAGAATATATATACTTTTCCATACCGGACACGCCTCCTTATGGGCGTTACAAACGTTGTGACAAAGTGAGTATACCCTGCCACAGTGAGTGTGGGGGTATAATAATTTGTCGTAGAATTATGTGGTACCTTTCTAAAGAAAAACTGTTAATAAGCTGCTTTTAAAACTGGCAAGGGAAAGATGGACACGCTCCTCATTCTAGACGAACATATTTGTAACAAAAACCATTTTTCAATTTTATCGGGAGACATGGAAAAAGCTTTCGATAGAGTGGGATTACATTCAATTATTGAACAGCTCATTCAATGGAAAACAGGCCCAAAAATCATAAATTTTGTCAAGCAATTCCTAATTAATCGTAAAATCCGTGTCAAGGTTGGTCAGGAGCTCTAGGAGCACAGGGCTATCGAGAACGGTGTCCCACAGGGCTCGCCGTTGTCGGTGGTTCTCTTTCTGATAGCTTTTGACAAACTAAGTCACATCATTGATGAGCAAAAATTTTTCAACCATGTCATATATGTACGCCGACGATTTATACATTTTTTCAAAATCTGATTCAACAAAGTTCAATGAAGAGTTACAAGAATATTACCCGAAATTAAAAAACTGGTGCATTTATAGCGGTGCAAAAATATCAAGGGAAAAATCGAAATTTTTGCACATATGCAGAAAACAAAATTGTAATAATAACAATATATACCTCAACTCCACCAATGTAAAAATTGTAAATTATTTAAGAATACTAGGTTTAATTTTTAACAATAAGTATTTATGGAACGAGCATGTAAACACACTATGTAAATCACTTCAAAATAGACTTAACCTACTAAAATGTTTAAGTAATTTTAAACTGGAATCTAACACCAACTCGCTAATAAGCATCCTCAAAGCTACGATCCTGTCAAAAATTGACTATGGTCTCCTTATATATGGAACAACGTCTCAACGGAATATCAAAAAAATTTCCTCCATCTACCACTCAGCAGCTAGATTATCACTTGGATCTTTCCGCACCACCCCCATTGTAAATGTTTTGACCGAGTCAGGACTTATGTATATAAAGGACAGACAAACACTCTTGACTGGACATATGGTTACGAAACTGATCGACTCCGAAGGATCAGACATCAATAAATTGGTGCCTTAGAAAAAATAATTGATACAGCTTCACCACCACCGCACACCCCCGAAGTATGCCACCATGGAATTTAAAAATTCTCTGCTGAAGCAGAAACAATATTACACGCATGTAAATTAGCCAAAGGATCAAAACACAAACACTTGATATGCACAGACTCCCTGTCGACTCTTCTCGCCGTAAAAAATATCAACAATAACGAATCTACAATTTCTGTGATCAGGGACATCTTAATATCCAACAGCAACTAATTAAAACTCATCTGGATACCCAGTCACATTGGAATATGCGGTAATACTACAAATCTATGAACCCCTTCCTAATTCCTACCCTGTGACAATCTCCAGAAGGCACAGCATCATCTACACCCGCTTTCGCCTGGGGCACACCAGAATCACACACAAGCACTTATTTCAAAACTCCAATCCAACCAGCTGCCACTATTGCTACACCGACATCCTAACAATACAACACCTTATCGAGCACTGCCCCGCTACTCGTCATATCCGCGAAAAAATGGAAAATCCAAATATAACCGAAATGTTAAAAAAACGTCAATTTAGAAAATATTAAACAGTTTACCAAATTTATATGTAAGCTCAACCTGTATTTTGAAATCTAACCAAATTCTATCACAAAAATAATATCCATATTTAATTTAATTACTATTTACATCGAATTTTATACTTATCTCATCTTTAATACAATCTCTAAATAAAGGCCTTCGTCGCTAATGCTCTTAAAATTCTTTGGTTTATATAATTTATTATATATTTCAATAAAATAAATAAAAAAAAAAATAAAAAAAAACAACAACATGGAGAAAAGCTCTACTGCAACATTACCCGACGTGACAAAGACACTCCCTTATATATATATATATATATATATGACATGCTCAGAGGTAAAGAGCGATGAAATGTACTGACGTTCCATACATTTCATCGTTTTTTATTCTGAGCGTGTCATATATATTAGAGTGGTTCTTATTTTTCGATTTTACAAGATTAAACAAGTACACCCCCGCAGTTTGTTCCTTTATGAGAGAGATCCAACTTTTAAATTTTCAGAAAAAAATATAGATTTTGAAAAAATGGGTACTCACGTAGAACAAAATAAAAACGAGAAAAATTTAATAAAAAAGTCATAAATGTGAATTTCTTAAGGTTCTAAAATAACAAAAAAAATATTATTTAAAACAAAAAAAAAAAAATTATTAAAAAAAAGTGTTTCAAAGTACAAGTAAATTTTTAATTTTAAATTTTTATCTGGCCTTTATGGGGGTAATAAGAATGAAAACTTTTCACATATTTGTAGTCTCTACACTGAAAAAAAATACAGCTTTAAAACCAAGTAAATTTGGTGCTTGATTAAAGGACAAATTATTTCCTTAATTTAAGGAATTTTTCCATACTTTAAAACAAATTTACATTTTTCTTTATTTTAAAGACAGCTGATTTTATCAATTGTGAGCAAATTTGAGCTTTTTATTTAAAGAAATTCGTTTTTAATATATGGAAAAAATATTTTTTTTAGTATACGTGTCCTCAATTCTAGTATTTATTCCTCAATTTCAATAAATATTTTCCTATTTTAAATTCAAAGAAAATTGTACTTACTTTTAGTAAAAATCTTTGTTTTTAAGAAAAATATTTTTATAAATTGAAAGTAAGATTCAGGTTTTTTTTAAAAAGTGAGTATTTCAAAATAGAAATTGCTAAAAATAGAATTGATTTAAATAATAAAAAACAAATATTTCGCATAAATATAAATTTTTGAATACCCGTACGGGAGAATTGATATAAATAAAAAAAAATATTTGGCATGAATATAAATTTCTGCTTGTCCCAGGCGAGAGTCGAACCTGATACCTTTTGATCGGGAAGCAAAGGTCCTAGCCACTGCACCACGGCTGCCGCTGGTGTGAAACGTAGTGAAAATTAGACGCCAACGCAATTATGCTGTCTATAGCACAGTCGCAGGTCGCAGGTTCGAATCCCACCGAAGTGAAATCGTAAGTACATATTTGTTATCACTATAAATTGTAAATTTAAGTTAATAAAATGAAATATGATTTTAAAAAATATAAAATAAAAAGAAAAAGAAAATATAAAAAAATGAACAAATAAAATAAAAAAAAAAATTTTTGGAGAAATTTTTGTCTTAAAAACGAAGAAAAACTTCTTAGAATTAAAGAACTTTTTACTAAATTCAAAGAAATATTTCTGTTATGAAAGAAATAAGTATTAAATTTAAAGTCAAAATATATACTCATCTTAAGTAAAACTGTTCCCTAATTTCAAAGCTATCATGACTTTAGTGCTGTTTCATTCCCCTTTTTTCTTTGGATTAAGGCATTTTTCCTTAACTGGAGTACACTTTTTTTCAGTGTAGATCAATACCTTTCGTTTGAGTACCATATCGAGTACTAAGCGCCATACCAAAAAAATGGGGGGCAACTAAAAAGTGCGAATATTTTTGATTTTTTTTAAATTGTTATTATTTTTTGTTTGTATTGGAAACCAATATAGTGGCTTACTAACCCCCAAAAGGGAGTCTTCTGTAAAAAACCGACCCCCAAAATGCACATTTATGGTTTTTTTTCGTGAATGGTTCTAATTGTTAAACCCATTTTTATTATTGTTTTGCTCTACGTTGCTTTACGGGCCCTGAAAATCAAAATTTTTTTCTGAAAATTTCACAGTTCCGATAAAAGAAAAAACTGCTGGGGTGCACTTGTTCAATTTCGAAAAATCGAAAAATAAGAACCACTCTAATATATATATATATATATATACTAGCTGGCCCTGCGAACTCCATATCGGCCCAAATTCGGATAATGAATGTTGCTTTGTTTTTGATTTTGTGTCTAAAATGTATTATTTCGATCAATACAGATCAAATTGCACAAAAGTTTTCAACTGTGCGATGCAACGCAACAGTACTTCTTCTTCGTTCAGTACGCAATTGAGCCATACAAACATTCATTGGATTCTGCACGTTCCGTAGTTGGTCGAATCGCATGAGATTCGGTAGCTGACCGTGTATTACGATTGTGTGGGCCGATATTGGCTCTGCGGTTTTCTGGCATAATGTTAATCAATTGAATTATATACTGTAAGGGAAGTTGAAAACTTTGAACCCAATTAATGAAATAAATATTAAGTGAAATAAATATGTAGTGGTATACAAAGTAGCTGTAGGTGTGAATAACTTTCGTTTAAAATTTGTACTTAAATTGAATATCAGAAAATGCACAATTAATAGTGGAAATCGAAACAATTTTAAGACAAAATAAAAGAGTTAAAATCTGAAAAAAAAATGAAAAATGTTAAAAATCAAAGAAAGGATAAACAAAAATCTATAAAAATAAAATTAGGAAAAATGTAAAATTGTTCAAATAAATATAAAAATCATTGTGAACAAAATGCATTTATTTACCCTTTTCTGCACTTCACTTGCTTTGAAAATAATTTCTATTAGAATTAAATCACTCACAACCACTTTTTTTTCATATTTATGCTTATTTTTCACATTTTTATTAAATTTTATTTACAAAATTCCAATATTTTCTAACATTTTCAATTATAAGAAAATATATCACTTTACACAACACGAATGTCATTTCTCCAAAAGAATATTCAAGTGATTTCAACATTTTTTGATTTAATTTTAAATTTTTTTTTATTTGAAGCCACCAAAGCTGGGCATAGTTAATCGAGAATTTAACTTCGTTAACCCGGTAATAGTTAATCAAAAATTTAACTTCTTAAATTAAATTTCGTTGAAAAGTTAACTTCGTTAAAAGTTAAATTAAATAGTTAAATTTCCTATAGAAAACAAACAAAAAATATTTTTTTTACAAAAAACACATAAAAAATACTTTTTAACTATATTCAATTGAATGCCTGCACTCACAGATCCATTTTCCAATCGGTTTCAGCAATGCAAATTTGCTTTAAAATAAATGATACAAATTTGTATCAAAAGCAAAATTTCGTCTATGAAACAATTTATTTATATTCATATGAAGGCATACAAGTTTTATTAGAATATTAATATATATATTTGTCCAGGTCTTTCTGTATGTCTGTCTGTCTTTCTGTCTGTCTGTCTGTCCCTAACACTAACCAATTCAAAATTTACAACTTCACTTACAAAATTTTTGTAAGTTGTTAACCTTCTTTTTTTTAAATGTTAGCCCTTCTTCTGGTGGTTTGTCCACACGACGCTGAGTTCGTGAGAAGGAACCAGAGCCACTTACAAATATATTCACATATATATTTTTTCTTATAAATGTTAGCAGCCCTGGTGAGGTATCGAACCCACAAACGCAGCGATTGTAAGTAAGATGAAGTAGCGAACTAAGCGCCTTCTCACCAGAGCCACTAATGCTCATACAATACCTTTACCTAATATCGATTAACTTCGGCATGCTGTATGCAAAACGCTTTCATGTGTATACACTAGGGCATTCATCCCGAAGGCTTTTCGCAATCCCGCAATTTTCGGGACTTTTACAAGCAAAATGCATTTTAAAAAAATAAAAAAATGTTTTTATATGTTTTATTGGAAAACTGATAGTTCTAACTTAAATAAATAAACAAAAACATAATTTTTCAATTTATTAATTTATTATTTCAAATTAATGAATTTTTTTATTTTCAGTATCTTAGTTTCCGTTTCTTTAGGAATCTACACAATTCAATTCAAAATATGCTTAAGTAAGGTTTCTGAAATTACTTTTGTATCAGTTTTCAGTTTTACTTAATTATTTTTACTAAGCAATTCATTTTTGTCCAAATGTTGTCAAAACCTATTTTTCTGCTTACACGATTTTTATACCCCCACACTCACTGTGGCAGGGTATACTAACTTTGTCACAACGTTTGTAACGCCCATAAGGAGGCGTGTCCGGTATGGAAAAGTATATATATTCTTGATCAGTATCACCTCCTGAGTCGATTTAGCGATGTCCGTCTGTCTGTCCGTCCGTCTGTCCGTCTGTCCGTCTGTCCGTCTGTCCGTCTGTCCGTCTGTCCGTCCGCACGATAGCGGTCGCAGTTTTGGAGATATCGACTTGAAACTTTTTTTACATGTTTTTCTCGTGAATACTGAGATCAAGTTCGAGAATCAGCCAAATCGGACAAAAACTGGGCGTGGCTCCCATACACCGAAAAAAAAGTAAAAATTTTTCAAGTCTTTTTTATTGTTGTATTCCATTGGAAATGTTTAGAAACGTATTTTTGACATGGTCCGAGGTTCCGAAGCCACATATATAAGGGTCTAAATGGGGTCCTGAGACCAATTTTTTTTTTTTTTTTGGATTTGATTGGAATTTTTTAGAAATGGATTTTGGACATGGTTTGGGCTCCAAAACCACCTATAATTGGCTCAAAATAGGGTCTTGAGACCACATTTTTTTATGTTCGAGGTACTTCTTTCTACTGTGTGGGGGTATTTCAACTTCGGTATAGCCGAAGATAGTCCACTCTCTAGTTTTTATATTTTATGAGCGATGAAAAGTTTTATTTTTGTTGTATTAAACTTTTTTTATGGACTAATTTATTTAAAATGTTGTCCCGAAAATCCCGGGATTTAGGAAAAAATATCCCGGGATTTTCGGGACTAAAAATGGACCTTGATCCCGGGATCGAAAGCCCTAGTATACACACACAAAAAATCATTTCACATATAAACAAAAATAGCTTCGACCTAAAGCTGCCACCTTTAAGAAAATAACACTGCCACAAGACTACCGTTGCCACCTAACACTATTTTCACCTATTACGGTGGTGTATTAGATTTTCATATTACACTTTCATATTACACTTTCCTATACACTGCATATATTCCCAGTACAACATTACGGTCCGCACACATCAACGCGAAGTACCGCAGCCGCAGCGAAACTTACTCAAAAATGTTTGTTGCAAATGCGAAATAATATTTGTTTGAGGTGAAAAATTTCATAAAAACAAATAAAAATGTGAATCATTTATAAATTAAAATTCCCGAAAAAAATACTACAAAATGAACACCTTTCTTAGAAGTCACTCAAGAAATTGTAAAAGGGGAAATCAAAACTTAAAAATATTGATATATCGGAAAGCAGATTCTTGCTACAATAAAAGATTCAGATTCGGTTTTAGTACGTCAATATACATAATACGAAAATAAAAATTGAAAAAATCCAGTGATTAAAACGCTTTGCAATAAAAAAAATCGACAATCGGAAATAATGTTTAGCCGTAACAGGTGAAAACATTGTTAGGTGGCAACGCTAGCCTTTTGGTAGTATTATATCCTTAAAGGTGGCAATGGTAAATCAAAGCTACATATATATTTGTTACTTTTTGTGTGTATATACACATTCACCATACAGCTTGCTGAACTACATATATCGCCATTAGCTGAAGTTATTTTATAGCTGGCTGTGGTCTGTTGGTTAGAGCTTCGGCCTATAACTGCGGCAGTCATAGGTTCAAGCCCGCCACCGGTCGTATTTTTTTTTTAACCCATTGCTTGATATTCTTTTTTCTTTTTTTTATCTTTTTTTTTAATTCTTTTTTAATGTAACAGTTCAACTTTACACAATTACATCATAAAACAAAATTCCTTTCTATTCTTTACAAAATTTTATAAAAGTTCACATATTTCACAAATGATTTTCATATGTATATATAAATTATGGAGTTCACCATACGGCTTGGTTTACGTAACCGCCATTAGCTGAAATTATTTTATAGCTGGCTGTTGTCAGTTGGGTAGAGCTTCCGCTTTGTCTGCGGCAGTCTTGGGTTCAAGCCCGCCACCGGTCGTATTTTTTTTTTAATCCATTGCTTGATATTCTTTTTTTAATCTTTCTTTTTTAATTCTTTTTATGTAACAGTTCAACTTTACACAAGTACATCTCAAACAAAATTTCTTTCTATTCTTTACAAAATTTAATAAAAAATTACAGATTTCACAAATTTCTATAAAAAAAAATTACATTTAAATTTTAAAAACATAGAAAATATTTATGCATCTAAAATATATTTAGTAAACATTTAATTTTTTCAAATTAGTGTGTTTTTTGTCGTGCATGGCACGGGCAAATTTACTAGTTAAAAAAATAATAATAAAATTAATGAAAATTGGTTAAGAACAAATAGCACAGGCTATTCTAAACAGAAACTTGAGAAATGGAAAATACGATGTAAACATCCTGACGATATAAACCTCACGTAATGTTTAGAATGTTCTACAGAATATAGAACACTTCAAAATATATCGGCCTCTGTATTTAATTGTTTTGTGAAGTAATTTTTAAATTAAGTGTCAATATCAGTTCGAAAATAGTATGAATTCTTAATTTTAACTTTTTTTTTATATTCAATAATAAAAAAATTTTTTTGTTTTAAAGTTAACTAATGCTAGTTAATCGAAGAAATTTAACTTAACTAAATGAAAAAGTTAATGGTTTTCGAAATTAACTGAAACGTTAAAAGTTAACCAAATATTTAACTTCGTTAATTAACTATTAACTAATTAACTAGTAAATGCACAGCTTTGGAAACCACCTTCTAATTCGCTTCACAAATCACAACTGATTAGAAAAATTGGTTTACTCACAGATTACTCGGCACAAATCACTGAGTTTTGTTTGAAACACACTACCTCTGCATTACCTGCTTATAGTTCCGATCCAAACTACAGCTCTAAAAGTGCTTGATTCACCCATTGTAATTATAAACAAGTTAGTAAGTTTCAGTCGGGCAAGCCGACTTATACCTTACACCTACTGGGCCATATTGGATCCGCCATCTTGAATTTTGAAAATGCGACATCAAATTCGAAATCAGCGACCCCAAAAAACCCCTTTTACAAAATTTCATACTGTTTTGATAAAATCTTCAAATTTGGACTACCATATTGGTTCCGCCATCTTGAATTTTTAAATTCCGACATCAAATTCGAAATCAGCGACCCCGAAAACCCCACTATACAAACTTTCATACTGTTTTGATGAAATCTTAAAATTACGGTAAAAACACGATTTTCATTTATATGGGAGGTAGGCGTGGCAGTCTACCGATTCCGCTCATTTTCAATACAAACTCCTTCTAGGGCCTAAAAAGGATAAATCACTTCCGTTTTTGCCGCCATGCTGGACGCATCGTTTTGTTAAAGCACATGTTTTTATAAAAATTTGAGCTTTCATGAAATTTTGATTTCAATGTGGTGGTTAAAGCGAAAGTCAAGTTTGATTAAATAAAAATAAAAATGGACTAATACAATATCAATTATGACTAATTGAAAGTGAATTAACAAATCAATGAAATACCGTGAAATTTATAATTTTCCAACTTAAGCGTAGCGCTAAGTTAGGTTAAATTCGAACTAACAATTAAAATTAAAACTACTATACATACATTTTTTGTGGGATACCCTGGCAATTTGTGGGACTTTGTCTCCGCCAACCAAGAAAATATATACTTTTCCATACCGGACACGTCTCCTTCTTGGTGTTACAAACATCAGACCAAAGTGAATATACCTATACCTCATGAGGTGTACGGTATAAAAATATTTGTGTTTTCTTAAAATTTAGAATAGGTTGTAGGCTCTAAATCAAGTTGTAGTATAGGGTCGTTGGCAAGTTGAGGAATAACCTTGATGGCAAGTTGTAGTAAAGGAAAGTTGGCAAGTTGAGGAATGGCCTTGACGGCAAGTTGTAGTGTACGGTCGATGGCGATTTGAGGAATAGCCTTGACGGCAAGTTGTAGTATACGGTCGATGGCGATTTGAAGATTAGGCTTGTGGTCAAGTTGAAAAATAGGGTCGTACGGAATTTGTAGAATAGGTTTGAAAAGATTATGTCGAACGGACGTGTTTCAATCGGTCCCGTAGAAATAATCAAATTACTTTGTGAAATAAAATTCCAAGTTAGATCTGTGTCTAACATTCAAAATAAGGAAAAATTACCCCAACCTCTTTTGCGCATCGAATTGGAATTCGGCCCTAAGACCCTGCAAAAAAGTGAACCCCATCCTATATACAATCTGCGATATTTACTACACCGTAGAGTCAGTGTTGAGGAGCCGCATAAATGGTTGGAGCATGATTGCAGCGATCATATATACTTGCTACAATAATACTATGATTATAAAGACCATAGTTGGTTGGGGTAATCATGTAAATTATATTTAAATGATTATAGAGACCATATTATGATTTCAGAGAACATATTATGATTAGATTCCAACCATGCCAAAAACATGCTAGAGGCAATAATGTATATGATTGGATATTTAATATTAATGAGAGCCCAAATGTGCAATGTCCGAATTTTGAGTTGTTGTCTTTGCTTATTCCATAAAAATATAAAAAAGGTTTTTGTATTAGATTTTTGACACATTAAAATTCCTTCATTTTTATTGTTTGATATGAAAATACACCACCTCCATCTAGTCTTTCAATCAATAAATTATTTTTGGTTTGTGTTTTTGATAAATAAACAAATTCAATTTCAAAGAGCGCAGTTATACTATGTCCCGAAAATTGTTTTGGACATAGTATAGTTGGGCCTCTTCGAACTCAAAATAAGGAAATTTTGTATGAAAACAAATTTGAATGTCACAGAAGAATGCCATTTAATTTAAAACCATGACGAGTTTTCACTCAAACTTTTTTTCAACACTCCAAAGATGAATTAAGCTACATAAGAAAAATATTGGACCCAGAAAACAGAACTGCAATAATAACGAAAAATTTATTTCAAAACTTGTTTTGCGTTTTCTACAGGTTGGGAAAAATGGACATAGGATGGTTACGCTTTAAGGTATCGATATGATTAGTATATGTATGCATTTAGAACAAAAGAAATGCAATGCAGTAGTAGCTAAATGTGCTAACGCGCTTCGACAGCAACCCAAGTATCCCAGGTTCAAATCTCGGCACGGCTAAACGTAAGTAAGTAAAGAAAAATGTATATGAACTTTTATTTCTTAAATATAATATAACAATCAGCTAATATTACATTGAAATATTAATAATATAATTTAAAACAATTGAAAAGTAGATTTTGAAATTCAATTGAAAGTTGAATAAAAATTGGTTAACATGATTGTAACCATCATGCAAATTTTTGGCTGCAATCATTACATGTTTATTTTCAATCATGTAAATGGTTAGCTGCAATCATGTAAATGTTTAGTATAGTTGGTGCAATCATTTCGCCAATCATAATATGGTCCCCTTAAAATATGATCAGGTCAAATATGTTTTTTCTGTGCGTGCAGTGTTTGTGTTATTTGTGGTGACCTTCACCAGACCAAAATGTGCCCTAAATCGAGAGAAGACGTAAATGTTAGACATTGTAGTAATTGCGATGGAAATCACACTGCCCAAATGAAGCCCTTAAGAGCAGCAGCTACAACGACGTCAAACCCTACTCTAGCCAATTTGGCACAGATGAAATCATACCCAACACCCCAAGGAAATGGTGCTAATGCCGCACCACAACAGCAACAATTTTCAGACGCAAATGTACTCAAAGGCAATACCCAAGACCCTCCAATTATTCAGCCCGCCCAACAGAACATTGGCCTTGAACAAACACTACAGATGTTTATGCAAAACATGTCGCAGTTTATGAACGGCATGCAAACTATGATGCAGGAGATGATATACAATCAAAACCTGCTAATCCAGACCCTAATAAAAAATAAGCCATGAATGCGATAAAAATATCCTTCTGGAACACGAACGGCTTATGCCAACATAAATTGGAACTTATTCAATTTCTCAATTCATACTGTATAGATGTAATGCTAATTTAACAGACCCATTTTACCCAAAAACACTTTTTTAATATACCCGGATACAAGCTCTATGACACCAAGCACGAGGCGGATCAGCGATTCTAATTAGGGACAGAATCAAACACTACGTTCTGCAGGATTTTTGCACCGAATATTTCCAAGCCACCAGTATTTGTCTTGATGAGTACATAAAAGTATTAACAATATCGGCATTTTATTGCCCACCCAGATTCAAAATTACTGAACAGCAGTTTCAGACATTTTTTGCGACCCTTGGCCAAAAGTTTCTCGCAGCCGGAGATTACAATACCAAACACACGTACTGGAGCTCTCGACTGGTTTCTCCAAAAGGAAGGTTACTCTGGAATACCACCAGCAGACTCGGCATTGATGTGGATAGACGCGAAATTCCTGATGTTATTGATTTTGCAGTAATAAAGACCCTTAAACGAACTCAACTGACCATTGAGTCTTCAGTGGAACTTTCGTCTGACCATACACCTACAATTATAACTGTGAAATATGCGCCAATTTCAGAAGTCAACCCACCCGACAGGCTCACCAGCATACATACTGGTTTAAATTTAGCAAATATATAAGTGCGCATATTACCCTAAATGTGTCACTGAAAGATGAGGAACAACTGAATGCGGCAGTGCGTAACTTTACCCTTCTACTTACAAACGCCGCACTGGCAGCGACCCCAAAAATCAATAACAGTACCCAAAAAAAGGAATTTGTGCCACAAAATATAGCTGCGCTCTTATCAGAAAAGAGATCAATAAGTCGTGAAATGCAAAAGTTCAGATCACCCTACATGAAACAAAACCCTCGTTACACGAAAACTCCAAAATGAACTGAAGGCAAAAAACGAGAATGATCTGCATCAATTCAAGGAAAAGCTTACACCGACGAGCTCAACAAATTACTCACTTTGGCGTGCCACAAAAATTTTAAAACGACCCATAATTGCAGAATCGCCTATTCGTTTACCCAACGGAGACTGGGCGAGAAGTGATGCCGAAAAAGGTACTGCTTTTACAAGTCACCTACAAAATGTATTTACTCCAAACCCCCCAACTGCAAATTACCCGTTACCACAGCTCGCAACCAGGCCAAACTATAACCCACTAATCAAGAGAGGAAAAGCACTTATGGATGATATTGCCAAGTTGAACCCAAAAAAGCTTCAGGTCATGACTTAATAACGGTTAAAATGGAGAAAGAGCTACCATCAATTGATGTAACTCACTTACTGCACATATACAATGCTGTAACGTAAGTGTACCGAATTCCGGCCACTGATCGCAAGGCCAAAGTAAATGCTCTGGAAGATCCATTTAAAAACATCAAAAACTTAAACGAATATTTGTATCACATAGTCTTGGTTATTAACTTTTATTAAATACTAGCTGTTACATACCCGGCGTTGCACGGGTTGTATAAAATTTTAAAATAAATATATATAGGAATTTTCGACAACTTCAATGGCGCTGTAGTTGATGGTTTATTCCCCCCGTGAAACTTGGTGTCAGTTGTAATCCCACCCGGTAAGAATCACCCAAAAAAAGTCCAAGGACGCACTTGGTGGCAGCTGTAATCCCACCCGGTATGATTCAGCCAAAAAAAGTCCAAGGACGCACTTGGTGGCAGTTGTAATCCAACCCGGCATGATCCACCCAAAAAATGTCCAAGGACGCAATTGGTGGCAGTTGTTATCCCACCCGGTATGATTCACAAAAAAAGAGTCGAAGAACACACTTGGTGGCAGCTGTAATCCCACCCGGCATGATTCACCCAAAAAATGTCCAAGGAAGCATTTGGTTCCAGTTGTAATCCCACCCGGTATGATCCACCCAAAAAATGTCCAAGGACGCAATTGGTGGCAGCTGCAATCCCACCCGGCATGATTTAGCCAAAAAAAGTCCAAGCACGCACTTGGTGGCAGTTGTAATCCCACCCAGTTTGATTCACACAAAAAATGTCCAAGGACGCACTTGGTGGCAGTTGTAATCCAACCCGGCATGATCCACCCAAAAAATGTCCAAGGACGCAATTGGTGGCAGTTGTTATCCCACCCGGTATGATTCACAAAAAAAGAGTCCAAGAACACACTTGGTGGCAGCTGTAATCCCACCCGGCATGATTCACCCAAAAAATGTCCAAGGAAGCATTTGGTTCCAGTTGTAATCCCACCCGGTATGATCCACCCAAAAAATGTCCAAGGACGCTCTTGGTTCCAGTTGTAATCCCACCCGGTATGATTCACCCAAAAAATGTCCAAGGAAGCACTTGGTGTCAGGTTGTAATCCCACCCGGCATGAGCCACCCAAAAAATGACCAAGGACGCACTTGGTGGCAGCTGTAATCCCACCCGGTATGATTCAGCCAACAAAAGTCCAAGGACGCAATTGGTGGCAGTTGTAATCCCACCCGGTATGATTCACCCAAAAAATGTCCAAGGACGCACTTGGTGGCAGCTGCAATCTCACCCGGCATCATTCAGCCAAAAAAAAGTTCAAGGACGCACTTGGTGGCAGTTGTAATCCCACCCGGTATGATTAACCCAAAAAATGTCCAAGGACGCAATTGGTGGCAGCTGCAATCCCACCCGGCATGATTTAGCCAAAAAAAGTCCAAGCACGCACTTGGTGGCAGTTGTAATCCCACCCAGTTTGATTCACCCAAAAAATGTCCAAGGACGCACTTGGTGGCAGCTGTAATCCCACCCGGTATGATTCAGCCAACAAAAGTCCAAGGACGCAATTGGTGGCAGTTGTAATCCCACCCGGTATGATTCACCCAAAAAATGTCCAAGGACGCACTTGGTGGCAGCTGCAATCTCACCCGGCATGATTCAGCCAAAAAAAAGTCCAAGGACGCACTTGGTGGCAGTTGTAATACCACCCGGTATGATTCACCCAAAAAATGACCAAGGAAGTACTTGGTGGCAGCTGTAATCCCACCCGGTATGATTCACCCAAAAACTGTGCAAGGGCGCAGTTGGTGGCATGGACCACTTAATATTCGATAGTTACTATGTTACATTTTAATATTATTATACCCCCACACTCACTGTGGCAGGGTATACTAACTTTGTCACAACGTTTGTAACGCCCATAAGGAGGCGTGTCCGGTATGGAAAAGTATATATATTCTTGATCAGTATCACCTCCTGAGTCGATTTAGCGATGTCCGTCTGTCCGTCTGTCCGTCCGCACGATAGCGGTCGCAGTTTTGGAGATATCGACTTGAAACTTTTTTTACATGTTTTTCTCGTGAATACTGAGATCAAGTTCGAGAATCAGCCAAATCGGACAAAAACTGGGCGTGGCTCCCAAACACCGAAAAAAAAGGTAAAAATTTTTCAAGTCTTTTTTATTGTTGTATTCGATTGGAAATGTTTAGAAACGTATTTTTGACATGGTCCGAGGTTCCGAAGCCACATATATAAGGTCTAAATGGGGTCTTGAGACCAATTTTTTTTTTTTGGTGGATTTAATTGGAAATTTTTAGAAATGGATTTTGGACATGGTCCGAGGTTCCGAAGCCACATATATAAGGGTCTAAATGGGGTCTTGAGACCAATTTTTTTTTTTTGGTGTATTTAATGGAAATTTTTAGAAATGGATTTTGGACAACCACCTATAATTGGCTCAAAATAGGGTCTTGAGACCACATTTTTTTTATGATCGAGGTACTTCTTCCTACTGTGTGGGGGTATTTCAACTTCGGTATAGCCGAAGATAGTCCACTCTCTAGTTTTTTGTTGTATTCCCACCCGGTAAGAATCACCAAAAAAAAGTCCAAGGACGCACTTGGTGGCAGCTGTAATCCCACCCGGTATGACTCAGAAAAAAAAGTCCAAGGACGCACTTGGTGGCAGTTGTAATCCAACCCGGCATGATCCACCCAAAAAATGTCCAAGGACGCAATTGGTGGCAGTTGTTATCCCATCCGGTATGATTCACCCAAAAAATGTCCAAGGACGCACTTGGTGGCAGCTGCAATCCCACCCGGCATGATTCAGTCAAAAATAGTCCAAGGACGCACTTGGTGGCAGTTGTAATCCAACCCGGCATGATCCACCCAAAAAAAGTCCAAGGACGCACTTGGTGGCAGTTGTAATCCAACCCGGCATGATCCACCCAAAAAATGTCCAAGGACGCAATTGGTGGCAGTTGTTATCCCATCCGGTATGATTCACCCAAAAAATGTGCAAGGGCGCAGTTGGGGGCATGGACCACTTAATATTCGATAGTTACTATGTTCTATTTTAATATTATTTTTTGTTGTATGAGAGATGCCACGCCCCGTTGTCCAAATCCAACCTGTTATGTCCTATTGCAAATTCCATTACTAACACAATTTTACAGCTCCATTCCGAATTTCATGAAAATATATCCAATAGTTGCTTAATTAGCTGTTATTTAAGTTACGTGTTGTGTGGGCGGTGCCACGCCCCTTGTCCAATTATGCTCATATTTGGCATACAGCTTGGAAAAGCTATTATGCAACTTCGTGCTAAATTTCGTATTTATTATTCAATTTTCTATCAAATTCAATTCAATAGTTACTAAATTACCTTGTAGACATATTTTGTGTTGTATGGGAGGTGCCACGCCCGTTTGTCCAATCCCAACCGCATATAGCCTATGTTACATGTCGATACCTATAGAATTTTTCCTGAAAGTTTCAAGAGAATCGGTACAGCCGTTTAGCCGTGATTGAGGGACAAACAGACAGACAGACAGACATTCAGACATACAGACATACAGACAGACACACACTCAGTTTTATAATATATATAGGGATTTATTTATTTATATTTATATTTATTATATATAATATATATATAGGGATATAGGGATATTCAATTCAAATTCAATTCAATAGTTACTAAATTACCTTGTAGACATATTTTGTTTTGTATGGGAGGTGTCACGCCTCATATACCCTATGTTACATGTCATATACCCTATGTTACATGTCGATACCTAAAGAATTTATCCTGAAAGTTTCAAGAGAATCGGTACATCCGTTTAGCCGTGATTGAGGGACAAACAGACAGACAGACACACACTCAGTTTTATTATCTTATCCCTAAGTGTTTTTTTCAAATGTTTGAAATTTCAAATAAAAAAAATAATTTTAACTCTTGCGAGCGAAACAAAAAAAATGTTCCCAATTCCGGCCACTGATTTCAGTAGTTCCAAATTCCGGCCACCTGCGCTCCTAATCCCGTCCAACCAGATTTTCAAAGACAAATTAGGTTACAAAATGCTATTGATTTGCAAAATAATTTATTTTTTTAAACTATAATATTAAAAATAATTAATTAAAAAAAAAATAATTCATTATTAAACATTTGGTTTATTTATTTTTTTTTAAAATCAGGCAGGGACTCGCAGAAGTATTTTGCATATTCTTTTCCATGTACAGTGGCTCTTAGTCAAATTTTATTGAATCTGTATTAGTATCATTGGAAAGGTCATTGGAAAGCTGCAATAAGCACCGAAACATTACAACAAAGCTACAATAAGCATTGAGCTATTACAACAACAACAACATGTAACTGTATTAAAATAGTTGCGATATTGTTGTGATGTTTAAAAAGTACCAACAAATAATAGTGCCCAAAATTAGTGAAGACACCTTTTAAAGTCACCAATTATATAGGAAAATGAAGAACAAATTTTTTTTTTTTTTTTTTTTATAATGTACATTTATTCATTTGAATCACCCAATATTAACTTAGGTCTAACAATGATTATTCAATAATTCTACTTAATTCTAAAAAAAAAAGAAAAATTCGGCTTAAACTATGCTATGAGATGTAAAAATTGCCCTACATCCATTGATTTAGGCAATGTGGAGTTAGCGTATCTAATATATGAGATATATATTAGCTTCGTTTAAGACGTGAGGGATTCAGAGGTCTCAGTAAATTTCTAGCTAGAATGTTTGGATGAAACATAAGCTTCTGCTTGTACTTCGAGGTAAGTTTCGGAATTTCGTCTTTTACTGCAGGGATATTCAAATCATTGTGGATGTTTGCATTTCTTATAAACCAAGGGGCTCTGGTAATTTGTCGCAGGATTTTAGATTGGACTCTCTGGAGTTTTTCCACATTAGAGGGAGAGGCTGTACCCCAGAGTTCAATTCCATATGTCCATATGGGTTTTATTATACTTTTGTATATTTGGACTTTATATGTGAGATTAAGCTAGAGCCCGACCGATAAGCATTTTCAAGCCGAAGCCGAAGCCGATGCCGAAGGTCAATTGGCAGCCTATTACTTCGGCCGACGCCGAAGGCCTATACCGAAGCCGAAGCCGATACTTAAATAAAAACCCTTTAAATCTTGTTTTTTCGTGTATTTTCATTCAAATTCGAGTATATAAATACACATTTAGTTTTTTAAGGAACTAAAAATTTATTTAAACAAATAATAAAAGTAACCAAAAGAATTCACAAACAAATTTGGGCCTCCTAGGTCAAAACTAACAGGAGAGTCAAATTATTCCATATATCCCATGTAAGAACAATTGGATTTTTTTAAAATCACTTTTAAAAATTTGGAGTAAAGCTTAAAATAATGGGAATTTAGAAGAAATGGTAGAGAATTCTTCAAAGAATAAATCCATCTAAGTAGCTGTTTTTTAAGGGCTCCCCAAATCCGTCAGGTGATGGACAAAGGATGTTCTAGTTAATGGTAAAAACCACCTTTAAATGTCAGCACAAGAACTACTGTTTACGCCAAAACACCCTGTTTGCCACCCTGTATACGGAATTGTACGGCAACCAACTTTGTACCATTAAACCTACTGGAACACCGCTTAACATTCTGTTAAGCTGTGTCCCAAAACTGGTTTAACTCAATATGACGGCCTTCTGTCATTTCCGTAACTTTAACTTCCTTCTTCTTGTACCAGCATCGAACGAGTCACCAACGTATATTTTTACGATCCTGCAACATCCCGTGCTGCAGGGCTCTTTATTCATATAAAGCTTACTTTTTGGTATCCTACGACATCCGTCGC
The DNA here is from genome assembly GCA_951394025.1 of Heteromyza rotundicornis. NCBI lineage: Eukaryota > Metazoa > Arthropoda > Insecta > Diptera > Heleomyzidae > Heteromyza > Heteromyza rotundicornis. Next base: position 29,511,584 of record OX596013.1, on the reverse strand, counting down.
AAGTAAGCAACCTTTTTGCTCCCTTTTTAATAAAACATACTTCAAAACCTACATTCTACACGCCTTTAATTATATTTTGCTAATTCTCCATTTCCACCCCTTTTTTTATACCCCCACACTCACTGTGGCAGGGTATACTAACTTTGTCACAACGTTTGTAACGCCCATAAGGAGGCGTGTCCGGTATGGAAATGTATACATATTCTTGATCAGTATCACCTCCTGAGTCGATTTAGCGATGTCCGTCTGTCTGTCCGTCCGTCTGTCCGTCTGTCCGTCTGTCCGTCTGTCCGTCTGTCCGTCTGTCCGTCTGTCCGTCCGAACGATAGCGGTCGCAGTTTTGGAGATATCGACTTGAAACTTTTTTTACATGTTTTTCTCGTGAATACTGAGATCAAGTTCGAGAATCAGCCAAATCGGACAAAAACTGGGCGTGGCTCCCATACACCGAAAAAAAAGTAAAAATTTTTCAAGTCTTTTTCATTGTTGTATTCCATTGGAAATGTTTAGAAACGTATTTTTGACATGGTCCGAGGTTCCGAAGCCATATATATAAGGGTCTAAATGGGGTCCTGAGACCAATTTTTTTTTTTTTCGGATTTGATTGGAAATTTTTAGAAATGGATTTTGGACATGGTTTGGGCTCCAAACCACCTATAATTGGCTCAAAATAGGGTCTTGAGACCACATTTTTTTATGTTCGAGGTACTTCTTTCTACTGTGTGGGGGTATTTCAACTTCGGTATAGCCGAAGATAGTCCACTCTCTAGTTTTTTATATCGTTTGGCCACTTTACGAGTGAGCCAAACAACTACTTTTCATATATGTTGGCGCAGCAATTTGGGCTACATTTCTAAAAGGTAGAATCCTTCCGTGAGCCTCCTACCAATATATTTGAAATTTCATAGAGTTTACCAGGACTCCTTTTAACATAGACATCAGGGCAAGTAGTAAGCTTCTAAATCTATATTTAAAATTCAGTAATCCACCCAGAAAATGTCCAAGGATGTACTTTGTGGCAGCTGTAACCCCGTGCCACGCAATTTGAGGCGAGATTCACTCAATATTCGATGATTACTAATTTAAATTTTAATCATATTTTTTGTTTTGTGGGCCTCTTATGTCCCATTGGAAATTCCATCAATTACACAATTTTACATTCAAGTCTCAAGAAAATCAGTAAGACCGTTTAAATGCGATGTGGGCTAGAAAATCGTATCGTAAAAAATTAGTTTTGGTTTTCGGTGTCGCAAAAAAAAGGAAAACTAGAGAGTGGACTATCTTCGGCTATACCGAAGCTGAAATACCCCCACACTGTAGGAAGAAGTACCTCGAATATAAAAAAATGTGGTCTCAAGACCCTATTTTGACCCAATTATAGGTGGTTTTGGAGCCCGGAACATGTCCAAAATCCATTTCTAAAAATTTCCAATCAAATCCACCACAAAAAAAAATTTTGGTCTCAAGACCCCATTCAGACCCTTATATATGTGGCTTCGGAACCTCGGACGATGTCAAAAATACGTTTCTAAACATTTCCAATCGAATACAACAATAAAAAAGACTTGAACAATTTTTACCTTTTTTTTCGGTGTATGGGAGCCACGCCCAGTTTTTGTCCGATTTGGCTGATTCTCGAACTTGATCTCAGTATTCACGAGAAAAACATGTACCCAAAGTTTCAAGTCGATATCTCCAAAACTGCGACCTCTATTGTGCGGACGGACAGACGGACAGACGGTCAGACGGACAGACGGACAGACGGACAGACGGACATCGCTAAATCGACTCAGGAGGTGATGCTGATCAAGAATATATATACTTTTCCATACCGGACACGCCTCCTTATGGGCGTTACAAACGTTGTGACAAAGTGAGTATACCCTGCCACAGTGTGTGTGGGGGTATAAAAATTTAAAAGCTTCGGCCAAAACTTCGGCCATTTTTCGGAAAAACCGAAGCCGAAGCCGAATGTGCATTTTCGGCCGATAACGGCCGAAGCCGATGCCGAAGCCGATTAATCGGTCGGGCTCTAGATTAAGCTTTGATGCCCTTGCGATTAGCCAATTTAGCTCCAACTGTTTTAACTTAATCTGAGTGATTTTAGATTGGATGTGCTTGTGCCATGTGAGACGGCGGTCAAGATGCATTCCAAGGTACTTTGTTTCGGTGCTTTCGGGCACAACTTGGCCGTTTATCTTCAGAGCAGGACACGTGCCCCTTCTTAGGGTGAAGGTTAAGTGGCAGCTTTTGGATTCGTTGACTTTGATTTTCCATCGTGATAGCCAATTGCTTAGAGAGTCCAAATGTTTTTGCACGTAAAGAGTTGCCATGTCTGGGTTTGAGTGGGAGCACAGGATAGCAGTGTCATCAGCAAAAGTCGATAAAAGAGTTCTGTCGCTTTTGGGCATATCTGCAGTATATATAATATAAAGCAGGGGCGCGAGGACACTACCTTGTGGTACTCCGGCCAGTATATCGTATTTTTGGGAGACAAAGCTTTTATATTTTACTACAAATTTTCTATTCGTGAGATAGTTTTTAAGTAGGCAGTGCATATTAGCGGGGAGAATATGCTGTAATTTGAAAATAAGTCCTTCGTGCCAGACTTTATCGAAGGCCTGGGTAATATCGAGAAAAACAGCGGAGCAGTACTGTTTCTTTTCGAAAGTGCTTTTTATTGAGTCTACAATACGGTGTACTTGTTCGATAGTGCCATGCTTTTCGCGGAAGCCAAACTGGTGATCGGGAATCACTTGTTTTTCTGTAATTTTGGGTGTAATCAGTTTTATTAGAAGTTTTTCGAAGAGTTTCGATAACACAGAGAGCAAACTTATGGGGCGGTATGAAGTCACATTGTTGGGATTTTTTCCAGGTTTGGGAATCATTGTAACTTGAGAAAGTTTCCAATCATCTGGGTAGTGACATGTTCTAAGGATTGCATTAAATATGTGCAATAAATGGGTTATTGCAACTGATGGCAGTTCTTTTATCATTGTGGGCGTTATCAAGTCCGGTCCTGGTGCTTTTTTTTGGTTCAGGCATTTATTTATTGCCTCCATTAGTTCATTTTTTTTCATCGCGACTGTACAGGTGTTATTGAGTCGGATTATTGTTGGTAATGGGATATCACCAGTTGTTTCGTTCGGGGTGAATACGGTTTTTAGGTGGTTGGCAAAAGCAGCACCTTTTTCTGAATCGCTTCTGGCCCAATTTCCGTTTGGCAGCCGTATGGGAGGTTCTGCCAGTACCGGTTTTTTCATATTTTTAGCAGCTCGCCAGAGAGAGTAATTTGTTGATTTTGTGGGTGCGAGATGTTCAACGAGTTGTTGAAAGTCTCTTTCGGATTTCCATTTAAGCTGTTTTTGTAGATTTCGAGTGATATCTCTTAACTGTTTTTTCAAGGTGGGCGATCTGTGATTTTGCCATTCATGACGTATTTTTCTTTTATTTTTTAGAAGCTGCTCTATATGTTTTGGAGTACATTTTGTATAGCTTCGGGTTGAGCTATTTTGGATTTGGGAGGGAGTGGCCGCTGCAGCTGCTTTGGAAAGCAAAAGTGTGAATTTACTAACAGCTGTGTTTATTTCGTTTTTCGTTTTTAGTGACACTTTAGGGTTAATGTGAGAGCTTATATACTTCCGATATTTGAGCCAGTTTGTGAGTTTACTAGTCAATTTATCTGGTGGGTTGACCTCAGAGCTTGGGATGTACTTTATTGTGATAATAGTAGGCGTATGGTCTGATGAGAGATCTAGAGAAGATTCTATAGTCAATTGGCTCTTTCTTACAGTTTTAAATACTGCAAAGTCAATGACGTCGGGAGTTTTTCGGCTGTCAGTTGGCCAGTAAGTTGGAGTGCCAGAGGAGACAACGTCAAGGCCGAGGCTGTTGACAGTGTTCAACAGGAGCCTGCCCTTTGGTGATATAAGCCGAGAGCCCCAGTATGTATGTTTGGCGTTGAAGTCGCCGGCAACGAGAAACTTTGATCCAAGAGAATTGAAAAAAGTCTGGAATTGTTGCTCAGTTATTTTGTGTCTGGGCGGGCAGTATATAGCTGTTAATGTTAGGCCTTTTAAGTATTCATCGAGAGAAATACTTGTCGCTTGAATGTATTCTGTGCAATAATTCTGTAGAGCATAATGCTTTATTCGGCTTTTTATGAGAATAGCGGAACCACCTCTAGCGTTTCCGCTTGGATGCTTTGTGTCATAGAGTATATATCCCGGAAGATTGAAAAAGTGTTTTTCGGTGAAGTGAGTTTCAGAAATTAGCATAACGTCAATGCTGGACTCTTTCAAGAACTCGAGAAGTTCTAGTTTGTGAAGACACAGGCCGTTTGCATTCCAAAATGATATTTTTAAACCATTCATGGTTTAGACATGAGATGTTGCAGTAAAAGACTTTGATTTTTAATCATTTCTTGCATCATATTTTGCATACCAGACATAAATTGTGACATATTTTGTATAAACACTTGCAGAGTTTGTTCGAGAGAACTGCTAGGAGGAGCAGGTTGCGTGAACTCGGGGACAGAGTTTTGTCCTTTTAAAGCACTGGCGTAGGAAACGCCTTGATTTATATTGGGATTTGTATAAGTAGGGACAATGGATTGTGAGGGATTTGTTGGGATTTTTCTTAAATCCTGTTTTGGAGGGAAAACATCAGCTTTGGGAATAGCATTGCTTTTGAAGGATTTGTAGATTGGACAGCCTCTATAGTTTGCTGATTGGTTGCCACCGCAGTTGCTGCATTTTTTAACATTTGCATCCTCTTTAGTTTTTTTGCACAAGTTTGTGGGGTGGAGATCACCACATATTACGCACACGCTGGGAAGTGTGCAATACGATTTTGTGTGGCCGTATTCTTGGCAATTTTGGCACTGAATTGGTCCTCGGCGCTTATGAGGCTCTTCCACTCCACTGCCGTTGCCTTTATATTTTGCTCTCTAGAGATAGAGCTACTTTGAAGTTTTGTTGTTTTCAACTTATCGACAAATTTTTTTTGCTCATTTAAGTTCTGAGCGGGAGTAACGCAAAAGGGAATTTGCATGCTGTGATGAAATGGGATTTCTAGAACAAAAGGCGAAACAGAGTTACCTGTGTGGGTGTTTGGAGTAACACACTCTTGACTCCATGTTAGAGCAGGCGTGATAGATTCAGCGTGTGATGTCATCAATGTGGGATATTGAACGGGAGTAGTTGGTAACATTAGCGATACAGAATGCTTAGAGAGCGTTGCATTCTGCAATGATGGACGAAGAGCGTCATCGCTATTGGGGGCAAGCGGGGACACATGAATTTTCGCCGTTCTCGCACTTTCTTGTTGTTGTTTTAATTGTGTCGCACTTTCTTCTGTTTCGCTTTCGTCTGAGCGGGAAGCAGAAAACGGCGTGAGAGACGCGCTCGATTTTTTCGGGGAATGCTTTATTCCCATTTTTTGCAGAAATAATTTATATTTATAATTGTTTTTTTTTAGTGTTTTGCAGCGGCTCCGACGATGCCGACTGCGTGTAAAAAGTGGCGATCACTTTATTTTCTTTTTTCGCGGAGTTTGTATTTGATTTGGGAAACACTTTCGAGTTTATTTTTTCTTTTGTGTGGAGCGGAAAATTTTGCGACCACATCAGAAGAGAATTATTATTATGAAGAACAAATTGAACACTTTATATGAGAGAAATCGTAACTTTTAAACTTTATATCTCGGAAAGTAGATTTTTCCGACCAAATATGTTTGCAGATTCGGTTTTATTACGTCAAAATACATAATACAAAAATAAAAGAAGGACAAAAATCGAATGGGCCCACAAGTACATTTAAGCAAAATCTGACACAGCTGGACCCTCCGCCACAATTGAGAGTTTTCTTGTTGTTGCGCCCACTTTTTCCAAATTATTTTTGGAATCAATTAGCTAAAACCCGTAAAAAAATAATGGACAAGAAATAGATAAAGTTATAAATTCGAAGTACGGGCCACTGGCCAGATTCCGGAGCACTTCACTTTCACTTTTTAGTGCAACCCAATTTCGGTCCCTTTTATTTTGTCTAAAAGTTATTAAACTTTATATTAACGATTTAAAAAACTATATGAAAGACATAAAGAACTTAAATTTTGAAGCTTCTTCATGTAAAAGATTAATTAAAAACGACATTACAATTAAATTTTCACAGAGTCAAAACTGCCTTTTCTTAAGAAATTTACATAAGTATGTTAGAATTGAATAGCTGATTGCGTAAAATCTGTAACACGTAGCCTTTGACGGATTTGGGTTTTTATGTACATAAATGTGTAAACAATCGAAATGTGCAAACACCGAAGTTCCGGCCACTGGCCGGAATTCGGAATACTTCACTTTTTAGTGGTACCCACACTGCAAAGTGAAATGCGTTTTTTTTACAAACCCAAAGCGTGTAAAACCTTGTAGACACATTTTACACACGTTTTGGTGTATAAATTTAACACATGTAATACGTATATTTTTAACGCACCATCACGTGTAAATATAGCGCAGTTAAAGAGCGGAACATGTGTAATTTTAAACATATAATGTGTGTAATTATAGCGCAGTTCACCAGTAGAAAATGTGTTAATTTTATACGTATAAGGCGTATTTTTCCTCATCATTTGTTGCATGTGAAAGTAATGGGTTCAAATTTTGTAGGTTTACTCAACCATGAAAGAAATGAGTTTTATGGATAAAAGAACTTATATGTTAAGATATTTTTCATTTAGAACTTAAAAATTTTGTAATTAAATTGTTTTTAAAAAAACACCCTAAGTGTATAATTCCATCACGTGTGTACTTTCATTAGTGTGTTTGCTTTTTGTGTGTAGAATACACTTTTGTGTATACTTTTTGACACCCGTGTAATTTTATAAGTGCATAAGTTTTACACGTGCGTATTTGCCTTAGTGATGCCTCATGTGTGTAAACCTTACTTTTGTGTATACCTACGATACACTAAAAGCGCGTATTAATTCCCAGTATCATTTTTGCTACACGCTTATGCCGCATAAATATTATATACGCTTAAAGTGCATTAAAAAAACACAAGTGCGTGTTAATATAGCATATCAAAATCTAGAACGTGTGTTTTTTTTATTTATCAAAATAAATACACATTTAAAAATGTGTGTTATGTGTAAAATTACACACTAAAAGATAGGTTCACTTTGCAGTGCAATTCCGCCCACTTCTATTTTGTTAATAACTTATTGCATTTTCTTTTTACAACTTAAAGTACTATATTTTTGCGAATCACAATAATACACGTATGCACTACATCAAAAAAAAACTAAAAGTTTCCCTTTTTTCTTGCTTAAAACTTGGTTTTACATTTTTTCACTTTTGAGCCATTTGCACATTGAAATTCACTCAAAACGATCGTTTCGTGACAAAGAAAATTCTTGTAATGAAATCAAAAACAAATCTGTCAATGTTTTTTTGCAGAATGATGTGCAAAGGCGTGGTCTACCATAAGAAATAATCTGAAATTTAATTTTCGATGGATAAATATCGTCAAATAAGTAAAGTGGCCGGAATTAGGCACTATGACGGAATTCGTTACACTTACGTTTCTAAAAATAGGACTACCCAACTGACTGGAAGCTGTCGCAGATCACGATGATCCCAAAACCGGGAAAAGACCCATTAAGCGTGAGTTCATATCGCCCAATGAGCATACTCTCTACCCTATCAAAACATTTTAGAGAATTCTGATAAAGATTATATTACCCACAATACTCGCAAAAGGTGAGATACCCAATCACCAATTCGGATTTAGAGAAAAGCACGGCACGATTGAACAGGTTCATCGCATTGTTGAATTCATCAAAAAAACATTCGAGAAAAAGCAATACTGCTTAGCAGTATTCCTCGACATCACCCAAGACTTTGATAAGGTATGGCATAGAGGACTGATATCCAAACTACAGAAACTATTACCCGCAAGCATGCACATTTTGCTTGACAACTACACTTAAAAAAAAGTCGGTAGATTTAACCGAAAAAGACGGTTAAAAACGCTCCAACCCTTCTTCGTCGGTTAATCTAACCGACGAGAAGTGGTTGATTTACATTAATAATTTGTTGGTTTACAATTCGAAAATTGTTTCGATACATATTTTTTAGTAAGAAAACCATTAAAATCATCACCTCCTGAGTCGATTTAGCGATGTCCGTCTGTCTGTCCGTCCGTCTGTCCGTCTGACCGTCTGTCCGTCTGTCCGTCCGCACGATAGCGGTCGCAGTTTTGGAGATATCGACTTGAAACTTTGGGTACATGTTTTTCTCGTGAATACTGAGATCAAGTTCGAGAATCAGCCAAATCGGATAAAAACTGGGCGTGGCTCCCATACACCGAAAAAAAGGTAAAAATTTTTTATTGTTGTATTCGATTGGAAATGTTTAGAAACGTATTTTTGACATGGTCCGAGGTTCCGAAGCCACATATATAAGGGTCTAAATGGCGTCTTGAGACCAATTTTTTTTGTGGATTTGATTGGAAATTTTTAGAAATGGATTTTGGACATGGTCCGGGCTCCAAAACCACCTATAATTTGCTCAAAATAGGGTCTTGAGACCACATTTTTTTACGTTCGAGGTACTTCTTCCTACTGTGTGGGGGTATTTCAGCTTCGGTATAGCCGAAGATAGTCCACTCTCTAGTTTTTAATAAGAAAAGGTTTTTCGTTGAATTTGTTTTCTTTTTCATTTAAAAACAAAAAAAACATATTAAAAACAAACAAATTTTCAAAAATGCAAGTTTGCATGTTTAAAAAAATATATATTAGCTTGAGCGCATAACTGACACAAGCTCTTATTTTCCAAAATTAGTATTACAAATGCGGTAAACTCTGCAAAAAAAACTCTGTTTGGCTCTGCTCAAGCTGCGTCTATAAGGCACAACATTCATAACACGATTGGGAATTCTTCTTTTTTTGAATCCCAACGATTCAACTGAAGATGCGCGAATGGTAAATTGCACAAGTTGGTGAAAATTAAAATTTAACCAACAATTGCTGTAAAAGAACCTAAAATTTCTGTACAACAACAATTTTTTTCGGTTATTTCAACTATTTTTTTTACCATTTTTTGTCGGTTAAATCTACCGACGAGCTCGGTAAAAAAATTTAAAATTTTCACACATTTTGAAATGCTGTACGTCAACCACTTTTTTCTGTTAATTTTACCGACCTTTTTTTTCTGTGTACTTGACCCACAGAAAATTTGTAGTTCAAAAAAAAAGTTTCGTTTCTCGTAGATTTGATATTCTTGCCGGTACCCCAAGGCAGAGTCCTCGGACCTCTACTGTATATACTCTATACAGCTGATGTGATATCAACACCACATACAAAATCCTTTTATACAAAAGTGTAATCAAACCCATATGGGCATATGGGATTGAACTCTGGGGAACAGCATCACCGTCAAATGTTGAGAAACTGCAACGAACGCAGTCGAAAATTCTGCGACAAATTCTGCACTCATCCACAGAGATTTACAAATACCGAAAGTATCCGAAGAGATCCCTAAACGTACAACAAAGTATGCAGATAAGCTTAAATTGCATCCAAATATTCTAGCTAGAAATTTGGTAAGACGTTAAGTTAAAAAAAAAAAAACAAAGGCTTGAATCAACTTGTCGTTGGCAATTTGAAGATTAAGCATGAGGTCGAGGGTTCCTTTTTTGTTGAGAATGCTGTAAACCTCAAGTTGCATGCAACAGTTTGTAAACAGTATCCTCAACAGTAACCCTTGCCTTTTGTTGTTGAATGCAAGTCATTTTGCCCGTGCCATGCACGACAAAAAACACACTAATTTGAAAAAATTAAATGTTTACTAAATATATTTTAGATGCAAAAATATTGTCTATGTTTTTAAAATTTAAATGTAATTTTTTTTTATAGAAATTTGTGAAATATGTAATTTTTTGTTAAATTTTGTAAAGAATAGAAAGAAATTTTGTTTGATGATGTAATTGTGTAAAGTTGAACTGTTCCATTAAAAAAGAATTAAAAAAGAAAGATTAAAAAAAGAATATCAAGCAATGGATGCCGCAGACAAAGCGGAAGCTCTACCCAACTGACCACAGCCAGCTATAAAATAATTTCAGCTAATGGCGGTTAGGTAGACCAAGCCGTATGGTGAACTCCATAATTTATATATGCATATAAAAAATCATTTGTGAAATATGTGAACTTTTATTAAATTTTGTAAAGAATAGAAAGAAATTTTGATTTGTGTTTTTGACCAATTTCTATTTACTGTTGTTTTCAATTTGGGCTTATTGGTCGTAGATGCACATGCAATTAAAAATATTTAATTCATTATTTTACCAACGTTTCGATGCTTTATTGGCATCTTCTTCAGGGTTGTTTCTTTATTAAATCTAAAATAACAATAATACTTTATATAAACAAAAACTCAATTACACTTGTTTATACTTATTAATATTGCACTTACATTAATTTACATCACTAAAATTATATTGCATTTGGTAACTATTTTTGGTTACCATCGATCACCACTGCGTACGATTGTTTGATGTTATCTATGCACGGTTACCAGATTCTCTTGAGTAAAAAAGAGTACAGAGTTGCAGGGGGTCCCAAACTCCTCGGTTTTACACCACATATTTTTTAAAAGGCGAAAAAAATTAGAAAAAATTCTTCAAACAAATTTTAGAATCCAACCTTTGTTAAAATTAAAAAAAAACTAGAGAGTGGACTATCTTCGGCTATACCGAAGTTGAAATACCCCCACACAGTAGGAAGAAGTACCTCGATCATAAAAAAATGTGGTCTCAAGACCCTATTTTGAGCCAATTATAGGTGGTTTTGGAGCCCTGACCATGTCCAAAATCCATTTCTAAAAATTTCCAATTAAATCCTACAAAAAAAAAAATTGGTCTCAAGACCCCATTTAGACCCTTATATATGTGG
>OX596013.1:29407659-29500440 GCA_951394025.1 Heteromyza rotundicornis | reverse complement strand
ATCTTCGGCTATACCGAAGTTGAAATACCCCCACACAGTAGGAAGAAGTACCTCGAACATTTAAAAATGTGGTCTCAAGACCCTATTTTGAGCCAATTATAGGTGATTTTGGAGCCCGGACCATGTCCAAAATCCATTTCTAAAAATTTCCAATTAAATCCACAAAAAAAAAAAATTGGTCTCAAGAACCCATTTAGACCCTTATATATGTGGCTTCGGAACCTCGGACCATGTCAAAAATACGTTTCTAAACATTTCCAATCGAATACAACAATAAAAAAGACTTGAAAAATGTTTACCTTTTTTTCGGTGTATGAGAGCCACGCCAAGTTTTTGTCCGATTTGGCTGATTCTCGAACTTGATCTCAGTATTCACGAGAAAAACATGTAAAAAAAGTTTCAAGTCGATATCTCCAAAACTGCGACCGCTATCGTGCGGACGGACAGACGGACAGACAGACGGACATCGCTAAATCGACTCAGGAGGTAATGCTGATCAAGAATATATATACTTTTCCATACCGGACACGCCTCCTTATGGGCGTTACAAACGTTGTGACAAAGTGAGTATACCCTGCCACAGTGAGTGTGGGGGTATAATTATGAAAAGCTCAATAAAAATCTGAATTTTTTACTAAATAAACATATGGAGGGTACGCCAATTAAACCAAAAACAATATTGTTGTTTTTGTATTTTCTGGCAAGTGAATTGTTGTGTGTGTATCAGAGCACACACAATGTAAAAATTCATTTGCCATGCAACTTGCTTGCTGGGACTTTGAGGAAATTCTTCAACCAGGCATAGTAGTAGGTTGTTATACAACAATAAGTAAAAATTCAGTTTGCTGCATTTTACCATTCGCTGCTTCAGTGAGTTGGCGTGTGATGCAAAGGAGAAACAATTCTCTTGTGCGTCATACCAATACTTACTTATAGCGTCGCTTGGATAAAATAAAATGCATAAAGAGTGCTGACGAGGATCCGTGGCTGGATCCGAAACAGCTGTACACTCTGCCAGACTGAGTTTTTGCTTAGTTGTTGTACTCCTCTTTCCAAAATGAATTTTTTGGAAAATGAGCTAAAACCCATAATTAATACATAAATTATGAAAAGCTCAATAAAAATCTGAATTTTTTACTAAATAAACATATGGAGGGTACGCCAATTAAACCAAAAACAATTTTGTTGTTTTTGTATTTTCTGGCAAGTGAATTGTTGTGTGTGTATCAGAGCACACACAATGTAAAAATTCATTTGCCATGCAACTTGCTTGCTGGGACTTTGAGGAAATTCTTCAACCAGGCATAGTAGTAGGTTGCTATACAACAACAAGTAAAAATTCAGTTTGCTGCATTTTACCATTCGCTGCTTCAGTGAGTTGGCGTGTGATGCAAAGGAGAAACAATTCTCTTGTGCGTCATACCAATACTTACTTATAGCGTCGCTTGGATAAAATAAAATGCATAAAGAGTGCTGACGAGGATCCGTGGCTGGATCCGAAACAGCTGTACACTCTGCCAGACTGAGTTTTTGCTTAGTTGTTGTACTCCTCTTTCCAAAATGAATTTTTTGGAAAATGAGCTAAAACCCATAATTAATACACATGTTTTTAGTATTTGCATAAGTAACAAAATACAATAATTTATGCAAAAAGTCTTTTGGGCATAAGTACTAAAAAAAATCAATTTAAAATTTTGTAAAACTCGCCAAGATGATTCAAAATTCAAATTTACTAGGCGTTAATGAATTTAAATTTGAAACTCCAAAGGTTCTAGGTGACAAACACATTAAACTGATAAAAGGTATAACACAAAATTTTAGAGTCTGGGTGCTAATATTCCGATCCTTCTTCAAGAAATTGAAAAATTTAGATATATATTTGAATTGTTTTCGATAAAGATTGTTTTTAAAAAAGTGATAGGTGTTATACTAAACTTTTTGTTCTAATCCTAGCATTTAAGAATTAGTGTAACTAAATATTTCAAAAGCCCTGTGCTTTAAATTAAATTTAAGTCGAGAAGGTTCGTTAATCTCCGTAATGAAAATTGCGTTGAATTTGAAAAAAAAGATGATGTTTTCCAAAACGTTATAATATATATATATTTCCTAAAATTGTTCTCGGACAAATTTGTCGACGATCTTACCTATGGTAGTTATAAACAGCGAGTAAATTTAAAGTATTTGGCGTTTTTTGGCTATGCCGAAGTCGCTGCTTCGGGAGAACTCCTAGTGAGTTAAACGCCCTCTATCTTTGAAAAATGCAAGTATCTTAATTCTTATTCAATTCAAAAATTCACAATGACGTTTGGCTTAAACATTGCCGCCCGCCTTGCAGCATCACTGCAAAATTTCTCTTAATCCTACGTAATCTAAAATAGAAAATAATGGGCTGTAGGAAATATCGCCCAATGAAAAATCGCCCAAAAACAAAAATGAAAAATCGCCCAAAAATTTTTCATACAAAATTGGGTGATTTTTCATATGAAAAATCGCCCAAATTTTTTGGGCGATTTTTCCAAATTTTTGGGTGATTTTTCCATTTCAGTTTTTGGGTGATTTTTCCTTTTTTTTGGGTGATTTTTCCTTTTAAATTTTTGGGCCAAATTTCCTTTTTGGTTTTTGGGCGATATTTCATAATGAAAAATCGCCCAAAAACTAAAAATGAAATTTCGCCCAAAAATTTAAAAGGAAAAATCACCCAAAAAAAAGGAAAAATCACCCAAAAACTGAAATGGAAAAATCACCCAAAAATTTGGAAAAACCGCCCAAAACAAAAATTAAAAATCGCCCAGAAATTATAAAGGTAAAATCGCAACAACCTTATGGAAAGAGTTCAGCAACATTGAAACTGTTAAAAACACGGCACACATCAATCCAAACTTAAAAAATTTTAACAAAAAATCGCGCGATTTTTTGTTAAAATTTTTTGCCTGCGGCGCTTATACCAACATCATACAGCATACCACAGTACTCCTATTCACTACCTCAAAAAATCGCACGATTTTTTTGGTAACATTTTTAGCCCGCGGCTCTAACTCCCCACAAAGAGTACAGCACACCTATTCCATACATTTCCCATGTCATTAAATTAACATCGCTCTGTTTGTATATATACTCGGTGGCCCTAAAAAGGGTCGAATCAAAAAATAAAACTCTGAACATACCTTTTCAAATGCACCACCTGATTAACATATGGTAACACAAAGAAGAAAAAGAACAAAGTTTAACAAAATATATAGTCGCCCAAAACTTTTTTTGTTTGATTTTTCATTTTTATTTTAAAGGAAAAATAGCCCAAAAATTTGGAAAAATCGCCCAAAAATTTTTTATATAATATTTTTGGGCTATTTTTCATTTTTAGTTTTGGGCGATTTTTCGAAATTTTTGGGTGATTTTTCCATTTCAGTTTTTGGGCGATTTTTCCTTTTTTTTTGGGTGATTTTTCCTTTTTAATTTTTGGACGATTTTTCATTTTTGTTTTTGGGCGATTTTTCATTGGGCGATATTTCCTACAGCCAAAATAATGAATACGTTCCATTCATAATTGGTACTAGTGCATATATAAAAATTAATAAAATTCATATTTTAATTCATTTTAATTCATTTTTTAATTCCAAAGCGTCAATTCCAAATATATTCCATAGAAAATCCTAGTCCATACCCCACTCCTATCCTTACAACGCCCATGAGCCCGAAATCACACACCCAAATATAGTGTGCTGTGCAACTGGTTGCCCAATTATCCCCTGCACTAAACCTCTTTTAATAATTTTGGGGAACACATCCTCTCCCAAACAAAAATACGACGGATCCGACACCTAAAACGTTTCGTCCGCCAACTGCAACTCCTCGAATTGGTCACGCACCTGTGCGCCGATCGAGTGCTACGGTGAAAACCTGCAAAAATTCGGACGGACTTCTGCGTATACATCCAAGCGCCCAAATCTACCACCCAATGTGATGGTACACCTCTCATCCGATCCTCTCCCTACAGTCTTCAACCTCAATCGATCCACCAAATACCGTGAGACCACCGACACGGTGCAGCACTGATCTATAATCAGGCGCACCTTCTCACACCTGCCGTCTTTGATGATCCTCACTCTTGCAGTTGGGTATATGAGCGCTATGCGCTGTGTGGCATGCCTTGGTGCCAAATCAAGAGAGTGATACTCGGGTTGCCTTTGTTCAGGTCGCTGACGGTCTTGGCGACGCTGCTCCTGGCGACGATGGTCTTGGCGACGATGCTCCTGGCGACGATGGTCTTGGCGATGATCACTCCAATGACAGAGCTGACGAGACGTTTCGTATTGGTCGAGGACCGATAGTCGTGGTCGAGCTCCCGAACGACGATTGTACTCGAGGTCAGACGATATAGGTCGGACTCCCGAGCTTCTGTGATGATTTCCGAGGTCAGACGATCTAGGTCAGACGCCCGGACGCAGCGAGTTTCTCTCGAGTTATTGTGATATTTTCCGAGGTCAGACGATCTAGGTCGGACTCCCGGACACTGTTGTTTCCTCTCGAGGTCAGACGATCTAGGTCGGACTCCCGATTGGTTGCGTGAGTTTCGACGTGGTCGAGCGCCAGTGTTGCTATACCGAGCCCTCAGTGAATCGATAATTTCTCGGGCATCCATTTGAGGCTTTCCGTCACTCTGCAAAACTGGTCGTAATCGACGAGCTTGTTCCCTCGGTGGGGCGATTTCCTCTAAATCGTTGCCCATTTCACTTCCCAGAACAGCATTAGCTTCCGATAAAGACGGGGTACGCGATGATTGCTGCGGCACTTCGATGACCGTTTCTGCTGACGAGCTCATGTCGTCTCGATATTCCTCCTCTGTTGACTCCTCTTCCGACACAGTGTCGCCAAACTGACGAGGGCCTTGCTGAGATGCTTTTGTGACCGGTTTGTCAACGTCTTCATCATGCAGCATACTATGGTGCTTCTACTGGCAATACTTACACCTCACCTCACTATTGCAACCAACGAGTACATGGCTCCCCGATAAGCAGTTAGAGCAATACTTATGCGTTAGCACCTCACGCAGTCGAAATTCCACCGTCATGTTGCGAAACAGAGAACAAAACTGCATAGCGTGTCCGAGATGGCACACCGGACATTCGAATTTGGGTTTGGCGCGTTGTTCCGCCTTGACCCTAAAGCGTGGCATATCGTAGTTATTGGCTGAAAATGGGGTTACAAGGTACGGTTTTTATTTTAACAACTCGGAAGGACAATCAATTTAACAATAGGCCGCGTAATTGACCCCCTTTGGGTTCGTACATCGGCCACCCGGACTCTTTTGTCTTCTCCTGCATAAACTCACGTTATCCTACCAAGTCGCCATTCATTTGGAGGTAAATTCTCCTCTCTCACTACAACCAAATCATCAATTTCCAAATCTCTTTGGGGAAATTTACATTTATACCGTCTTTGAAACTGAGATAAATATTCAGACTTCCATCGTTTACAAAACAACTGATGCATAGCTTTAATTTTTTGCCATCTGTTTACAATGGACATTTGGGTTATCAGTAACTTCTGGCTCTGTAATGCCTATTAACGGACTACCGATTAAAAAATTACCTGGAGTTAAAGGGGTTAACATGTCAGGATTTTCTGACATTGCACTAATTGGCCTCGAATTTAGGCATGCTTCAATGCGCGATAACAATGTGGTGAACTCCTCAAATATAAATTTCATTGCTCCTGCTACCTTTCGAAAATGCGTTTTGAAACTTTTGACTCCTGATTCCCACAGTCCTCCCATATGGGGAGCTCCAGCAGGATTAAAATGCCAAACAATTCCCTGATACAGTTGACTGTCGACCACTACATTTCGCGCAGAACTCAAAAATTCACGAAATTCTCGTTTAATAATTTTGGACGCTCTTGGACAAAATTAGTTCCATTATCTGAATATAAATCTCCTGGACAACCGCGACGGGACACAAAACGAGCAAAGGCAGCTAAAAACGTAACCGAAGATAGGTCACTTGTGACTTCTAAATGTATTGCCTTCGTAGAAAAACACACGAAAAGACACACATAGCCTTTGGTTATGAGGCACGCACGACCAGTATAATTTTTTATATCATAAGGACCAGCGAAATCGATACCAGTTGTCGCGAACGGTCGCGAAAACTCAGTGCAAGCTGCAGGTAGGGCTGCCATAAGCTGGGAATGTTCCTTTTTCCTATTTATTACACATACTTTACAATTGTGTATAACGGTTTTTACTAGATTTTTTGCGCGTATAATGAAGAATTCCATCTGTAATAACCGTAATACCAGATTATTACCACCATGCAATGAAATATCATGGGTGAATTGGACCATAAGTCGTGAAAATTGACAATTGTATGGTAAAATAGCAGGATGTTTCTCTTTATATGAAAGAGATGGCGCTAATGCCAATCGCCCACCAAGCCGCATTACGCCCTGTTTATCCAAGAAAGGGTTCAATGTCAAAATCGAGCTTTTATTGCTTAGGGGTTTCTTTTCGGAAATCTCACGATATTCATTTGGAAAATGTACCTTTTGAGATAACCCGACAAGCCTATTTTTCACATGGTCAAGTTCTTCTTTCGGTAGCTGCGCTGACTGAACCCGGTCCTGGTTGCTATACTTGGGACAGACGCGATAGTAAAATCTAAACACTAATGCCAATATGCGCAATGCTCGTGGAAGTGATGAAAATCGATCTAAAATATCTTCAAATTGGTTGAAGTACGCAAAATGGGTTTTAATCGGCCTGCTTTCTAGCGACGTTGCAAATTTTCCATTACCAGAAGTCTGCGGCCATTCCCCTTTATTTTTGCAGAGCCATAGGGGCCCTTTCCACCACAATTGGTTGTGAATCAAATTCTGCGAAGAAACACCTCGGCTACCTAAATCAGCAGGGTTATCTCCAGAATCGACGTGATACCAATTTGTGTTGCCTACCTTATCTAAAATTTTCGATACGCGATTTGCTACAAAGGTAGTCCAAGCGCAAGGGGGTTTTTTCAGCCCAGCCAAAACAATTGTCGAATCTGTCCAAAAGTATACCGTATATTGTTCCACATTCAATTGAGGTACCACGGACTCAACCAGGTCTGCAGCTAAAACCGCTCCACATAGTTCCATTCTAGGAAGCGAAACTGTTTTTACAGGGGCGACCTTAGTTTTTGCAGTCAACAAGCGGGTGAAAACACGAGAATCTGATGCCTCAACGCGAACGTAAATTGCTGCTGCATAGGCCTTTTCCGATGCATCACAAAAGGTGTGGAACTCAATTTTCCTATATGGAGTGAAATACACCCACCTATCAATTTTGATATCATTTATGAAATGATAGTCACTTAAAAATGACTTCCACGTATGCAGACTTTCACTAGTTAAATTGTCGTCCCAATCCGTTTTTTCCAGCCAGATTTGCTGCATTAGAATTTTTGCTGCGATTATAATTGGGCCTAACCAACCTGCTGGATCAAAAAGTTTCGCTATAATTGAGAGCACTTCCCTCTTCGTAAATATTGATTTGTTGTCTAATGGTTTGGCAGTAAAATAAAAGAGGTCTAAACTAGCGTTCCAGCGAATTCCCATACTAGTGTCTTCTAGTTCCAAAAAATCCTCATTAAGTAAATGCTCATTGGGAATATCTGAAATTATATCCTTGCAATTCGAAGTCCATTTACGTAGGGGGAAACCCGCGGAATTTAATGCCGAAATGAGTTCGTTCCGCGTCTCTATTGCCGTTTCCACTTCATGTGCGCCTGCTAATGTATCATCCACGTACATAAAATCCTTTAACACTGCGGCTGCCAGCGGCATTGTGTCCTGAACGTCGTTTGCTAGCTGTAATATGGTTCTAATTGCAAGGAACGGGGCACAATTAAGTCCGAAGGTGACCCTATTCAGCTCAAAATCTTCTATGTCTGACTCAAGTGAAGTTCGAAACAAAATCCTCTGATAAGGAGTGTGTTTAGAGTCTACAAGGATTTGCCTATACATTTTCTCGATGTCAGCATTGAAAACGTACTTAAATAATCTCCATTTCAAAATCAAAAAAATCAAATCTGTTTGCAACACTGGGCCTGTATACAAAACATCATTTAAACTAACACCATTTGATGTGAGAAATGACGCATTGAACACAATTCGCAGTTTTGTTGAAGTACTTTCCTCTTTTATTACCGAATGATGGGGTAAATAATAATGGGCAGGTGACTCTTCGAATCTTGGAGCTGGCACTATATTCATGTGGCCCAATTCAAAATAATCCTTGAGAACTTGTTTGTATTGAATTTTAAATTCCGGACGCCTACAAAGTGATGTTCCGTTTCTAGTAAATTGTTTGCTTGCTGCCAGACGCGACTGACCAAGACTTATTTCCTGAGGGAACTCCTTCTTAAAAGGCAAAGTTACTACATATCGACCATCGCTATTACGGCGTGTAGTTTCTACAAAGTTACTTTCACATAAACTATCTTCATGTGACCAAAAATTCTTCTTTGGAATTTCCTCTAAATCCCAGAATTGTGTTAGCTGCTGAGACAATGCCACCTCACTATGAAAAGCAACATAAGTAGTAAAAAAGTTGATATCTCAGGCTGTGGAAGAGGGCCTGATAATATCCATCCGAACACGGGCGATGAGAAATCCTAGTATTTGATGACGTATACCTCCCATCAGAATAATAGGATAAAGGTCAGCTCCTATCAATAAGTAAATTTGTCCACTTCTATGGAAATTGACATCTGCTAATTGGAGATCCGGCAAATCTCGAATAGAAGTTGCATCAATAGAATGTTATGGCACATTCCCGGTTAATTGTGGCAGGATGAGACCCTTTACCTCTATCCTCAAATTTGAATCTATTCGAGATCCTATTACAAAGCTGCATGCCTTTTGAACATGTGCCGAAACAACTTTGTTTAAACCAGAAACTTGAGCGTTTATATTCTCAGTCGGAAGTTTCAGTAAGCGTTGCAGTCTCTCAGAAATAAAGGTGCATTCCGAGCCCGAATCGATAAGCGCTCTGGCTGAATACACCGTATCCAAATGACAAATAGTCACCATAGCGGTTCCTAGTAGCACATTTTTCTTATTCATCGCAAAGCAAGCTTGTACATTAATATTTTCTGAAGGACTTGAGGTTACTTAAGTTGCTAGTGCTCGATGGTCTCACTTAGGGGACTGAGGGAGTTTTGCTGTTCCAGCCTGATTAGCAGGTGGATTTACAAATTCCTTATGTAAAAGGGTATTATGGCGGCTCTTACAGGTCGCACAGCTAAATTGGCTTTTACAGTCCTTCACATGATGTGAATATCCTAAACAATTTATACAGAACTGATGTTTACGCACTGCTGCTAACCTTCCGTTTATGCTCATGCCCAGAAATGTAGGACAGTTTCTAATGGAATGCTGTAGTGTTGGACATAGCTTACAATTAGGACCAACAGTCGTATGGTGGGATTGCACTTTTTTATTTGAAAATGCATGTTGAGGTGGTGAAAATGATTTGTTCCTCTCAGATTTGTTTGATACTGATCGGAGATCTGAAATTGTTTCCAAAGTTTGGAATCTATTTGTTAGGAAAGTGTCCAAATCTTTCCACTTTGGAATCTCAAACTTATTGTTTATGCTTTGCTCCCATAAGGAAAGCGTAGCTTCAGGCAATCGAGTTGAGCATAAGTAGCTAAAAATTGCATCCCAATTCCTGACATCGATGTCAAATAATTGTAATGTTGAAATGCAATTAGTTATGTCACGCTGTAATTTTTTCAAAGAGGCGCCCGATTCGCAATTAATAGCCGGTAAGTTGAAAAGTACTTTTAATTGGCTGTTGACCAGAATACGTTTATTTTCGTACCGGTCCGAAAGATTGTTCCATGCCTGCGCGAACCCGTCGTTAGTCAAAGGAGATTTTTTTACAATATCTTTTGCTTCCCCTCTTGTCTTCTGATTTAAATAAAAAAGTTTCTCGACCGGTGTAAGGCGCGAGTTGGTAATATAAATGGCAGAGAACAAGTCACGGAACGATGGCCATGTCGCATAATCACCATAAAATACTTCAGTATCACAAGGAGACAAGCGTATATGGTGTCCAGGTGTATTATCGACTATTGCCTCAGCGCCTTGAATATTTGGAGTACTTTGGGCTGAAGTATGGTGCGCCGTTAAATTATGCGCGAATTCACCCATTTGTGCCGCTGTCGCAATGTACGCATTGTAACAAGTTTTAAATTTTAATTTTATTATGTCGATCGCGCCCTTATTTTCGCCACAAGTCTTTATCACTGCTTTCAGACCTATGTCGTACGCCTGCTTCAACTGCACCCATTGGGACTTTAATTCTTCGCGCTGCACTTCCATAGAACATATGCTGTGATCTTCCTGTCCCGTTTCGTTGAAGTCCCGCTCGAATTCTAAAAGGGCGTCCGCTAAATTCACGAACTCTTCCACCGCGGTCATTTTGTACCATATTTGTAATTTATTTATTTAAAAGTTATTAAAAAACTAGAGAGTGGACTATCTTCGGCTATACCGAAGCAGAAATACCCCCACACAGTAGGAAGAAGTACCTCGAACATAAAATGTTTTCTCAAGACCCTATTTTGAGCCAATTATAGGTGGTTTTGGAGCCGGACCATGTCCAAAATCCATTTCTAAAAATTTCCAATCAAATCCACAAAAAGAAAAAAATTGGTTTTAAGAGAAGAATATATATACTTTTCCATACCGGACACGCCTCCTTATGGGCGTTACAAACGTTGTGACAAAGTGAGTATACCCTGCCGCAGTGAGTGTGGGGGTATAAAAAATACGAGCGAGCACAAGGGATATTAAAAATTAATTTGTAAATTGGCCTAGTTACCAAAACCGCTCTGCAATTAAAAAATTCCTAAAAAAAATTGTAATAAACACCAAAATATTTCGTTCTTCAACGAACACCTTTTATTTTTAAAAAAATATTTACAAAAAATTCAAACAAATTCGCAAATGTGGACTGTAGGGTATTAAAATATACGGCAATGTTTAAATATTTTATAACTTTGTTGAAAATTTTATATGTATAAGTCAGATAGGCCGACTGTAGGTTTTTATCTTTTGTACATAAAAGCAGCTGTTTGAAGCTTACCAACAAATTTCCTTATGAATTCTTGTTGTTGTTGTTTGTTTCGTCACTATCTCCTTTGCTTTCACTATTGTTCTGCTTCTCTGCTTCACTTTTAATGTAATTCACTTTTATAATTTACTTTACTTTAACACTTTTTCAAATAAATAAAATATAAAATTCACACTTTCACTTTATCTTTAGTTTATTCAATATTTTGCTCTCTTTTTGTGCCTTCTATGTATGTATGTATTTTTCGTATTTTGACACTTTTTTTTTTAGATTTTGATTTCTGTTGGAGCATTTTTTCCTTTCCTTTTTTTAAATTTTATCACTTTACTTTTCACTTCACTATTAGAAATTATATTATATTTATATTTAAATTAAAACACTGAATTAAAAGAAGCAAGGCTATTAGTAAGCCGAAGCAGAAACTCGCTAGAGCCAATTCGTTGCCAATGCTGGAAATTTCGCGAGCGCCAATTCGCTTCAAGGGATTCAAGCTATGCTTAGAATTTGTGACTTTATTTGTATATGTGCGTGGGAGGAATTGGTCGAATTTAACGAAGATGATTTGGTGTAGCGGGAGAGTGAATTTAAATTGAATTGAGCGAAATTTCGTTCGTTTTCTTTTCCTATCTATTTCTTGTATTTTATTTAACTTAAATTAAGTTGAATGCACTGAATGCATAAGGTACCAAATAATTAAAGAATGCCACTTACTTTGATGATAATGACGTTCAAATTTATTTGCTGCTACAGCTGTTGGTGTTGATTTATTTGCTGCTACAGCTGTTGATGATGATGATGATAAAGGGAGATGGCGAATATGTCGTCGTCTCTGCTTTCAACACTTTAAATTTTCCGAATCCGGTTCGAAGGACCAATAAATATTTCAAAAGCCCTGTGCTTTAAATTAAATTTAAGTCGAGAAGGTTCGTTAGTCTCCGTAATGAAAATTGCGTTGAATTTGAAAAGAAAAGATGATGTTTTCCAAAACGTTATAATATATATATATTTCCTAAAATTGTTCTCGTACAAATTTGTCGACGATCTTACCTATGGTAGTTATAAACAGCGAGTAAATTTAAAGTATTTGGCGCTTTTTGGCTATGCCGAAGTCGCTGCTTCGGGAGAACTCCTAGTGAGTTAAACGCCCTCTATCTTTAAAAAAATGCAAGTATCTTAATTCTAATTCAATTCAAAAATTCACAATGACGTTTGGCTTAAACAGTAACTTTTTGAATGCAATGTGACGAAAGGAGCTTCAGGCTAATAAACATAATATTTGAAGTTTTTTATTTTAATTCTAACGAATAATAAAAACATTACTGAGCCGATATATTCAGTTGTTATATGGCAAAGTCACAGAAATAAGAAAAATAGTACTTAATAGTACTTTCGGGAAAAAAGTGAGAGTAAAAAAGAGGAGGGCCTAAAAAAGAGTACTGTACTCTTTAAAAGAGTACGTCTCGTAACCCTATATCTATGTCTTCTTTTAATTTCATTTTGTTTGTCCATTTCTCCTGTATTCTTAAGCTTTCTAGTGTGTATCTCCTTGTTTCTCTATTCTCGATATTCAATATGCGCGCTCCATCGAAGTCCATCTGGTGTCCGCTTTCCGATATGTGTTGTCCTAATGCTGTTGCCGTTTTCCCTGTCTTTGTGTCTGATTCGTGCTCTGCTATTCGAACTCCAAGTTGTTTCTTTGTTGTTCCAATATAAATTTGATCGCATTTCTCTTCTCCGTTCCCATTGCATGCTATTTCGTAGACTACGTTGTGTTGTTCTTGTGTTTTTATCGGTGCTTTTGTTTTTGTGAATATTTTATTGAGTGTATGTGTATGAGTGAATGTGACAACCCTACGGGAATTTGGAGTCAATTACCCAAAAAAGACCGGTTCTGGGACCGGTGAAAAGAGGACTTGTACAGAGTCATGCACA
Source organism: Heteromyza rotundicornis (assembly GCA_951394025.1). Lineage (NCBI taxonomy): Eukaryota > Metazoa > Arthropoda > Insecta > Diptera > Heleomyzidae > Heteromyza > Heteromyza rotundicornis. The sequence goes on along the minus strand of OX596013.1, from coordinate 29,487,392 downwards.
ATAGTCTGCAAACGGTGGCAGTTCGACCCGAGCTCAACTGTTTCTGTCGATTTTTTTCTGTTTTAAAAACGAATTCCAGTTATATCACTGCATTTTTTTTGTTGGCCGTTTGTGATTTTCATTCAGTAGCTGCTGATTGCTCTTAGAATTCGGTCATTAAATATTGTAAAAAGTTGTGTACTTGTGATACAAAAATATAAAAACTGAATATTTGCTTAAATTCATGTATTAAGTACATACATTGAAAAGCAAAGATTTCTGTTTTGGCATTTGAGTATTAAAATCAGTGCGGTCAAAGAGAGAAGTGCATAGCAGGGTATATAAATATATTTTGTTGAGAATCGTTTTTATATTTGCTTTTTTACTATTTTACATTTTTCCACATTTTTATTTTTTCAGATTTTCTTATTACTTTTTTAAATTTTTACCAGTTTTTTCCTTTTTATTACAGCTAGATTTAAAATTATTTATTTTGTAATTTTTACTTAAAAATTTAATTTTTTTCTTTTTCACAGTTTTAAATTTTTACAATTTCATATTTTTGTACACATTTTTATTTTAAGATAGTACAATCGAAATCAATAGTCGTGTTTTGGTTGCAAATTCCAAACAAATAAAAAAATAAGCCAAGTTTCGACAAGATTGCGATTGCAACCAAAACACAACCAATTAATGCATTCAAATAAGATGAAATTATGGCAATTTACCCCCGGTGCAGTCTCTCAGGAAAGTCCTGCGACAGTCGCCAAGTGTGTATATGGTGGCAATTACCCTTTAATAAGTTCCCTTAGGGCAGTCCTGGGACAGTCTCCAAGTGCCTGTATGGTGGCAAATTACCCCCTCCTATCACAACGCAACGTTAAAGTGACCGGTTGCTTTCATATAAAGGTGACATTTTTGGGACCGATCCCTGTCCAAAAGGGATCTGTCACGTGACTGTCCCGGACCGGTTCTTTTTCCCGTAGGGATTCTCTTCCCTTATCATTGTGTGTAGCCGTTTGTCAGTAAGATATGGTACGTACGTGATGCTGTAGAATCGTTTGGTGTTGCCAGATTGTTCAAGAATTGGGTTTGTGTTATTTTTGTATTGTATTTTGTGAGTTTGTGCTTCTATTAAATTGTTAATCATATATGTTGGGTAGAGCCCGACCGATAAGCATTTTCAAGCCGAAGCCGAAGCCGATGCCGAAGGTCAATTGGCAGCCTATTACTTCGGCCGACGCCGAAGGCCTATACCGAAGCCGAAGCCGAAGCCGATACTTAAATAAAAACCCTTTAAATCTTGTTTTTTCGTGTATTTTCATTCAAATTCGAGTATATAAATACACATTTAGTTTTTTAAGGAACTAAAAATGTATTTAAACAAATAATAAAAGTAACCAAAAGAATTCACAAACAAATCCTAGGTCAAAACTAACAATAGCCTCAAATTATCCCATATATCCCGTGTAAGAACAATTGGATTTTTCTAAAACCACTTTTAAAAATTTGGAGTAAAGCTTAAAATAATGGGAATTTAGAAGAAATGGTAGAGAATTCTTCACAGAATAAATCCATCTAAGTAGCTGTTTTTTCAGGACTCCCCAAATCCGTCAGGTGATGGGCAAAGGATGTTCTAGTTGATGGTAAAAACCACCTGTGAAGCTTTGAACTTTAAATGTAAAATTTTACCAAAAACGGTCCCGGATTTCAGCACCTTTTCATATATGTTGGCGCAGCAATTTGGGCTACATTTCTAAAAGGTAGAATCCTTCCGTGAGCCTCCTACCCCTATATTTGAAATTTCATACAGTTTACCAGGACTCCTTTTAACATAGACATCAGGGCAAGTAGTAGCTTCTAAATCTATATTTAAAATTCAGTAATCCACCCAGAAAATGTCCAAGGATGTGCTTTGTGGCAGTTTTAACCTCGTGCCACGCAATTTGAGGCGAGATTCACTCAATATTCGATGATTACTAATTTAAATTTTAATCATATTTTTTGTTTTGTGGGCCTCTTATGTCCCATTGGAAATTCCATCAATTACACAATTTTACATTCAAGTCTCAAGAAAATCAGTAAGACCGTTTAGATGTGATGTGGGCTAGAAAATCGTATCGTAAAAAATTAGTTTTGGTTTTCGGTGTCGCAAAAATAAGGAAAAAAATTTAAAAGCTTCGGCCAAAACTTCGGCCATTTTTCGGAAAAACCGAAGCCGAAGCCGAATGTGAATTTTTGGCCGATAACGGCCGAAGCCGATGCCGAAGCCGATTAATCGGTCGGGCTCTACTTGAGACCACATTTTTTTATGTTCGAGGTACTTCTTTCTACTGTGTGGGGGTATTTCAACTTCGGTATAGCCGAAGATAGTCCACTCTCTAGTTTTTTATATCGTTTGGCCACTTTACGAGTGAGCCAAACAACTACTTTTCATATATGTTGGCGCAGCAATTTGGGCTACATTTCTAAAAGGTAGAATCCTTCCGTGAGCCTCCTACCAATATATTTGAAATTTCATAGAGTTTACCAGGACTCCTTTTAACATAGACATCAGGGCAAGTAGTAAGCTTCTAAATCTATATTTAAAATTCAGTAATCCACCCAGAAAATGTCCAAGGATGTACTTTGTGGCAGCTGTAACCCCGTGCCACGCAATTTGAGGCGAGATTCACTCAATATTCGATGATTACTAATTTAAATTTTAATCATATTTTTTGTTTTGTGGGCCTCTTATGTCCCATTGGAAATTCCATCAATTACACAATTTTACATTCAAGTCTCAAGAAAATCAGTAAGACCGTTTAAATGCGATGTGGGCTAGAAAATCGTATCGTAAAAAATTAGTTTTGGTTTTCGGTGTCGCAAAAAAAAGGAAAACTAGAGAGTGGACTATCTTCGGCTATACCGAAGCTGAAATACCCCCACACTGTAGGAAGAAGTACCTCGAATATAAAAAAATGTGGTCTCAAGACCCTATTTTGACCCAATTATAGGTGGTTTTGGAGCCCGGAACATGTCCAAAATCCATTTCTAAAAATTTCCAATCAAATCCACCACAAAAAAAAATTTTGGTCTCAAGACCCCATTCAGACCCTTATATATGTGGCTTCGGAACCTCGGACGATGTCAAAAATACGTTTCTAAACATTTCCAATCGAATACAACAATAAAAAAGACTTGAACAATTTTTACCTTTTTTTTCGGTGTATGGGAGCCACGCCCAGTTTTTGTCCGATTTGGCTGATTCTCGAACTTGATCTCAGTATTCACGAGAAAAACATGTACCCAAAGTTTCAAGTCGATATCTCCAAAACTGCGACCTCTATTGTGCGGACGGACAGACGGACAGACGGTCAGACGGACAGACGGACAGACGGACAGACGGACATCGCTAAATCGACTCAGGAGGTGATGCTGATCAAGAATATATATACTTTTCCATACCGGACACGCCTCCTTATGGGCGTTACAAACGTTGTGACAAAGTGAGTATACCCTGCCACAGTGTGTGTGGGGGTATAAAAATTTAAAAGCTTCGGCCAAAACTTCGGCCATTTTTCGGAAAAACCGAAGCCGAAGCCGAATGTGCATTTTCGGCCGATAACGGCCGAAGCCGATGCCGAAGCCGATTAATCGGTCGGGCTCTAATGTTGGGTAGTCATTCATTTTTAATATTCGCCTGATCTTTTTTATATTTTCTTTATGAAATCGAGGGTCACTTAGAATAAGGATTTTATTTATAAAGTTGTTAGCTGTGTTTATTTTTTGTTTTAATGGTTTTGTGGAGTTGAAATTCATCATTCTTCCAGAGGATGTTGGTTTTGTATACCAATCGGTTATAGTTGTGCTATCTACTCTGTGTATTTGCATGTCCAAGAATGGTAGGCTATTGTTATTCTCTACTTCTACTGTGAATTGAAGTTTGGGGTGGTATGTGTTAAATGTCTTTAGAATTTCACCTTTGTCTTTCAAACATATAATTGCAAATATGTCATCTACATATTTTGTGATGAATTTTATTTTTATGTTGTCTGTTAGAAGTTTTTCAATCGCAGTGTCTAACAGATTGTCTAACACAATATGCAATAGTGGGGGAAAGTGGATTACCCATTGGCATGCCATACGTTTGGTTGTATATTTTGTTGTCAAAGTTTAAATAATTGTTGTCTAAAAGACAAAACTCTAAAATTTTCAAAAATTTTTGTTTGGGTATTGAAGTATGTTTATTTATTGTGGTCCATTGTTGCATTATTATTTTGATTGCTGAATTGGTTGGAATATTTGTGAATAGTGATATTACATCTAGCGAAATTAAAACTTCCCCTTCCTCAAGTTCAATGTTGCTAAGTTTTTCTTTTAATCGAAATGAGTTTTTTATGTTGTAATCTTCGGATACCATATTGTTCAAAATTTCACCAACATGTTTTGATAATCTATAACGTGGTACGTTCATCGACGATGAGATTGGTCGTAACGGTAGGTTTGATTTATGAATTTTTGGTAGTCCATACAATCGAGGCGCTGTTGCAGCTGGGCAGTAAAGTTTGAATTTGAGTTTTAGGTCTATGTATTTTTGTTTGTATAGATCATTTACTAGGCTATTGTTTTTTCTTTGTAATTTTAAAGTTGGATCTGCTCTTGTTAGTTTGTAAGTGTGTTCATCATCAAGTAATTCTTTCATTTTTTCTATGTAATCTGTTTTGTACATTATAACCGTTGTGTTTCCTTTGTCTGCTTTTGTAATAACTATTTCTTTTTGATGTTGTTGTACAAATTGTCTGGTTGTTTCGTACATTTTAAGAATGAATTTTTCTTTTGTAGTATTTTTGATGCTATTTTTATATTTTGAAATTTTATTTGCAGCGTTTGATCTAGCAGCCTCTTTCGTTTGCTCATCTCCAATTGTTCTAAATCCGCAATGATATCAATTGGTGAGAAATTTTTGTTGGTGATTGGTAGTGTGAACTTTTCTCCAAGTGAAAGAATCCACTAACTCTCTTCTCGATGTTTGTTTGTTCGGATAGCCCTCCGATTAAATTCTTTGATTTGTGTTTTTGACCAATTTCTATTTACTGTTGTTTTCAATTTGGGCTTATTGGTCGTAGATGCACATGCAATTAAAAATATTTAATTCATAATTTTACCAACGTTTCGATGCTTAATTGGCATCTTCTTCAGGGTTGTTTCTTTATTAAATCTAAAATAACAATAATACTTTATATAAACAAAAACTCAATTACACTTGTTTATACTTATTAATATTGCACTTACATTAATTTACATCACTAAAATTATATTGCATTTGGTAACTATTTTTGGTTACCATCGATCACCACTGCGTACGATTGTTTGATGTTATCTATGTCTTCTTTAAAGTTCATTGTGTTTGTCCATTTCTCCTGTATTCTTAAGCTTTCTAGTGTGTATCTCCTTCTTTCTCTCTTCTCGATATTCAATATGCGCGCTCCATCGAAGTCCATCTGGTGTCCGCTTTCCGATACGTGTTGTCCTAATGCTGTTGCCGTTTTCCCTCTCTTTGTGTCTGCTTCGTGCTCTGCTATTCTAACTCCAAGAAACGTTGGTAAAATAATGAATTAAGTATTTTTAATTGCATATGCATCTACGACCAATAAGCCCAAATTGAAAACGAAAGAAATTTTGTTTGATGATGTACTTGTGTAAAGTTGAACTGAAAAAGAATTAAAAAAGAAAAATGAATATCAAGCAATGGATTAAAAAAAAAAAAGACAGGTGGTGGGCTTGAACCCAAGACTGCCGCAGACAAAGCGGAAGCTCTACCCAACTGATAACAGCCAGCTATAAAATAATTTCAGCTAATGGCGGTTACGTAAACCAAGCCGTATGGTGAACTCCATAATTTATATATACACTAGCTGTTACATACCCGGCGTTGCACGGGTTGTCTACAATTTTAAAATAAATATATATAGGAATTTTCGACAACTTCAATGGCGCTGTAGTTTATGGTTTATTACCCCCCGTAAAACTTGGTGCCAGTTGTAATCCCACTCGGTAAGAATCACCTAAAAAAAGTCCAAGGACGCATTTGGTGGCAGCTGTAATCCCACCCGGTATGATTCAGCCAAAAAAAGTCCAAGGACGCACTTGGTGGCAGTAGTAATCCAACCCGGCATGATCCACCCAAAAAATCTCCAAGGACGCAATTGGTGGCAGTTGTTATCCCACCCGGTATGATACACAAAAAAAGAGTCCAACACACTTGGTGGCAGCTGCAATCCCACCCGGCACGATTCAGCCAAAAAATGTCCAAGGACGCTCTTGGTTCCAGTTGTAATCCTACCCGGTATGATTCACCCAAAATATGTCCAAGGACGCTCTTGGTTCCAGTTGTAATCCTACCCGGTATGATTCACCCAAAATGTGTCCAAGGAAGCACTTGGTGTCAGGTTGTAATCCCACCCGGCATGAGCCACCCAAAAAATGTCCAAGGACGCACTTGGTGGCAGCTGTAATCCCACCCGGTATGATTCAGCCAAAAAAAGTCCAAGGACGCAATTGGTGGCAGTTGTAATCCCACCCGGTATGATTCACCCAAAAAAATGTCCAAGGACGCACTTGGTGGCAGCTGCAATCCCACCCGGCATGATTCAGCCAAAAAAAGTCCAAGGACGCACTTGATGGCAGCTGCAATCCCACCCGGCATGATTTAGCCAAAAAAAGTCCATTGACGCACTTGGTGGCAGTTGTAATCCCACCCGGTATGATTCACCCAAAAAATGTCCAAGGACGCACTTGGTGGCAGTTGTAATCCCACCCGGCATGATCCACCCAAAAAATCTCCAAGGACGCAATTGGTGGCAGTTGTTATCCCACCCGGTATGATACACAAAAAAAGAGTCCAACACACTTGGTGGCAGCTGCAATCCCACCCGGCACGATTCAGCCAAAAAATGTCCAAGGACGCTCTTGGTTCCAGTTGTAATCCTACCCGGTATGATTCACCCAAAATATGTCCAAGGACGCTCTTGGTTCCAGTTGTAATCCTACCCGGTATGATTCACCCAAAATGTGTCCAAGGAAGCACTTGGTGTCAGGTTGTAATCCCACCCGGCATGAGCCACCCAAAAAATGTCCAAGGACGCACTTGGTGGCAGCTGTAATCCCACCCGGTATGATTCAGCCAAAAAAAGTCCAAGGACGCAATTGGTGGCAGTTGTAATCCCACCCGGTATGATTCACCCAAAAAAATGTCCAAGGACGCACTTGGTGGCAGCTGCAATCCCACCCGGCATGATTCAGCCAAAAAAAGTCCAAGGACGCACTTGATGGCAGCTGCAATCCCACCCGGCATGATTTAGCCAAAAAAAAGTCCATTGACGCACTTGGTGGCAGTTGTAATCCCACCCGGTATGATTCACCCAAAAAATGTCCAAGGACGCACTTGGTGGCAGTTGTAATCCCACCCGGTATGATTCACCCAAAAAATGTCCAAGGACGCACTTGGTGGCAGCTGTAATCCCACCCGGCATGATTCAGCCAAAAAAAGCCCAAGGACGCAATCGGTGGCAGTTGCAATACCACCCGGTATGATTCACCCAAAAAATGACCAAGGAAGTACTTGGTGGCAGCTGTAATCCCACCCGGCATGATTCAGCCAAAAAAAAGTCCAAGGACGCACTTGGTGGCAGTTGTAATCCCACCAGGTATGATTCACCCAAAAAATGTGCAAGGGCGCAGTTGGTGGCATGGACCACTTAATATTCGATAGTTACTATGTTACATTTTGATATTATTTTTTGTTGTATGAGAGGTGCCACGCCCCGTTGTCCAAATCCAACCTGTTATGTCCTATTGCAAATTCCATTACTAACACAATTTTTCCTTAAAATTTCAATAAAATCAGTAAAGCCGTTTAATTGTGATATGGGGTAGAAAATTGTATGGGCGGTGCCACGCCCCTTGTCCAATTATTCCCATTTTCGACACATAGCTGGGAAAACATACTATACAGCTCCATTCCAAATTTCACTAAAATATATCCAATAGTTGCTTAATTAGCTGGTATTTAAGTTATGTGTTGTGTGGGAGGTGCCACTCCCCCTTGTCCAATTATTCCCATATTCGACACATAGCTGGGAAAACATACTGTACAACTCCATTCCAAATTTCACTAAAATATATCCAATAGTTGCTTAATTAGCTGGTATTTAAGTTACGTGTTGTGTGGGCGGTGCCACGCCCCTTGTCCAATTATGCTCATATTTGGCATAAAGCTTGGAAAAGCTATTATGCAACTTCGTGCTAAATTTCGTATTTATTATTCAATTTTCTATTCAAATTCAATTCAATAGTTACTAAATTACCTTGTAGACATATTTTGTGTTGTATGGGAGAAGCCACGCCCCTTTGTCCAATCCCAACCGCATATAGCCTATGTTACATGTCGATACCTATAGAATTTATCCTGAAATTTTCAAGAGAATCGGTACAGCCGTTTAGCCGTGATTGAGGGACAAACAGACAGACAGACAGACAGACATACAGACAGACAGACACACACTCAGTTTTATAATATATATAGGGATATGAAAATCATTTGTGAAATATGTGAACTTTTATTAAATTTTGTAAAGAATAGAAAGGAATTTTGTTTTATGATGTAATTGTGTAAAGTTGAACTGTTACATTAAAAAAGAATTAAAAAAGAAAGATAAAAAAAAGAAAAAAGAATATCAAGCAATGGGTTAAAAAAAAAAATACGACCGGTGGCGGGCTTGAACCTTTGACTGCCGCAGTTATAGGCCGAAGCTCTAACCAACAGACCACAGCCAGCTATAAAATAACTTCAGCCAAGGCGATATATGTAGTTCAGCAAGCTGTATGGTGAATGTGTATATACACACAAAAAGTAACAAATATATATGTAGCTTTGATTTAGCATTGCCACCTTTAAGGAAATAATACTGCCAAAAGGCTAGCGTTGCCACCTAACAATGTTTTCACCTGTTACGGCTAAACATTATTTCCGATTGTCGATTATTTTTATTGCAAAGCGTTTTAATCACTGGATTTTTTAAATTTTTATTTTCGTATTATGTATATTGACGTACTAAAACCGAATCTGAATCTTTTTTTGTAGCAAAAATCTGCTTTCCGACATACAAATTTTTTTAAGTTTTGATTTCCCCTTTTAAAATTTCTTGAGTGACTTCTAAGAAAGGTGTTCATTTTGTAGTATTTTTTTTCGGGAATTTTAATTTATAAATGATTCACATTTTTATTTGTTTTTATGAAATTTTTCACCTCAAACAAATATATTTTCGCATTTGCAAGAAACGTTTTTGAGTAAGTTTCGCTGAAGCTGTTGCAGAAGTGTCAGCCGATGGATAATCGTCGGCGGCGGCGGCTGATCCAATTTCAGTCGGCGGCGGCTAGCCGATCGGCTAAACCGGTTTTTTGGCTAAGCCGATTTTTCTTTTAATGAATATGCTAAAAATGTTCAAAATACAACTTTTTTACTGCTAAAATTGCTTGGCATTTCATTTATTTAAATAAAAATGTCACAATTATTTAAAAAAATAAATTTGCTCTACTTTTTTGAAAAACATGTCGACCTGTGTCCTTTTCATTTTGATTTTTTTGTTAGAAATCATACAAAAAAATTAGATTCGAATTAAAAAATCGAGATTTTTGGCTTAGCCGCAAGCCGTTTTTTAGCCGGGGTCATCGGCGGCGGCTAACGTTTATTAAAATCGTCGGCGTACTGGGAATATATGCAAATATGAAATGTAATGTAATAGGAAAGTGTAATATGAAAATCTAATACACCACCGTAATAGGTGAAAATAGTGTTAGGTGGCAACGGTAGTCTTGTGGCAGTGTTATTTTCTTAAAGGTGGCAGCTTTAGGTCGAAACTATTTTTGTTTATATGTGAAATGATTTTTTGTGTGTGTATATACACGAAAGCGTTTTGCATGCGGCTTGATGAAGTTAATCGATATTAGGTAAAGGTATTGTATGAGCATTAGTGGCTCTGGTGAGAAGGTGCTTAGTTCGCTTCTTCATCTTACTTACAATCGCTACGTTGTGGGTTCGATACCTCACCAGGGCGGCTAACATTTATAAAAAGAAATATATGTGTGAATATATTGTAAGTGACTCTGGTTCCTTCTCACGACCGCAGCGTCGTGTGGACAAACCACCAGAATGGCTAACATTAAAAAAAAAATAAGGTTAACAACTTAAAAAATTTTTTTAAGTGAAGTTCTAAATTTTGAATCGGTTAGTGTTAGGAGAGACAGACAGGCAGACAGACAGACAGACAGACAGAAAGACAGACAGACAGAAAGAGAGACAGAAAGACAGAAAGACAGAAAGACAGAAAGACAGGCAGACAGAAAGACAGACAGACAGACCTGGACAAATATATATATTAATAATTAAATAAATAAAATCCTGCCCAGTACGACGATTCCATTGCAAGGTGTGAGAGCTGCCATCAATTGCTGTTACTCACTTTTATAATGCTATTTAAGAATAGATCACTACCCAATTGACTGGAAGCTGTCGCAGATCACGATGATCCCGAAACCGGGAAAAGACCCTACAAACGTGATGTCATATCGCCCAATAAGCTTACTCTCTACCCTGCCAAAACTTTTTGAGAAAATCCTGATAAAGATTATATTACCCACAATACTCGCTAAAGGTGAAATACCCAATCACCAATTCGGATTTAGAGAAAAGCACGGCACAATTGAACAGGTTCATCGCATTGTTGACTTGATCAAATAAACATTCGAAAAAAAGCAATACTGCTCAGCAGTTTTCCTCGACAGCAACCAAGCCTTTCATAAGGTATGGCATAGAGGACTGATATCCAAACTACAGAAACTATTACCCGTCCCAGCAAACCATTTGACTCTTTTTTGACTCTTTTAAGGCTCTCATTTCGCTCAGAAAAGACTCTAATTGGAGCCGTATATGGCGTGTTTCCCTTCCTGTAGGGGCACGATGAAATGTAAGAGATATGACTCTAATCGGAGCCAAAATCTGACTCTAAAATGCGTCTTAAACATGATTCAAATATGAGGCTAAAATATGGCTCTAAAAAGAGTCTAAAATTTGGCTCTAATAAGTTTCCCAAATATGCCCAAATCTATTTTTTTGTTATATGCAATGGACAGCTGTCCTGTTGTCAGGTATTGCCATGGAATTCTATTTCAAATATTAAATCAAATTATTAACATTTCAAATATTAAAGAAAAACTTTTTACATTTTCCGGGGTTCGAACATGGGACCTCATGTTTTGTAACTGAATGCTTAACCCTCTGAGCAACGGTGCCTCCATCATTCATGCCGATAAAAACAAAACATATTTTGAAATCCAAAAATAATTTTGGCTCAAAAAATCCTCAAAAATTAGATACTTTTCAGACTCTAAATTCTGAGCGCTCAAAAAATCATCTAAAATTAGATACTTTTCGGACTCTAAATTCTAAGCGCTCAAAAAATCATCCAAAATTAGATACTTTTCGGACTCTAAATTCTGAGCGCTCAAAAAATCATTCAAAATTAGATACTTTTCGGACTCTAAATTCTGAGCGCTCAAAAATTCCTCAAAAATTAGATACTTTTCAGACTCTTATGGATCAGGAAATTAAAATTATCGATAAGTTATTAAAAAATTATCGAAAAAAAATCCAGAAATTATCGAAAAATTTTCGATAAAATATCGAAAAATTATCGACAAAAATCGATAAAATTTTAAAAAATTATCCATTAAAAATCGAAAAATTTTCTATAAAATATCGACAAATTCTAATATCTCCCATACAAAATGGCCGCCACATTTGTATTATTTTTGGAAAATTGTATAAAATATTGAAAAATTATCGATAAAAAATATATAAATTATAGATAAAAAATCGATAAATTATCGATAAAAATTCGTAAAATTATCGATAAAATATCGAAAAATTATCGACAAAAATCGATTTTTATTTTTATTTTGAGAAATACTGAACCGATTTGGACGCGGGTTGGAATTGGGTTGGAAATGAGGTCGGGAACGACAAATATCGACAAATTATGAATAAAATATCTATAAAATATCGAAAAACTATCGATTAAATACCGATTTTCGATAAAATTACTAACAAATGGTCTCAGAAAGTATCGTACTCGCATGTGCAGGTTATTATAGCTTCGGTCAGACCGGTCAGACCGGCTTCGGTCTCTTACTAGTTTTCATTTAATTATGTTGCAAATATATTTTTCATTTCCAAATCATTGGAGAGTTTGTGTCATTTATAAAATCACATCAAAAAACAATTACATAAATATATGGGTCATTAAAATGAAGGTTCTCGATCGTATGAAGAAATATTTTTAAAACGCTTTAAGATTTACTGTGAAATATATCATTCTACCCCTTATATTTTTCACGCACCTCGGAAAATAACCAATATAAGCAAACATTTTGAAAATAATAAATTCTGTTGGTTTTTAAATAAATCCTATTTGATAACATTTTTCCCCGGAACCCTGCCATATCTTATAAATATCATGCTAAAACTTTTTTTTTATCATATTTATTCATTTTATATCCAAATAAATTTGTATACAAAAGTAAAATTTAAAGGTGGAAATATTTTAATATGGTAGATTTAAAAGTTGCAAAAAAATTTTTTTTTTGTTGCAGGAACAACTGTGAAAATATCAAAATGGATAGACTCAAATATGCTGCGTTCTCGTTAACCGTTGGAATCGTAATTCAGTGGAACTTCTTTTCACTCGAACAGCTATTTCTTGTTTGCGTTTTTCTGACAGTCAACGTGGACAGAAAGATGCTTATTTAGAAATTTTCTTGTCATTCGTATTCTTCTGCCAAAGTGACAAGAAATGTCTAGTGACGTCGTTCGTCGGGCCTAAAATCTGTGAACGGAGCAAAGGCGATATTTTGTAATAGAATCACAGTACAAAAGTGGAAGTTAAAAATAGTTTCTTTTTTCATCAAATTTCCATTTCTTTTTACTTTTTTGGGTAAAAGAAATATTTTTATTCATTTTGAAGTATTTCAATGCGAACATTTTCTTTTCTTCTTTACAATTAACAAAGTAAGTACACTACAACATATCTATGCAAAAATAGGCTCCACCCACTTATGTTGCAAATGTATAGAAATGCAACAATTAAGAAACAACTATGCAACTTCGACGGAATAATGTTGCAGAAAACATATTCGCAACTTTTTTGAAACTTATTATGTTGCAAAATTTACGATTTATGTTTTTTGGTAGCACCAAAACTTTTAAGCAACAAATTCTGCTTGTTGCATGTGCATTTGCTATAACTGCTGAAACACTCTCTTTGAAAAAGTGTTGAAAATAAAGATCTGTTTTAATACAAATATCTCTTCGAATTTTCTGTGTATGAAGCGCCGACGAGCCTTTGTGACGTTACAAGATCAAGAAAAATACGAGAAAAACCGTAATTAACCATTTTTATAGGAAACCACCGTAATTAAAAAATATTTTCGTAAAAATTTAAAAAAACTAGTACGAGAATTATCTTTGGTCTGACCGAAGCTAAAATAACAGTCGCCCACTGTTACTCTGTTTTTAGCAGAATAACTGTTGTTTTGCAGTAATTTTGTTTGATTTAACAGTTTTTGCTGTAGAATTAATCTTTTTTCCAACTTCTCGAACTGTTAAAAAAAACTGTCAATTCAGAACACTATTAAAAACTTAAAAAACTTAGCAGTCAGCGAGATTTGAACACAGGCATCCCGGGTAGTAACATGGCCTTTCAACCAACTAGTCCAAATGTCAACAGATTTAAAAACCATCAAAATGATGTTATGAACCGCAGAGTGTGTAACAGACAGTTTAACAGGGAGATAGGTTTGTTCCTCTAATACAAACAGTGTTGCCAGGCTTTTGGTAAATTCGTCTCCATTTTGTTCAACAGCAACTAAACCACTTTCCCAGTGTTTGGCTCACTCGTAAAGTGGCCAAACGATATAAAAAAGAGTATAAGAAAAAAACGGCAGAGTTAGCAAAAGGAAATCAAAGTCGTGTAGTTTAGATTTTTGTATGTTTTTTATTAAGAAGTAGAGGCAGAGGGATGCTTACTTGGATATCGATGACGATAGATATATATATAATATATTTCAATTTGGTAGCTTATGACAGGAGCGGGTAGGAAAACGTCTAGTCACTTTTCGATCTTATTAAAAGAAAGCGACGCCGATAGGGATATACTTTGCCAGTAAGTGGCATATGCCAATGCATTGTATGGCCTTTGATGATCACGAAGTGATGCAATTGTAAATTTTGGAAAATTGGTTGGTAGTACGAGGGTCGCTGCCTCGCTTTTTCTCTGCGAATCGATAGGAGAATCGAGAGTAAAGCAACACTGCTTGCTAGGAGTAGCAGCACCAGATTGAATACTCTCTATAATTCTGGATTCAGTCGGTATCGAAGGAAGTTTCAATAACTTCCTCGTGCGATCAGAAATAAACGTAGTTTCTGACGCAGAGTCTATCAGCGCACTTGCTGAGTAGACGGTGCCCAAGTGGCAAATGTTCACATCGGCTGTACCCAAGAGTACATAAGTAGCGCGAAAAGTGAAGCATCTCTGAATACCAAGAATTTTCTCAGCTTGGAGAGAAGTGGACTGTATTGATTGGTGAAGTGTTTGTCGATGACAGTTTCCAGAAGGGCGGGACCCTGGATGAAAACTTCCATCGTAGAATGGGAAAGTTGATTGCAAATCATTAATTTCGATAGGGCGTAACCCTGAAGGAAAAGTTCCATTGACTAAAGATTGTGCACATGGAGAAAGAATATGTTCAATAGGGCGGGGCCCTAAAGGAAAAGTTTCCGTGGTTGAAGGCTGAAATTGTGAAACATTATTTTCTATAGGACGGGGCCCTAAAGGAAAATGTTCACTGGGTAATGTTCACTGAGCAGGCACATCTCTATGTAGAAGCGTAGGATGACGCTTCTGAGAGCTGGAGCAAACAGAAGTGCTCTTACAACCTTCAACCTCATGATTTTTGCTTAAACGATTGATGCAATATTTAAGGCGATTTATATTTAAATTACGATCGGCGACACTCATGGTCAGAAAACGCTGACAGGTGCGCAACGAATGCTGTCGTTGGGACAAAGCCCACAATGGTTCAAGGACACATGTGTGTTAGAAGCATTTCTTGGTTGGCAATCATTGTTAAAAGACTGAAAAGTCGGCGGTGAATCTGCACTGCCAATATCGTGCAGCAGCTCATTAATTTTTGCCAAACATTTTACAAAGCTGTAATAGGTACGCTTGCATTGGGACTTGGCGATAGCGATGTCCGCGTTGACATCCGGGCCCCCACCTTGAACAAGGTAGGTTAAACATGGCTGATATGAAGCCTTAACTGCAGCCCAAAGTAATTTTATTTTTTCACTTTGAGTGCTCAAATTGACTTGGGTGTGTGTTGCTGGCGGTAAGTCCGCAAAAGCTGCTTCAAATTTGACCAATTGGTCAGCAGCGAGAATAAAAGAGTCAAAAGCTGACATGGTTTTAAAGAAAAACTAAAAAACTTTAAATAAAAAAGAAATAATTTGCTCGAAATCAGAGGTGAAGGCATCGAAAATGAATACCCGAAACAATTGGGGGTGACACTTGAGGTTGTGGAGAACTTAGATCAAAAGATCACTTGAATAAAAAATTTTAATTAAAAAAAAATGTTAAATGAAAAAGTACCCTCGGTATAGGTACTTGAGATTGTGCCCTGATGTCAAAATTAAGAATTCAAAAAAGGAATTTGCGTTGAGCACTAATGTGTAAAACCAACAAAATAAACTAAATTTTAAAAACTGAATTTAATTTAATGTTGATTTTATTTAATTGGAATGTGAAAATTAATTTCAATTTTATATTTACCCAAGGTGGGTTTTGTAAAATAGGGCCGTGTGCATAGAATTTGTTGAAACAATTATTAGAAAAGTATAAAAGCTTCGAAAATTTCACAAAAGCGATGAAAATAATGCCACACTAAAGTAGTGAATAATAAATATTTCACTCACTTAACTGGCAGAAGCAAAATAAACAAAAAACTAGAGAGTGGACTATCTTCGGCTATACCGAAGCTGAAATACCCCCACACAGTAGGAAGAAATACCTCGAACATAAAAAATTGTGGTCTCAAGACCCTATTTTGAGCCAATTATAGGTGGTTTTGGAGCCCGGACCATGTCCAAAATCCATTTCTAAAAATTTCCAATTAAATCCAAAAAAAAAAAAAAAATTGGTCTCAAGACCCCATTTAGACCCTTATATATGTGGCTGCGGAACCTCGGACCATGTCAAAAATACGTTTCTAAACATTTCCAATCGAATACAACAATAAAAAATTTTTAACTTTTTTTTCGGTGTATGGGAGCCACGCCCAGTTTTTGTCCGATTTGGCTGATTCTCGAACTTGATCTCAGTATTCACGAGAAAAACATGTACCCAAAGTTTCAAGTCGATATCTCCAAAACTGCGACCGCTATCGTGCGGACGGACAGACGGACGGACATACAGACGGACATCGCTAAATCGACTCATGAGGTGATACTGATCAAGAATATATATACTTTTCCATACCGGATACGCCTCCTTATGGGCGTTACAAACGTTGTGACAAAGTTAGTATACCCTGCCACAGTGAGTGTGGGGGTATAAATATTGGCCAAGCTATGGTGGCAAAGTAATTCAAAAGGAGCGCATTGAAAGGGAGCACAAATAAACCAAAAGTGCACAATTTTGAATACCAAAAACTAGTATGCACAAAATTTAGCTTTTATGTATATGCTGATCACAAAACAATAAGTTCAAATATTAAAGAAATATCACATGAAATTTAAAAATTATTAAAATTGAGAGTCAGTCTCAAGAAAGGCACTCACTTGTTGTTGTAGCAGTGCACTTGTTGTTAGTATTGTGTTTGTGTATTTTGTTTTATTTTCACTTTCGTTTAATCTGTGCTTGTGAATATTGTCTCACTTAATTTGCTCACAAATTTATGCACCATTTATTTATTTCAATTTTATTAATTTATAATTTATGTTGTTACTGTTTATAATTAATTAAATGCTAAATACTAAAAACCAAAAACTAATAAAAAAGAGAGGGATAATGACAACTGTCATAGTATGTAATGGAAGGGCTGAGTGCCAAAAGCTTTTGGTTGTGGATCGTATTACAACGAGAAGAGGCAAAAAGGGTTGCCAACAAATTTCCCAACTTTAAAGTAAAAGTTATTTTCTAATTGAAAATTATAGAATTTTAATAAATTTAAAAACGATTTAAATCTACTTTGATATGTTAAGGTTCGGTTTTAACGACGAATTAGGGACGATGCACAATCGGAGTATTGTGTCGTTTTTTTATATTAAGCTGCTTTTGTTCACTTTGTGGTAATTTTATTTCTCATGAGTGCTTTGGGCCTTTCTTTTGTGGCTTTCCGCACGTTCCACGAAAGTGAACAAATTATTGCAGAGGAAGGTTATTGTATTATTATTGTTATTGTATTTCTCGACTAAGTGTCGGAAGAATTGCTCCTCTTTTTGAACATACAAAAAAAAACTATGCTTTTATACAAACTACACGTACCTTGCATTTTTTTTGTAATGTTGAATGTTGTATTTTTGCTGTTTGCCGTCGGCTTTTCCACCGTTCCTTCGGAGAAGATGCGCTCGTAAAACGCTAAAAACGCTGGAAAAGTTGAAACCTCGGCGGAGCTTGGAGCGTCGAAGATGCTGCCAAAATATGCAGAAGTGCTGAAGCTAATTTTTACTACGGATGTCGTTCTCAAAATCCGAATCCGGTTCGATTGGATCAAATGTTTGGCTCACTCGTAAAGTGGCCAAACGATATAAAAAAGAGTATAAGAAAAAAACGGCAGAGTTAGCAAAAGGAAATCAATGTCGTGTAGTTTAGATTTTTGTATGTTTTTTATTAAGAAGTAGAGGCAGAAGGATGCTTACTTGGATATCGATGACGATAGATAAATATATAATATATTTCAATTTGGTAGCTTATGACAGGAGCGGGTAGGAAAACGTCTAGTCACTTTTCGATCTTATTAAAAGAAAGCCGGAAGTTAAATTTACGGAAATGACAGAAGGCCGTCATATTGAGTTAAACCAGTTTTGGGACACAGCTTAACAGAATGTTACGCGGTGTTCCAGTAGGTTTAATGGTATAAAGTTGGTTGCCGTACAATTCCGTATACAGGGTGGCAAACAGGGTGTTTTGGCGTAAACACCCAGGTTTTTACTTATGTACGTATTTATTAAAGTTTTCCCATATTTTCATGAATTCCTTAACCATTTCTCATTTTGATGGGATATTCCCTGGGAAACCAAGGATAGTTCCTTCAGCTGGCAACTCTGGTTATTCTGATAGTAGAGAACTGAACCTGTTCAGCAGATTTAAGTTATTCATTTATTGCCATGCCCGCATGAATGGCATCATTGGCGCGATGGATAAGATGTCGGACTATCAACCAGAAGCACGCAGGTTCCAGCCTTGACCATGGCCATTTTGGAGTTTAGAAGAATCGTTCATAAAAGTGAAACTTATAGAACTAAAACAAAAATTTAAAGAAAAAAAATAAAAATTACAGTGAAAATTCTTTTTTTTTTTTAAATTAAAAGAAAATTGCGACGGTCGTACCGGGATTTGAAACCGGAGTTCCCGGGTGGTAGCCGAACATCTTCCCACTAGGCTACGGTTATCAACAGAGTATTATCGCGCTATTTTTAACTAAAACTTTATTTAAAAACTCTAAAACCAAAAATCCCCACGCGATAATTAAATTCCCTATTTGCCCGAATAGCACAGTCGCGAAGCGTGGGATTTAGGGATTAAAAAAAAAGGAATAAGGAAGAGGGGGAAACGGCCAAACAAATTCCAAGCAAACTACTTGAAATTCCCAGGACGGAAACACTTCACCAAAACAAATCACGACCGAACACAACCTGTCCAACTCTATTAGATTCCTCAATTTCAAAACACTAAATGGCCGACTGCCACAAATAAAATAAAGCCAAAAACACTAGCTGGAAAAACTAAACCAGCGCGCAAAAATACTCCCTTTGGAACACTTGTCCTCCAGCCACAATCCGACGCTGGCAACCGCTCCACCTCACCACTCCAAAAACTCAATTTAGAAAATAATTAAATTAAAAATCTAAAGCTTTAACACTCTCCTTCTTCCCTGCTCAAAAAGAACTAAAAGAATTAGAATATATGAGCGCCTATGACGCTCACTTTCCATTTATTTTCCCACATACATAGAGTGCGGCTTACGCAGAAACCAGTGTCCGCAGTCGGGGCTTTACCCATACCTATATGCGAAAAATCTCTTCAGATTTTTCTAGGTGTGTTTGGCAAAGTAACATAAACCCCCCTACACCCACTGAAATGAAATATACATTTTGGCGGCACTCATGTACGTATAGGCGAAAGCATAAATGTTCTCAAATTCCCCTCCCTCAATCATGTTCAAAGAGTACACAAGCTCTAGTCCAGGCTCTGACATTTTACTATTGTAATGGCGAGGCTGGCAATACCTTCATCGGATCGCCGCCGCTCACTGAGCTAACTTAACGAAAGCAAAGGCGATAGAAAGGAGAAGAAAGCAAGAGAACTTTTACAGCTCAAACAAAATATTCAGTTTTCTTCTTCCGCGCGCCGGTCGCATTTCACCCGCGAGTGGAGAATTTGTTTTGCTTAACGAATTAAGCAAAACAAATATATTAAAAAAATTAAACAATTAACAAAATTGTTCAGTGCGTTCTTTCGGTTAGTGCGTGTGAGATTTTGTTCCCTCGATTTTGTTCGCCCGTCGCCCCGAACAAAAGGGAAACAAAAAAAAACAAAACAAACAATAAAAACAACAACATTCGTGTCGCGATTTTATACCGCGACAACCCCACCTCCGCGAAAGTTGCTTGGTCTCCTGAGAATCGACCGGAGAAAATCACCCTGAGTCAATGTGCGGCCTAAGGTCCTGCACATGCCATGTCCCCTTTTCTCGTCCGTCTTCGTCTTCCAAAACATATGTCCACGGAGACACCCTCTTTTTAACCCTAAACGGTCCAACGAATTTCGGAGTTAACTTCGCTGCAAAATAGTTTGCAGCATCGGACAAAACAAAATTACGTCTCATACTAACTCGTGCGGTAAATACTGCACATCTCTACGTCTGAGATTGTACGTTTTCGCTGTCTTGGCACTTGCCATTTCTAACCTTTTCCGTATGTCTTCCCTCAAGTCTGGCATTTTCTTGGCCCGGTCCTCACTACTACTGTCCGGTTGGTCTGAGTCTCCCACTCGTCTATAATCTCTATCACCCCTGACCGCCATATTTCGGCCAAAATTCACGAAGTATGGAGACGCCCCCAACACCTCATGCTGCGCTGTTCGAATGCAGCACGCCACCTTTGAGAGGTGAGTATCCCACGTCCTGTGGTTCTCCGACACGTACGCCCTCAAAGTGGTCTTAATAATTTGGTTAATCCGCTAGGCAAACCTGACAACCTTTAATATATCTAGCTATCTCTGCCTTAATTTTCGGCCAATAATATTTCTTAATTACCCTAGCGTATGTTTTCCTAACGCCCATGTGCCCCGATAATGGATTATCGTGACACTCGAATAAAATACTGCGCCTATCACTCCTGCCCACAACTCTCTTCCACTCGTACCCAGCACTAAACAAACTATTTGTCCCTGCCTTTATGTGTTTATATAACACCCCATTTTCAATTCTCCAAGCTGGGTAATCGAGTGGTTTATCCTCCACTTTCCTAACCATGGAATCCACCCATGGATCTCTAACACGCCCATCTACCTCCCCTACGACTGGGACACCTCTAGAAAGCATGTCGGGCACAACATGATCTTTCACCTTACGATGTATGATTTCATAATCGTATTGCTGGAGCTTTAAAGCCCACCTAGCCAACCTACCGCAAGGATCTTTCAAATTGTTGAGCCATACCAACGAATAATGGTCGGTCACCACTGTGAACCTAACACCTTCGATGTATGGCCTCAACTTCTCAACTGCCCACAAAACAGCCAAACACTCCTTCTCGGTAGTGGAATAATTCCTCTCGCATCTACTCAACGACCTACTCAAATACGAAATGACCTTCTCCCCTTCATCAAACTGCTGTGTCAAAACGGCACCTATTCCAAAATCGGAAGCATCAGTCTGAACTACGAAGGGTCGTTCGAAATCAGGACAGCTCAGGACCGGCGTTGTCACTAGGCGCTCCTTGGCCTTCAAAAAGCTGTCCTCGCACTCCGGCGACCATCTAAACCTGTTCTTCTTCTTTAGAAGATCAGTTAGAGGCTTAACCAAATCAGCGAAATTCGAAACAAACCTACGATACCAAGAAATGGTGCCAACAAACGACCTGACTTCCCTTACATTTTTGGGCGCTGAAATTTTCAGCATTGCCTCAACTTTTTCGGGGTCAACATGCAAGCCCTGTCGATCAACAACATAACCTAGATACCGTAGCGAAGAAAGACACAAATTACATTTTTCCCTATTCAATCTAAGCCCTGCCGAACAAATCCTCCTCAGGACCTCCTTCAGAACCTCAACATGCTTATCAAATGTATTTGTAACGATAATAATATCGTCCAAATACACAAAAACATGGGGTTCCAAGTCAGCCCCAAGGACCTCATCTATAAATCTCTGCCAAGTTGCAGGCGCATTGTGCAGGCCATAAGGCATGCGCTTGAACTGGTAGAGCCCCCTACCCGGAACTGTAAATGCCGTGAAGGCCCTAGACTCCTTCTCTACTAGGATCTGCCAATAAGCGGATTTTATATCCAAACTAGAGAGATATTTGGCGTCCTTTAGCATGTACCGATGTTTTTCTGGGGCCGGGGTGAAGCCGTCGGCGTCCAGAATTCGTTGCAAAAATTTGTAAATTTTGGAACCGTGTGTGCAAATTTAAAGATTTTTAGTTTATTATTCTAATTTTTAATTTCATTTATTTTGTTGAAATTTTCATGTGTACACTTTGCTTAACTTATATTATCTACTAGCAGGGCCCGGTCCGCTTTGCTGGCCCTAAAAAAGTTCTTTTTGCCTTTAAGGTCATAATAAATTAATGAAAACATTTGTCACATATTTTTATTGGGAGTCCAAATGTAGCATTTTGAAATATTGAATTGTATGAAAAGTGCCACGCCCCGCTGTCCAATTCCAACCATATGTAACATTGAACTTAGAATTGAAAGCATAAAATCATGTCCCGTTGAAAAATGTTCATCGGCAGCCCAAGTGCAACATTTTTAAAATATTGAATTGTATGGGAAGTGCCACGCCCCGCTGTCCAATTCCAATATGTTGCATTGTAGGCATAGAACCATTTCCCATTGAAGGATATTCAATGGGAGCCCAATAATGGCACTTTGAAGTATTGAATTGTATGGGCGGTGCCACGCCCCTTTGTCCAATCACGCCGATATGTTGCATTTAGCTTAGAGATGAAACCATGAAACCATTTGCCAAATTTTGTTGGAAAACATTAAATGAGAGGCCAGTTGGAGCAATTTGAAATATTGGTTTGTATGGGCGGTACCGCCCCCCTTTGTCCAATTACGCCGATATGTTGCATTTAGCTTAGAGTTGAAACCATGAAACCATTTGCCAAACTTTGTTGGAAAACATTAAATGAGAGGCCAGTTGCAGCAATTTTAAATATTGGTTTGTATGGGCGGTGCCACGCCCCTTTGTCCAATTACGCCGATGTGTTCCATTTAGCTTAGAGTTGAAACCATGAAGCCATTTACCAAATTTCGTTGGAAAACATTGTGTGGGAGCGCTATTACAGCATTTTCAAATATTGGTTTGTATGGGCGTGCCACGCCCCTTTGTCCAATTACGCCGATATGTTGCATTTAGCTTAGAGTTGAAACCATGAAGCCATCTGCCAAATTTCGTTGGAAAACATTGTGTGGGAGCGCTATTACAGCATTTTCAAATATTGACTTGTATGGGCGGTGCCACGCCCCATTGTCTATTTTCGGCCATTTGTAGCCCAGATTATGGCTGGGGTCTTATAGTATGTTCATGGGCGTGTCAAAACCTATCCTATGTCACGACTCCTGACCCCTAGAACACATATATACATTTTGGTGAGAATCGGTGCTGTAGTTTTCGCGTCTACTGGTGACAAACATACACGTCTCTTTTATATATATAGATATTGTGTGGCTGGAGGCCGACCGCTGGGGCACTAGCATTTTCCAGCCAATTCCATGAGTCGATGTCCGTCTGAGGCGCGTTGGATTTTGGTACGTGCGGTCGGGTTTCGTAGCAACGGAGGATTATGGGGCGATACGCTGTTATCTACGGTGAGTCTTAGCGAGAGCTCTAAATTCTACGTCAGAGAGTCTATACACCGCACGAATTGCAGGCGAAAGCCTATTTCAGATTGGGCAACGGGGAAAAGAGTCTACACACAGATTTAGAACAAAGGGATACTATAGAGAGAGGGGGTTATTTGGCAAGGATTTTTCGGGGACGGTAGGGTCTTCGTTTTACGCGGATACTGGCGAATTTCTAACGGTAGAATTTACGGGGATTTGAGGTAAGCGGAACATTTGCACCCGACAAATTCGCGGGCGAAAATTCCGAATCAGGGGCGGTTGAGGTCGAGGTTTCTGCGGGAGAGTATAGGGACGCGGAACTGAGCTCACCACATGGATCGTTGGCGAAAGTTCCGAAGAGAGAAGACTAGAGGAAGCGGAATTTGCTAGCCAAATTCTGCTGAATCCTTTAAGAGAACGAGCGAAACTAATGTCACCACACGAATTGCTGGCGAGGTTTCGAGGGGTTATGCTAAGAACAAGGTCGGTGGGGAAAACGATGAGGGGTGAGATTTTACCAAAGGAGCGGAATTAGCTTACCACGCGAGTTGCTGGCGAAATTCCGAATTTATTACTATGAGAAGAGAGACGGGGTGATGGGAAAACTACGAGAGAGATTTGGTCCAGGGAGCGGAAAACTATCACCACGCTGGTTGCTGGCGAAAATTCCGAATAAATTTCTACAGGGAGAAAGACTGGGTGAGGGGAAAACTATGAGTGAGATTTGGGCAAAGGAACGGAATAAATCACCACACGATTTGCTGCGAAATTCCGAAATTAATTCTACGAGAAGAGAGACTGGGCGATGGGGAAAACTACGAGCAAAATTCTATTCAAGGAGCGGAATTGCGATCACCACACGTGTTGCTGGCGAAGATTCCGAAATTAACTACACGAATCAACTACTCTCACTAGACTACCGACTCTAATTTATCTACTTATTTCTTACCCTCTGTCCGTTGTGTTGTTCCACCGCGAAATGCGGTATTGTTCCACCGCGAAATGCGGTGACTGTTCGCTTCGAAGGTCCGCGACTGACTAACTTCTTATTTCGCTCGGGCCGATCGTCTGGCCATTTCGCAGACTCCGGCGCCGACCATAAAACGGATTTCCCCCGTCGTGTGAAGGGAGTTGCCACCCAGTGTGCTAATGCCGCAGTGAATTTCCTCCTGTTATGGTAATGCTACACCTAGGATTACAATTCATTAATTCTGTACATACTAGTGGCGAAATTCCTTAAAATGAATTTGAATACTCTGCTTACCGTAAGGGTTTTTAATTCATATGAAAAATGTGAAAATATAAAAGTGGGAAAAAGTAGTAAATGGAATTCTCAAATAAAATGTGTGGGGGAAAACGCGTCCCCACAACTTTCCTCCTCACAAGCTTATCTAAAGTAGCCGAAATATAAGGGAGGGGGTAACTATCTCGATCCGTATTTTTATTCAGTGTCCTATAGTCGACACAAAACCTATAACTCCCATCCTTTTTCCCAATCATCACAACTTGTGATGCCCAAGGGCTGTGAGAAATCTCAATCACACCCTTTTCTAACATGTCCTCTATTTCCTCATCTATGGGCCTCTGAATAGCGGGCGATACCGGATAGTATCGCTGCTTGACTGGTTCCACATTTGGCTTTGTACGAATCCGATGTTCGACCAAATGTGTACCACCAAGTCCCTCAGGCATAGACCTAAAAACATCTGCAACAAACTTCTCAAGAACCGATTTTTCCCTAGTTGACAACGATTTTTCCCTAGTCAACTATCGCCGCTACTGACGAGACCTCGACTTGGTCGGAAAACCTCCACTGATTCTTGGCCAAATCTGGCACTACACCGGCCTTAGACCAAAAGTCTACTCCAAGAATCAATGATTGGGGTAAATCCGGTATTACGAGGCATTCAACGAGGACCGACTTGCCCTCTACCTCGAAAGGGACCGAAACTACCCCCCTAACCGGAACTTCTTCACCATCAGCATGCGCAACCTTGGTGACCGCAGACGCCAATAAACTTATCCCCCAGGACTTTAATGTGTCCCAGCCTGGCCTACCAAGAATCGTCCTGCTGGCCCCCGAATCTAAAAGCCCTAACATACGCCAGGCCGCCTACACCCATAACAATAGATGCCCCTAGGGCAGTTGGACGAAACATGTCCAGGTCGCCGACAACTGAAACACCTAAAAGAATTCTGGGGAGGAGCCTGAATCCTCCTCTCCAGTCTAGCATTACGCAATGGGGCCCTAACTACGGACACCTCGGGCTCAGCCGAGACGTAGGCCAAGTCTGGCTCCAACAAATTCTTGGATCGGCTGCTGGGTGGGTGGAGTCTGGTAAAACGGGGACAGGTTTGCGATCACCAGACCCAGCATACGCCTCTCTGACAACGTCTCAGACAGACGACCAAACAGCCCCCTCATCGCCGCTACATAAATTCCTATGGAATCAGTCCCACCCTGAGTCCGTCTCCTAATCTCCGACATCAAAATGTCGTCATAGTTGGGGGGCAGTTTCAGCTCGGCGACCAACTCTCGCCAGCCTGAAACTGTCCTGCAGACATCCCTAAACCAGAGCAGGGCTTTTCCAGAAAAAAGCTCCACTGCTCCCCTAAACAAATGGACTTCACTAACGCCCCGAGCTCGTCTACCCTCTGTAGAAAGGCATTTAGGGACATGTCTGTCTTTTCCCCGGTAAATTGAATACCCCACTTGGACAAATTTTCTACTTTTTGAAACTATATCATGGACTCACCCAACGAAGTGGATGGCTCATGTTTCGGGGCGGGTTGAGGCTCTCCCTCAACCGCAGACTCCCTACTGAGCGCCTTAGGTGGCCGCGACGGCTTCGGATCCTCGTCCAAGGCATCGGCCTCACCACCACCCAACTCCACAACCTCGTTGAGTTTCCCCAGTTCAAAAATAGTATGCATTCTTAATTTTAACTTTTTAAGAATGCATAATTTTAACTTTTTTTTACATTAAATAATAAAAAAATTTTTCGTTATAAAGTTAACTAATGCTAGTTAATCGAAGAAATTTAACTTAACTAAATGAACAAGTTAATGGTTTTCAAAATAAACTGAAACGTGAAAAGCTGACCAAAAATTTAACTTCGTTAATTAACTATTAACTAATTAACTAGTTAATGCCCAGCTTTGCTATTAGTAGTATTTTAGAGAAGTTTGTATGACAATTGTTGGGTCGTAATAATAAAAACGCCATTGCTACGTGCATTTTCTTTACTCAGAGATTTTACTTCAAATCAAAATTGTATGAAAATTATCGTAAAAAGTACCGGGCTGTGTCGAATACAAAAAACCGAATGTTCGCAACACTAGAAGATGGCGTAAAAATTCTCAACATTTTACATTTTTGATATTTCGAAAACAATTTTTAGAAACAAATTTTGATTATGTTGGGTCGTAATAATAAAAACGCCATTGCTACGTGCATTTTCTTTACTCAGAGATTTTACTTCAAATCAAAATTGTATGAAAATTATCGTAAAAAGTACCGGGCTGTGTCGAATACAAAAAACCGAATGTTCGCAGCACTAGAAGATGGCGTAAAAATTCTCAACATTTTACATTTTTGATATTTCGAAAACAATTTTTAGAAACAAATTTTGATTATGTTACAATGAATTATAACAAAAATTGTGCAGAATGTTTTTCAACTCGTTCTTTCCCGGGAAAATATGATTTTCAACATTACAATATAATTGTAAACTTAATGAAATATTGAATATAATAATATGTATCTATTTATTTTTTTCGCTCAATTGGGTAATTGCTTCTCTGTCTTCCAAAAAGTAATATACGAACTTTTTTTAATTGTACGCCAATAAATTTAATGATGTTCCCTGATAAATTCTCAAGAAAAGCTACATACAAATATTTTTTCTAGAGCTAACGGTGGATCCTACAGAGCCAATTTTGTGAACACAGAACCGGTTCATGACTGTAAGTCACGGGCCGGTACTTAATATAAGAATAATTGCCTCGTACGAATAGGGTCAAAAAATGCTTAATATCGTAGCGCTTGTTGTTCGAACCAAACTGAATGTAAAGACTTTACGGTGGTTCTCTGTATCATCCTTTAGGAGACTTAAGAGCAGTTAGACCTGAACAAGAATTTAATTTCTTGATTATCATAACTTTGTATGGTTTGTCCAGCAGGACAGCAGTTGTCTCTTGTAAAAATAGAAAATGTTTGCTTATCACACGAACTCATTAGTGTTCTTTCCTGGTTCTGAGATGCTGATACATTTTTTGCGTTTCTTAATTTGCGGCATAAATACGCTTGAGCACATAATCTGGCGACTAATTAAAAATATATTATATCGCATGCGGCGAATGCGAGCACTCAGACTCATACTTCTAGAATACAAGTAATCATGAATTACTGCTGCTGCTAATGCTATTCTGCTGTTGGCAATGTGCACATTTTGTTGCTAATATGTACTCAGTTTGTATCAGTACAATCATATCATTTGGGTGCGAAAGTTTTTGTGTCGGTTTATAAAGCCAAACAAAAATCCCAAACTGCATCTGAACATATTTAACTGCTGATATGAAACGTTAGCAGAATATTAAAATCATCACTTGCAAAAAAAAATTTGTTACACACTTTAAAAATTGTTAGTCAAATAAGATTCCCATATGTAAATTAAGGCGGTTCATGAAAAAAATCGACCCCTTATTTGAAAGCTTACCTCAAATGGGTTTCAGCGCAAAAACATTTGAATATTAGGCATGCGCAAAAAACCGACTAAATTAATTTTTCTTCATTTGATGTCCGATCGAAAAACGCGATATATCGTTGGAAAGGTATCCTTAATTTTTCATGCAATACCTCCTCCAACTAGAAAGTTCCGTTACAAAAATTAAAACTAGAGACCGACCGAAATCGCTTTTTTTAATTTCGGACAAAACCGAAATGGCCGAAATTTTTTATTTTTTTTTTCGGCCGATACCGAAATGGCCGAATTTTCATTTTTTTAATTTTGGCCGAAACCGAAAAAAAAAATAAACAATTGTGAGTTTTAATGTAATAAAGTGGTACATAATTAAGCTTATCAGTAGGCTGAAATCGCTTAGTAGCTGCCAGTTCAGTGTATTATCTGTCAACTTAGTAGATTACTAAAGTTAAGTTGCGTGGAAATCAAGAGTAGTAGAAATTACTGTCAGGGTAGTAGATTTCAAGAGAGGGGAGTAGATATGGGTTTATGCGTGGAGTACTAGAAATTCTACGAGTTGTAGAAATTTCTGTCGGGGAAGCAGATTTGTAGAAAGAATAGTACTTTTGCATTGTATGAAACTCACATAATATTTTGAGGAGTAGATTTCTTACCATAGTAATAGAAAATATCTTGAGGGAAGTAGAAAAATCTGCTACCGTAGTAAAGGAGTAGAAATTTATAAATCATTGCGAGAGTATTAGATCTACTCCGATAGGACATGTCTTCTTTGTCGCTTCTGATTCTTCGAAACTATGATCAATGCTTAAATTTGTGTTACATACCGCTTTTATCTACTTGGTTGTTCCTTATGTATTTTGATACGCTAAATCCGAAAATAAACTTTAAATTTTTCCAGCACGTACCATTTTTCTGCAAAAGCCACAAAAATTGCATTTTTGGTGCCATAAAAATTTCATTATTATTTTTTTCGTATCCAGCATAAGAATTTGTCTATCATGTATATTTAACACACAAAAAGTTCAGTTTTGTAGATCAGCGTAATCTTTGTTATTTATTTGTTACATTTTCCTATCAAACCGAAATTTTCGGCGGCAATATAGGAATTTCGGCCGAAAACGAAATTTGGCCGAAAGCTATATTTTATTTTTCGGCCGAATCCGAAACACGGCCGAAACAGCTTTTTTTTGCCGAAAAGCCGAAAAACCGAATTTCGGTCGGTCTCTAATTAAAACATCCTGAATTAAAATTTTTTTACCACTACCCAAGATTTTCAATAATCATTAATCTTTCGCCTTGGAAGTATTAAGTTTAATCCATTAACAGTAAAAAATGTTAAAACTACATAACGTGGTCCAGAATTTATTCGACAGTTTTTAATAAAATTCAGAACTTTCAAACTAAGTACCATTTTAAAGGTCTTATCAAAACCTTTGAAACGACTACAAGGACACCTTAGTCCGTTAAGTACACTTCGTGAAAATCATGGTTAAAAAATTACCTTCTTTCCGAACTTTTTTCGTGGCGGTGTTACCGCCACTCCCAATCTTTTACAATTTAGATATTTCTTCGTCCTTATGTTATCGAATAGGAGGTAGGAATTTTAAAAAAGGCGGCATTTTTTAGCCACCAGAAGAAGGAGTTTACAGAGTCGCTTGAGTTGTTTTAATTAATTTGTGTCTTAAAATTTAATGTATTAAGTTAATTATACTTAATTTCCGGTTTTCATACACTGAGAGGAAAATTTTTTAAAATCAAACGAAACTGTTTTAAAATTGAACGATTTTGTTTTTAAAATAGAGAAAAGTTGTTCAATTTTAAAACACGTGTGCTAAAAACAAATTTTAAAATGCAAATGTTAAATTTTAAAACATTTTTTTCATAATAACAAAATATATTGGGTTCAAGCTTAGTGCAACTTAAATCAATTAAGCTTTGAATTTGTACAACAACAAATTGCATGCCAGCAGTTAGAAAGTAAGTTATATGCATTTCACTGCCCACTACGGCAGATCATCAGTAACCTTTTCTCACTGGTACGATATTCTTTGTTTAAGCAATTGCTCGAACTATGACCTCAAAACTATGATCTCACCTGAATTTTGAGAAAATTGTATGAAAATTATCAAATTTTGTAATTCAAGTTTTTGAAAAAGTCTCAAAATTCAGGGGAATTTTTTATCTTAAAACTTTCTTTCGCAAAGTCAAGTTTTTTACTGAAATGAAATTAAATTAAATCAACGACGAATTTATTATCATTCAACTCGAATCGCAAAAACATTTAATTTATTTCAATAAACTTCACAATGTTTTTTGGATGTAGTATTTAACCTTTTTCACTGGAACTTTTTTGCTAATTGATTAAACTTACTTTCAGACGAAAGTTTAATAACTTTTCAAAATCTCCAAGGGTGTATTGTAACTGATTTTCCTAGTTGAAGGAGCCATCGCCGGTAAATGAACCTACCCTGAAAAATGAAGTACTCGTCGATACCTTTTAAATGATAAATCGCGGTTGTCGAAAGAAAAATCAATTAGGTGGTTTTTTGTAAACGCCAAAAAACATTTTTTTGTGAAACCTTGTAATCAATTAACACTATTTGTGTTGATCAGATTTTTTGCATTTTAGAACTTTTTTATTGGTTTCAATTACTTTTTATACATACTCAAAGACAGTCTTAGGCTGCACTAGTTCAATATTTATGGCTTAAAACTTGATGACACCTCTGAGTGCCATTTTCCGACATACTTTCATCTGTAGATCCCAACAAGGATCAGATGGACTCCCCTGTCCCGTATTATTTGTGTCTTGTATTGACCCAAGGAAGCACTCCACTTCACTATTTGCTCTGAAAGGCGGGACACCCTGTTCATGTGATTTGCATTTTGTAAAAATTCAGTGAACAAGGCATTCCTAAGTCTTCAACCAGTTTTCAGAATTAATTTATGTATAAAAATAAATATATTAAAAAATATTCTATTGAAGAAAATCTCATCTATTTAAATTAATTATTAGGTACTAATATATAAAACCTGCATAATACGTGAACACTACTAGTGAGTGACAAACTAACAAACTTGTATAGAAATATGTGTTTATTCCGGTTTTCAATTCCTTTGTACTGCGGCTGAAAGCACTTTTCGATTTAACTTTGACAACATACTTCTTATTTGACTACAACTTTACCAAAGAGCCTTGTGTACTTGCCCCAAGTGAAGCAAAAGCTTAACATAGAACTTCAACAACGCTTACAATAAGTTTTTCAACTACATTGAAAATAAACTGAAATTGTTTGCATGCCACAAATACGCTAGAATTCTATGTTGGCCAAACTAAAATTTAATAGAATGGAGAAGAAAATATACATTTTATTTTAGAGTTGTGTCGTTCCGGATTTATTCAGGATATACTCCGGGAACAAATTTTCGTACCATTCCTCCAAAGCAACACCAGCTTGTCCCATTTCATAATAGTTCAAACTTTTGTTTACACTTTGAAATGCGTCCAATACTAATTCTCTGAGCCCAACGTTCTTGCCAGTCATATATACGGTCAGATTTTACTGGATTATCATATGTTTGAATGTGGGGTGAAATACCACAAAAACTAGAGAGTGAACTATATTCGGCTATGCCGAAGCTGAAATACCCCCGCACACTATGATCCATTTAGAAGTACCTCGAACATAAAAAAGTTTGTCTCAAGACCCCATTTTGAGTCATTTATAGGTGGTTTCGAAAAGTCGGACCTTGTTTACAATCCGTTTCTAAAAATTTCCAATCAAATCCAAAAAAAACTAGTAAGAGAATTATCTTCGGTCTGACCGAAGCTGCACATGCGAGTACGATACATTCTGAGACCATAAGCTAGTAATTTTATCGAAAATCGGTATTTTATTGATAGTTTTTCGATATTTTATTCATAATTTTTCGATATTTTATCGATTTTTTATCGATAATTTTTCGATAATTTATCGATTTTTTATTATTAATTTATCGACAACTTTTTAATTTTTTATCGATAATTTTTCGATTTTTTATCGATAGTTTTTCGATTTTTTATCGATAATTTATCGATAATTTTTCGATATTTTATCGATCATTTTTCGATATTTTATCGATAATTTTCCAATATTTATCGATAATTTTCCAATATTTATCGATAATTTTAGTTTCCTGATTCATATAAAAATTATGTTCCAATTCCATTTTGTTCCGGTCCAATTCCATTTCGTTCCGGTTTCATTCCCATTTCGTTCCTGACCTCATTTCGTTCCTGACCTCATTTCCATCCCAATGCAGAAAAACGCATCCAAATCGGTAAAGTATATAAACGAAAGTAATATAAAATTGTATGGGAGGTAGGCGTGGCTCTTATCCGATGTTGCCCATTTTTAATACCGTCCAATCATTCGCCTCAATAAGAGGAATCCTGAAATTTGGAGGCGATCGGTTAAGTATTTCTCAAGATAAACGAAAATAATATAAAATTGGCGGCCATTTTGTATGGGAGGTAGGCGTGGCTCTTATCCGATGTTGCCCATTTTCAATACCGTCCAATCATTCACCAAAACAAGAGGAATCCCAATATTTGAGGTCGATTGCTCAAAAGCTACGACAGTTATCGTGCGAAATGACAAACAGACGGACAGACGGACATGGACTAATGGACTCAGGAGGTGATGCTGATCAAGAATATATATACTTTTCCATACCGGACACACTTATGGGCGTTACAAACGGTGTGACAAAAACAATATACCCTTGGACACTAGTGTGCAGGGTATAAAAATTTTATCTCAAGACCCCATTTTGACCAATTTATATGGCTTAGAAGCTCGGATCAAATCGAATACAGCACTAAATAAAAAAAGAGTAAAAAACAAGTTTTTTATTTTCCTCTTTTTTTTTTTTTAAATATTTTTTTCTTCCCCCTTTTTCCCCCTTTTTCCACTTTTTTCCTCTTTTTCCCGAATGCGAACCTAAGTAAAAAATTTCAGCCTTGTAGATTACAAAATACGAAAGTTAGAACTATAAATTGGCTCAATAAGAACTCACCTACCAAATTTCATCATTGTAGCTTGAAGGAATTGCCATGTTTAAAAAAAAGGGGTTTGAATAGAATGCATTGTCACCGGAGTTCTATCAGTGTTCCAAATTTCAGCTCTCTAGCTCATGTGGAAGTGTATGAAAAGATCGCCGCAGATTTGAGGATATATATATCAGACTTGGGAAATTGAGCGACCATTACCATTACCATTACAGGTAATGAAATTTTATTTAATTACCATTACCATTACTGCAATGGTAATTGTAATGGTAATGGCAATGAAGTAATGAAAATTTCATTGCAATGGTAATGAAATTACCATTACTTCATTGCGATAGTAATGATAATGAAGTAATGAAATTTCCATTACTTCATTACTTCATTACCTATCTGCCCCAACCAGTGTGTCCATGGTCATTTTATGGATGATTAATGTCAGTTGCGATTAGGACAACTTCTGAGTGCTTCCTTGGACATTTTTCGGGTGAATCATGTCAGTTGGGATTAGGCAAGCTTCTGAGTGCGTCCTTGGACATTTTTTGGATGAATCACGTCAGGTGGGATTAGGCCAGCTTCTGAGTGCGTCCTTGGAAATTTTTTGGGTGAATCATGATAGTTGGGATTAGAACAGCTTCAGAGTGCGTCCTTGTACATTTTTTGGATGATTCATGTCAGTTGGGATTAGACCAGCTTCTGAGTGCGTCCTTGGAAATTTTTTGGGTGAATCATGATAGTTGGGATTAGAACAGCTTCAGAGTGCGTCCTTGTACATTTTTTGGATGATTCATGTCAGGTGGGATTAGGCCAGCTTCTGAGTGCGTCCTTGGAAATTTTTTGGGTGAATCATGATAGTTGGGATTAGAACAGCTTCTGAGTGCGTCCTTGTACATTTTTTGGATGACTCATGTCAGTTGGGATTAGACCAGCTTCTGAGTGCGTCCTTGGACATTTTTTGGATGAATCACGTCAGGTGGGATTAGGCCAGCTTCTGAGTGCGTCCTTGGACATTTTATGGGTGAATCATGTCAGGTGGTATTATAACAGCTTCTGAGTGCGTCCTTTGACATTTTTCGGGTGAATCATGTCAGTTGAGATTAGGCCAGCTTCTGAGTACGTCCGTGGACATTTTATGGATGATTCATGTTATTTGGGATTATAACAGCTTCTAAGTGCGTCCTTGGACATTTTATGGATGCATCATGTCAGGCAATACTTTTAACAGCAATATATCAAATAAAAGTTATACGAAATGTATATGTTGTTAGCCTAATCCCACCAAGTCCAAGGACGCACTCAGAAGCTGTTATAATCCCAACTGACAGGATTCACCCAAAAAATGTCCAAGGACGCACTCAGAAGCTGTCCTAATCCCACCTGACATGATTCACCCAAAAAATGTCCAAGGACGCACTTAGAAGCTATCCTAATCCCACCTGACATGATTCATATATAAAATGTCCAACGACGCACTCAGAAGCTGTCCTAATCCCACCTGACATGAATCATCCATAAAATGTGCAAGGACGCACTCTGAAGCTGTCCTAATCCCACTTGACATGAATCATCCATAAAATGTCCAAGGACGCACTCAGAAGCTGATCGAATCCCAACTGACATGAATCATCCAAGCTACAATTAAACTTGGCATGATTCACCCAAAAAAAGGGCAAAAACGCAATTGGGGCAGATAGGTAATGAAGTAATGAAGTAATGGAAATTTCATTACTTCGTTATTATTACTATTGAAATTGAATAATGGCAATTTCATTACCATTGCAATGAAATTTTCATTACTTCATTACCATTACCATTACAATTACCATTGCAGTAAGGGTAATGGTAATGAAATAAAATTTCATTACGATTTTGGACATGGTCTGGGCTCCAAAACCACCTATAATTGGCTCAAAATAGGGTCTTGAGACCACATTTTTTTATGTTCGAGGTACTTCTTCCTACTGTGTGGGGGTATTTCAGCTTCGGTATAGCCGAAGATAGTCCACTCTCTGGTTTTTTTTAATCTGGGCCCAGGGAAAAGGACTTAGTTAGTTCTGTTAGAAAAACATTTTGCTTTTTTGAAGAAATTGAAAATTACCAAAGCTGGGCATTAACTAGTTAATTAGTTAATAGTTAATTAACGAAGGCTATATGCCATTTCATTAAATTTGGGCGTTCGAGGTGGGCGTGGCAAATATTATTCTAAAATGCTATAATTTAGGCAGTGTTTAACCGACTTCGCTGAAATTTAATATGTGATTTTGGGGGATGAATGGGTAGCATGTTGATTCTGAAAATTTGCAGTCCGCCCACTGCCACGCCCTAAAATTTTTAAAGCTCTGTAACTCGGGTCCTATTCAAGGAATTTCGCTGAAATTTTGGATTTGGTGCTGGGAGGTGAATGGGCAGAGGAATGACTATTGAAATTTAAGATCCGCCCACTGCCAAGCCCTAAAATTTTAAAAGCTCTGCAACTCGGGTCCTGTTCATGGGATTTCGGATTTGGTGCTGGGAGGTGAATGGGCAGAGGGATGACTTGCAAAATCTATTTTTATTTAAGTTGCTTAAATAATACATATAACATTTCTACGTTAACATGAAATTAGCTGTGGGTATAAGCTAGTTGAATATAAAAAAAGAGTAAAAATTAAGAATTCATACTATTTTTTAACTGACACTCTTTTAAAAATTTTTTCACAAAACAATTAAATACACACGCTGATATATTTCGAAGTGTTCTATATTCTATAGAACATTCTAAACACAATGGCGTTCTCAGCCATTACGTGAGTTTACATCGTCAGGATGTTTACATCGTATTTTCCATTTCTCAAGTTTCTCAAAATGGCGAAAAACTGAGAACGCCATTGTGTTTAGAATAGCTTGTGCTATTTGTTCTTAACCAAACTTTATTAATTTCATGTTTATTATTTAATATTTTAATAAAACTTGTATGCCTTGAAATGAATATAAATAAATAGTTTCATAGACGAAATTTTGCTTTTGATAAAAATTTGTATCATTTATTTTAAAGAAAATTTGCATTGCTGAAACCGATTGGAACAAGAGTCTGTGAGTGCAGGCATTCAATTGAATATAGTTAAAAAGTATTTTTTATGTGTTTTTTGAAAACAAAATATTTTTTTTGTTTTCTATAGGAAATTTAACTATTTAATTTAACTTTTAACGAAGTTAAATTTTCAACGAAATTAACTTTTTAATTTAACGAAGTAAAATTTTTGATTAACTGTTACCGGGTTAACGAAGTTAAATTCTCGATTAACTATGCCCAGCTTTGCAAATTATTCTGCAAATATTTCGAGAAAAAATAACTTTGGAAATTGATGAGCTGGGACGAACAAAATAGGACAAATGGACTTTGATAGTTCTGATTGACAAAGATTTCGTTATAAAAATGAGAAACAATTCAACCAAAAATAGTCGATTTCGAATGTTGGTGGACCAATGCATATATAGAAACCGTTTTTTGAAGAATTCGGGATAAAAGTCACTAAGTCCATTTTTTCCAAGAACGAGAGGCGTGCGCCATCGTTCCAGTCTATAGTAATCCTACAATCTGTGATAGTAGCCTAAGTCCTGCATACAGTGCAGTGGCTAATACCTCTGCTTCACGATCGGAAGGCATCGGGTTCCACTCCCACCTGGGGCAAGGCAGAAATTTGTTTTCTGTTTTTCTGTGTAGACCGCCACTCTCTCGCCAAGTTTGGGAGTCCTTGCCGTTCGGAACCGGCATTAAAACTGTAGGTCCACAATTATCATATACACTTGCCCATGATAATTGCATTAAGAAGCTCGGCCCAAACCCCTCGACGGTTGTAGTGCCAAATATGTATGTATGTATCTACAAATTTTTCAAATGTTTACTCAGTCAAAAAGCTCTATGTTTTGTTTTGGTGTTATTTCTTCGTCCCTGTGCCAAGATTTTAAAATCTTTTTTTGCGATTTATCAAAAACTGGCCCCCCTTTGCAATGAGCCCAAAACCATTCCAATCCGACCATTTTTAGCCGAATGATTTGCAATTTCTTCAAAAAGCCATATGTTTGTCTATCAGAATTAACTAAGTCCTTTATTCCGAATTCTTCAAAAAACGGTTTCTTTATGCATTGGTCCACCAACATTCGAAATCGACTAGTTTTGGTTGAATTGTTTATTTTTATAACGATATCTTTGTCAATCAGAACTACCTAAGTCCATTTGTCCAATTTTCTTCGTCCCAGCTCATCAATTTCCCAAATTCTGTGGACTATTGCTCAAGGGTTCTTTTTATGCATTGAGCCCAAAAACATTGATATCCAAACAGTTTTGGATTTTAGAGCTAATTTTTGTCTTGAAACGCAAATATCTCAAAACTATAATTTTGGACTTAGTAATTTTTGTTGGAACGACGACGATGTACCCTACACATACTGGGCCTATTTTAAATCAGCCATCTTGAATTTGGAAATTCCAAGATCACGAAGTTAAATTCTCGATTAACTTTGCCCAGCTTTGAATTCAGCCGACAGTGGGTAAATTTATTGATTTAAAAAAAATATATATTTTGTTGTGGTTTTCGTTGGAGTAAATGATATCACTGCAAAGTAAATTCAAAAACCTACCTAATATTATCAAAGATATTCCCGATATCTTAAAAAACACCACGTTTATCGAAATAGATGCAATAGCGGAATTTAAACTTTTTAAATATTTTTTTCACACAATTGTAGCACCGGTACAAACATGTGCGATCGAGTCGATTTTTACAGAAAGTAAAGCTTAAGTAAAAAAACAACTTTCGTCTTTTACAGTTTGCAACAACAACATGGAAAAAAGCTCTATTGCAACATTACCCGACGTGCCAAAGACACTCCCTTATATATATATATATATATATATATATGTATATATATATATACTAGCCGTTACATACCCGGCGTTGCACGGGTTGTATAAAATTAATAGGAATTTGTGACAACTTCAATGGACGATGTAGTTGATGGGTAATTCCCCCCGTGAAACTTGGTGCCAGTTGTAATCCCAGCATGATTCACCCAAAAAATGTCCAAGGATGCACTTGGTGGCAGCTGTAATCCCACCCGGTATGAATCACCCAAAAAATGGTAGTTGAAAAGACCCCGATTTGTTTTTTTTTCGACCAAAATGGACAGCCCTATGTACATAGAGCTACTTGCTGAAGTTCTTTTGAGTTTGGGTGACGAAACGGCTGCAGACGAGTGGAGATAATGCTGCAATTCATTCATCCAAGGCAACAAAACGGTTCTTGAGTACGCGGAACATGCCTGTTTTGGGCTGGCCCGCATGCAGCCCCGGTCTAAACCCCATTGGGAACATGTGGGCAATATTATCCAAGTGGATTTTCAAGAATGGGAGACAATTTGACAATGTAAAATGCCTTAAAAGTGCCATTACTGCTGAATGGAACAAAATTGAAGAAAATTGTATTAAGTCTTTAATTAACTCAATGCCACGGCGTCTTCAACATGCTATAATTAAAAAGGGTTCATATAATAACTACTAACAATTAAACAAAAATAATATTTATAATATTTCCGCCATTTTTATAGTTTGGTCTTATCTTTTGTTCGTATGAAATGATTTTTATTTATTTATCAAAAATATTTGAGTTCACGAATTTAGTCTTCTTTAAGTTAATTTAATTAATTGTTAGTACAACTTAATATATGGCAATAAATATGCCCTGTATCAGTAATACAATAAAAGATTTTTAACATTTTGATTTTGGTCTTATCATTACTTCGTGCAGTGTATTAGAGTGGTTCTTATTTTTCGATTTTACAAGATTAAACAAGTGCACCCCCGCAGTTTGTTCCTTTATGGAAGAGATCCAACTTTTAAATTTTCAGAAAAAAATATAGACTTTTAGGGGTGCCTGTAAAGCCCCAAACTTTGAAAAAATTGGTACCCACGTAGAATAAAATAAAAACGAGAAAAATTTAATAAAAAAAGACATAAATGTGCATTTCTTAAAGTTCTAAAATAACAAAAAAAAATTAATTATTTTAAAAAAAAGTTAAAAAGTACAAGTAAATTTTTAATTTTCAATTTTTATCTGGCCTTTATGGGGGTAATAAAAATGAAAACTTTTCACATATTTGTAGTCTCTACATAAATACCTTTCGTTTGAGTACCATATCGAGTACTAAGCGCCATACCAAAAAAGGGGGGCAACTAAAAGGTGCAAATATTTTTGATTTTTTTTAAATTTATTTTTTTGCTTTAAAGCGTATTGTTATTATTTTTTGTTTGTCTTGGAAACCAAAATAGGGGCTTTCTAATCCCCAAAAGGGGGTCTTCTGTAAAAAACCGACCCCCAAAATGCACATTTATGGTTTTTTTTCGTGAATGGTTCTAGTTGTAAAACCCATTTTTATTTTTTTTTTGCTCTACGTGGCTTTTTAGGCCCTGAAAATTAAAACTTTTTTCTGAAAAATTTGGTCCTCTCCCATAAAAGAAAAAACTGCGGGGGTGCACTTTAGACCGTATCACCTTATAGGGGGAAAAAAAAAAGTTAACCGCACACCATCTAATTCGAAGCATATTTGGAAGGAGATTCCGGAAAAAATTTTCTTTTTTTTTTGGCCGATCGTAGAGGTAGCGCATCGACATATTTCTTTATATTGTCTCTATTTATGATCCGATTTTAATGTATAATATATCAAAATTTTTGTCTCCAGGAGACTTACATACGTCATTGCCTCAAGTACACCCTTCTAGTACTTACCTACCAGATCTCAGTTAGTACAACCATATGATATATTATACATTAAAATCGGATCATAAATAGAGACAATATGAAGAAATATGTCGATGCGCTACCTCTACGATCGGCCAAAAAAAAAAGAAAATTTTTTCCGGAATCTCTTTCCAAATATGCTTCAAATTAGATGGTGTGCGGATGACTTCATTTTTTCGAGACGGTCTAGTGCACTTGTTCAATTTCGAAAAATCGAAAAATAAGAACCACTCTAATATATATATATATATATATACTAGCTGGCCCTGCGAACTCCATATCGGCCCAAATTCGGATAATGAATGTTGCTTTGTTTTTGATTTTGTGTCTAAAATGTATTATTTCGATCAATAACAGATCACATTGCACAAAAGTTTTCAACTGTGCGATGCAACGCAACAGTACTTCTTCTTCGTTCAGTACGCAATTGAGCCATACAAACATTCATTGGATTCTGCACGTTCCGTAGTTGTTCGAATCGCATGAGATTCGGTAGCTGACCGTGTATTACGATTGTGTGGGCCGATATTGGCTCTGCGGTTTTCTGGCATAATGTTAATCAATTGAATTATATACTGTAAGGGAAGTTGAAAACTTTGAACCCAATTAATGAAATAAATATTAAGTGAAATAAATATGTAGTGGTATACAAAGTAGCTGTAGGTGTGAATAACTTTCGTTTAAAATTTGTACTCAAATTGAATATCAGAAAATGCACAATTAATAGTGGAAATCGAAAAAATTTTAAGACAAAATAAAATAGTTAAAATCTGAAAAAAAAAATGAAAAATGTTAAAAATCAAAGAAAGGATAAACAAAAATCTATAAAAATAAAATTAGGAAAAATGTAAAATTGTTAAAATAAATATAAAAATCATTCTGAACAAAATGCATTTATTTACCCTTTTCTGCACTTCACTTGCATTGAAAATAATTTCTATTAGCATTAAATCACTCACAACCACATTTTTTCACATTT
This sequence comes from Heteromyza rotundicornis, assembly GCA_951394025.1. Taxonomy (NCBI): domain Eukaryota; kingdom Metazoa; phylum Arthropoda; class Insecta; order Diptera; family Heleomyzidae; genus Heteromyza; species Heteromyza rotundicornis. Next base: position 29,446,479 of record OX596013.1, on the reverse strand, counting down.
ATGCTTATTTATTTACAAAATTACAATATTTTCTAACATTTTCAATTATAAGAAAATTATCACTTTACACAAAACGAAGAATATTCAAGTTATTTCAACATTTTTTGATTTACTTTTTTAGATTTTTTTTTATTCGAAGCCACCTTCTAATTTGCTTCACAAATCACAACTGATTAGAAAAACTGGTTTACTCACAGATTACTCGGTTTTTCTTCGGCAATCTTCTCTCAAAGATAAACGAAACAAAGCCAAGCACATATCACTGAGTTTTGTTTGAAACACACTACCTCTGCATTACCTGTTTCTAGTTCCGAACCATTCTACAGCTCTAAAAGTGCTTGATTCCCCCATTGTAATTATAAACAAGTGAGTAAGTTTCAGTCGGGCAAGCCGACTTATATATACCCTACACCTACTGGGCCATATTGGATCCGCCATCTTGAATTTTGAAAACCGACATCAAATTCGAAATCAGCGACCCCAAAAAGCCCCTTATACAAAATTTCATACTGTTTTGATAAAATCTTCAAATTTGGACTACCATATTGGTTCCGCCATCTTGAATTTTTAAATTCCGACATCAAATTCGAAATCAGCGACCCCGAAAACCCCACTATACAAACTTTCATACTGTTTTGATGAAATCTTAAAATTACGGTAAAAACACGATTTTCATTTATATGGGAGGTAGGCGTGGCAGTCTACCGATTACGCTCATTTTCAATACCAACTCCTTCTAGGGCCTAAAAAGGTATATCTTCCGCCACAATGGACCAATTTGATTCCTTAAAGACAGTACATTTATCAAATGAGGCGATCTTACTATTCGCATGCTTGTTTTTACCAGTATTGCGAAAATTTGCTTAAATTCAACAATTTCCAAACAAACTAATTTTTCTCGAAAGCATAATTTTTCTATAATGTGTTTTTGTGCTGTAGGGGAGACCTCATGAGGTGTAGGGTATAACAAGCTGTATACCCTATAGATAAAGTAAAATGGGAGTCAGTTGTTTCTTGCAGGGCTACGTTCGCTGCGTCGTAAGTTCGATACCTCACCAGAGCGACTAACATTTATAAAAAAAACTAGTAAATTTGCCCGTGCCATGCACGGGAAAATAAAACAGTAATTTGAAAAATTAAATGTTTACTAAATATATTGAGTATACTTAGATGCAAAAATATTTTCTACGTTTTTATATGTAATTTTTTTATAGAAATTTGTGAAATATGTGAACTTTTCTAAAATTTTGTTTGATGATGGAATTGTCGCCTAATGTGTAAAGTTGAACTGTTACAAAAAGAATTAAAAAAGAAAGATTAAAAAAAGAAAAAAATATGAAGCAATGGAATTAAAAAAACAAAAACTACGGCCGGCGCCGGGCTTGAACCTATGACTGCCGCAGTCATAGGCCGAAGCTCTAACCAACAGACCACATGTAATGTAATATGAAAATCGAATACACCACCGTAATAGGTGAAAATAGTGTTAGGTGGCAACGGTAGTCTTGTGGCAGTGTTATTTTCCTAAAGGTGGCAGCTTTAGGTCGAAGCCTTTTTTTGTTTACATGAAAGCGTTTTGCACACAGCTTGCTGAAGGTAATCGATATTAGCTAAAGGTATTGTATAAGTAAAAGTGGCTTTTGTGAGTAAGCGTTTCGTTGGCTTCTTCATCTTACTTACAATCGCTGCGTTGTGGGTTCGATTCCTCAACAGGGCGGCTAACATTTATAAAAAAAATATATGTGTGAATATATTGTAAGTGACTCTGGTTCCTTCTCAAGACCGCAGCGTCATGTGGACAAACCACCAAAAGATAGGCTAACATTTAAAAAAAAAAATAAGGTTAACAACTTACAAAAATTTTGTAAGTGAAATTGTAAATTTTGAATTGGTTAGCGTTAGGGACAGACAGATAGACAGATAGACAGACAGAAAGACAGACAGAAAGACAGACAGAAAGACAGACAGAAAGACAGACAGAACGACAGACAGAAAGACAGACAGACAAGCAAACAGACAGACCTGGACAAATATATATATTAATATATGTGTGAATATATTGTAAGTGGTTCTGGTGGAGATAAGCTTTGTTCCGTCTCACGACCGCAGCGTGGATGAGCCACCAGAACGGACTAACCTATAATAAAGCAGTTGTAGTAATGCACACGGCATGCACACTAGACCGTCTCGAAAAAATGAAGTTATCCGCACACCATCTAATTTGAAGCATATTTGCATAATTTGAAGCATAAAATCGGATCATAAATAGAGACAATATGAAGAAATATGTCGATGCGCTACCTCTACGATCGGCCAAAAAAAAAAAGAAAATTTTTTCCGGAATCTCCTTCCAAATATGCTTCGAATTAGATGGTGTGCGGTTAACTTTTTTTTCCCCCTATAAGGTGATACGGTCTAATGCACACTGCAGATTACAGGTGTCAAAACAAAAAATTTAGCTCGATCTTTTATAGGAGTGTCTTAGTTTATGCCAATACACCCAAAACGTATAAGTTTGAAGTATAAGGCCGATCGGATATCGGCAACCCGGCTCACATTGGGTTAGAACAGGGGCTAACATTTGAACAAGGCCGTATTAAGGGGGGGGATGTACGGATCTGGACATTATATATTTTTTTGTTGTACTATAAAAGAATTTATTTCTTATTGTACTAATTGTGACTTAAATAAATACAAAAACAAAAATACTTGGTTACTTGAGAAAGCTTAGCCAAAAAAGAGCTTTAAAAAGAAAATAGAAAAAAAATCTAATCAAATTGTTTGCTACCAAAGTGAAAACCAAATAGAAAAACTAATTGGAAATTCGAAATTAAGATGATTGCCAATTTGGAAAATGTAGGAGTCGTTCTTTCATTTCTGAAGTCTACATCATATTTGCCTAAACGCAATGCTAACGTTCGAGTAGTCTCCCAAAAGAGTGGAGACAATTGGCCATCATCGCATTATGAATAAAAAAGAAAAAAAATAGAACCCTTTAACAGACTAAAAAGCAGAAAATAAATTTCCTTTAAATTAATTTCCGCAAGTTCGATTTGAAATTAAGGGTTTTTGTCTACTTTCTTCCCAATATCATTGCAGATTTTAAAGTCGCTAAAACCCTTAATTTTAAATCGAAATTACGGAAATAATTTTAAAGGAAATCACCTACTAAATTTCATCATTGTAGCTTGAAGGAATTGGAAGTTATGTCATGTTTAAAAAAAGGGGTTTGAGTCCCCCCACGGCCCCCCACCTCACCGGCGTTCTACAAGTGTATGAAAAAGCTCGCCGCAGATTTGAGGATATATACATATATATTTTTAGGCTAGGTGCAATGTACAAATGTATATTTGTATAAGTTGTGCATTTGTAAAGCTTGATTTCCCTATAGGACATTCAATATCGTCCTTAACGGAAAAGCTGATAGGGAAATCTTGTATGAATCTTTAATAAATAAAATAAATAAATAAAATTATTGTTGGAATTCTTTCGGTAAACTTTTGTTTTTTTGTATTTAAAAATATTTAGTAAAAAATTCAGATTTTTATTGAGCTTTTCATAATTTATGTATTAATTATGGGTTTTAGCTCATTTTCCAAAAAATTAATTTTGGAAAGAGGAGTACAACAACTAAGCAAAAACTCAGTCTGGCAGAGTGCACAGCTGTTTCGGATCCAGCCACGGATCCTCGTCAGCACTCTTTATGCATGGCTGGATCCGAGGATCCGTGGCTGGATCCGAAACAGCTGTACACTCTGCCAGACTGAGTTTTTGCATAGTTGTTGTACTCCTCTATCCAAAATTAATTTTTTGGAAAATGAGCTAAAACCCATAATTAATACATAAATTATGAAAAGCTCAATAAAAATCTGAATTTTTTACTAAATAAACATATGGAGGGTACGCCAATTAAACCAAAAACAATTTTGTTGTTTTTGTATTTTCTGGCAAGTGAATTGTTGTGTGTGTATCAGAGCACACACAATGTAAAAATTCATTTGCCATGCAACTTGCTTGCTGGGACTTTGAGGAAATTCTTCAACCAGGCATAGTAGTAGGTTGCTATACAACAACAAGTAAAAATTCAGTTTGCTGCATTTTACCATTCGCTGCTTCAGTGAGTTGGCGTGTGATGCAAAGGAGAAACAATTCTCTTGTGCGTCATACCAATACTTACTTATAGCGTCGCTTGGATAAAATAAAATGCATAAAGAGTGCTGACGAGGATCAGTGGCTGGATCCGAAACAGCTGTACACTCTGCCAGACTGAGTTTTTGCTTAGTTGTTGTACTCCTCTTTCCAAAATTAATTTTATGGAAAATGAGCTAAAACCCATAATTAATACGTATTTAAAAATATTTTTTTTGTGTGACATTATGGTTTTTTTTTTTAAATTTATGTTTTACGTACAAATATATGTAAAAAATAAAAAATGCAAATAGTAAAATAATACATTAAAAATATTCCTTTAATGATCGAATTTTTCAATTTATCCTCATTCTTCAACACTCAGTTTCAAAACTCAGAAAAAAACCATGCCGAAATTAAAAACGAAACTCTCCAGGACCTTCTTTTTTTAATGAACTCCAAAGTAAATTCAGGGTTTTAGCTATTTCGCAATTTTAAGCCGTTCACAACCAAAGCCGCAACTATCCAAATAAAAATGTTTTTTTAAGTTTAAGTTTTTTTAACATTTGATTATTGTAGTTTTTTCGGTTCTTATAATCACATTAAAAAAATATTAGCTATTAGGTTCAATAAACAAAAAATAAAACACTAGTGATAGAATTATCTTCGATGTGACCGAAGCTAAAATATCCTGCACACGCACGTAACTTTCTATAATTTCCACTTCATTCCCGATCCGATTTTGTTTAAATTCCATTCTGTTCTGGTCCAATTCCATTTCGTTCCTGGCTTTATTTTATAACCAAATAAAAAAAATTACCAAATCAGTTCAGTATATCTCAAGATAAACGAAAATAATACAAATATTGTGGACATTTTGTATGGGAAGTAGGCGTGGTTCTTTCCCGATGTTGCCCATTTTCAGAGACCCCTAAACCAAATTTCAAGTTGAATTTCGAAATTCTAACATCAAATTCGAAATCAGAGACCCCGAAAACCCCCCTATACCAAATTAAACAGAAATGCGAAGAAAATTACAGATTTTGACATTTTTTACCGTACCCTGGCCCATTGTGCGGTGTCCAGTCTTTCAAAAATGTGTCCAGATAAAATTTTCACTGACAACAAGTCAGAAAACCCAATGGACTAATATCATTTTCGTTTTTATAAAAAGATAAAGTTTTCTGTCAAATAATCAAATCAAACCATTTTTGCCCTATGGAAATAAATATAATGATGGCTGATCTCATAAAATCTGAACTAATTCTGCGGCGAAGGGCAATTATCTCTTAAGTACTGAGCATGAATTGAATTTGACTGTATACGGCATTCTACAAATTTGATGAAGAGTCTTCTGAAATATTTATGGAACCAATCCACAAAACATTTTTTGAGACTTAAAAAATAAGAAAATCCAAATTTTTAAATGTTTAAATGGTTCATTGAATATCAATGAGGAGGTAACCAAGGCAGTTACAAACCTGTAAAGGTTGATTTTTTTTTCAAATTCCAGACGAAGTTCTTTAGGAATGTGGCAACTCTAACTGCACATTCATAAATATGAGATGTAACTATCCGCCTCTGAACGTGGTAGACGGCTGATAATATTTTATTATGTAGAACGTCGGGTATAAATCAGTCTGGGCATAATATACTTGTCATGGCAGAAAATTATTTATGAAGTCATTGAGGATTCACTTATGGCCAGCTTAAGCAGTGAAGGTGTTCTTAAAGTGTATTTAGCTAATAGTGCGACATGCTTTGCAGACACGCAAGTAATCAAAAAAGTTTAAATACACTTCAATATTTCCTGGAAAGTTGTGTTGCACAATAGCCAACAAAGGGCGCCGAAAATAATATCATTGTAAATATTAGAAAATACATTAATTTCGACCAATTTTTTCTTCAATTCGAATAAATTATTCAATTATTTTTCTTTAAAATGGGTAAAGGTCGAGAAATTCCTGCAGAAACGCGTAAATTGATTTTAAAATCGGCCACGGAGAATAAATCTTTACGGAAAAATTGTTGGCAAATCGCATGCTAGTGTCCAAACCATAATTAATTCATATGGAAACAATGGAACCATACAACCAAAACCCCGTTCGGGAAGACCCAAGTCTATATCATTGAGGGAAGAGAAGGAAATTTTATCAGCCAGGAGAAAAATGCAAAGCTGGGCAGAAACTAGTTAATTAGAAATAGTTAATTAACAAAATTAGTTAACTTTAAAAAAAATTTTATTTTTCTATAGAAATTTACTTTTTAATTTTAAGTTTTTACGAAGTTGACTTTTTAACGAAAATTACTTATTACTAGAGACCGACCGAAATCGCTTTTTTTAATTTCGGCCAAAACGGAAATGGCCGAAATTTTTTATTATTTTTTTCGGCCGAAACCAAAATGGCCGAATTTAAATTTTTTTAAATTCGGCCGAAACCGAAAAAATAAAAGAAAAAATTGTGAATTTAAATGTAATAAAGTTGTACATAATTAAGCGTATCAGTAGGCTGAAATCAATCATTTTAAGTTCAGATCATGAATTAGATGAATTTAGAAGCAAACTATCAAATGCGTGGAAACCAATTGAAGGGGCAGGGTTCTCACTTTTTGCTACGGCGAGAGTTCTAGACATTCGATTTTAGGGGAGTAGATTTTATTTTTTTACGTAGAGTAGTAGAAATTCTACGAGAGTAATAGAAATTACTGTCATGGTAGCAGATTTTGGGTGAATCATACCGGGTAGGATTACAGCTGCCAACGAGTACTTCATTGGTCATTTTTTGGGTGAATCATACCGTATGGGATTATAGCTGCCACCAAGTGCTTCCTTGCACTTTTTTTGGGTGTATCATACCGGGTGGGATTACAACTACCACCAAGTGCGTCCTTGGACATTTTTGGGTGGATCATGCCGGGTGGGATTACAACTACCACCAAGGGCGTCCTTGGCCATTTTTTGGGTGAATCATGACTGGTGGGATTACAAGTAGCACCAAATTTCACGGGGGGAATCAACCATCAACTACAGCGTCCATTGAAGTTGTCGCAAATTCGTATATATATTTATTTTAAATTTTTATACAACCTGTGCAAAGCCAGGTATGTAACAGCAAGTGTCATATATAAAAGTCTTGGTAATGATCGATATGTGATACGCGATATCGAAAATTGTCAATTAACTCAGTTGCCTTATGATAGGGTCGTTGAGGCAAGCAGAATTACTGAAGCCTCAGGAAGAAGTTGAAGATATTGAGAATCTAGGCAATACTGTTAACGAAAATAATTTAAAATTATAAGTGTTTTTGACTCGTCTGTGTTCAATTTATTTAATTTTTTTTGTTTCTGTGTGTGATTGAGGTATATCATTTGTCAGATTGGCCGAGATGTTATCACTTTGTGTATTAATATACTTTGTTTTTGTTCTTTGCAAAATACTTTTGATATTGAATTATATGTTTGTCAAGAAGTGAAAGTTATTCATTCGAAAAATAGAACTATTACAATTGAGAACTATTTACAGTTATGCGATTTTACGATTTTACGTCTGGACTAATTAGGCCTTTAGCTACTCTTTTACTACCTAGCAGTGTTACCATATTTTTTCACCAAAACCTGTATCTCCAAGAAAAAAGTTTTTTCCCAAAAAAAGTTGTTTGAAATTGTTTTTAAATTCAGACCAATTTGTAAATATTATATACATACAATAACAGACACCGTTCTAATGAGTACGAGGAAATAATATTTAAAAATGTATCTACTTTTCGACCTTTTGTACTGAAGGATACCAATTTCTTATGCAAAAATTTGCGCTATTCCAACTTTGCATAAGTAATTTTTGTTATAAAAATGCTTCTTAATTTATAGAATTAAAAAAAGCAAACTGGGCACACAGCATAAAAATTGGAAACGCAAAAATAAGAATAAACCTAATGTTTTAGTTTCCAAACCGACAATCGCACATTTCTTTTTCTGTTCTAGAAGGAAACGGCGCTAGACGAACTTTTTTTCTTAATAAATTTCACAATGACAACTGAAAAAATTTAACTTCTCTTGCAGTTATGTGCTACAAGATCTTCAGATACTCCAAAATAAATTTTTTATCGAGATATGAATACATTTTTAGAAAAATCAGAGTAAATTTGAATTTATTTTGTAAAAATTTGTAAAATCTATTAAATTTATAAAAAATTTGTAGTTTCAGGGAGAAAATCTAAAATCTGACAGAGCTCAAAAAATCTGTAAACAAAAACACTCTAAATTATTTGTGGAAAATTCCTATCAAAATTTCAGTAAATTTTTGCTGAATTTTAAGTGGTTGTCTAAAATTAGTGGCCTTTCTGCTCATTGAATTCAAAAAAGAAGAAATAGTTTAATCCTTGAAATATCCTTTTTCACTAAGTCCTTAATAACGTTGTCCAATTTTATCCGACCACGCCCGAATCGGGAACAGAAGTTGCACAATGAAATGCCCTATTGAATGAAAAAATAAAACGATTTTTTTTGCAATTACTTCTGTCCGCAACAAATTATTTTATTTTACTTCGATCTGAAATATTTTCAAAAATGGTAGTAAAATCCAACTTCCGGCACCGATAACTCAGTCATTTTTAATCCGATCTTTATCACCTTATATTCGTTGGATGCGAATTTTTATTATCTTTGCAATGGCAAAATTATCGTTCCTGAAATATTCTCAAGTAAGTGGAGCCATAACCCCAAATTTCGAAAATTGGCAATATTTCGCGAACGGCCCCAAGGAAAAAAAAAATAATTATTTCAGTGAACGGTACGCTTTGAAGTAAGAAATTTTGCATTTTTTAAATTTACTCTTTATTCTTTATTGATATTCTGCTGTTAATTGATGTTACTTTAACATCATTATTATGATTTGGTTATGTTATGGAAAATGAATCCGAAATAAGAAAATAAATATTGGTAATCGAATATGAAACATTAAACGTTTATTAATTTGACCTTATAGCCGTTCCGGTTGTTATAGGGTATTCTCGTATAGTGTTATTGGCACGTAGATTTTTTTTGTTAACGATGTTGTAGTAAAAACTCAACTCCGATGCCGGCGAGCTAGACCCATGCTAGTACGTGCGAAGGCTACCACTTACTATTGAGTTTCAAACATCCTGTTGTAACAAAAATGGCGCCCAACGAATTATAGCCTGATGGTTATAGAAACTTTAGCTATTTTTATCTTTGCTAATAGTTCCCACAAATTAATTTTTTCTTTTGTGATTTTGTTCTGATTTTTATGCGAGCTTTCTGGAATCGATAGAGTAATTGTACAGACATAACCGATTGTTAGTATAGATTTCAGTTAACTTTATTGCAACTTCATGCGGTTTTTACTTAATTTTCTATAGAGTATATTCAGGGTCGGGGGTCGAAGCGAATATATTTAAATTTTCTTGGAATTACGATTTGTGATATTTTCCGTTGCTTTTCGTCAGGATTATTAGTTTATTCTTTGCGATTATGTACCAACTAAGGCATTCAATCCCGAAGTGTTTTTGAAAATCCCGGGATTTCGGGATTTGAAATTACAATCCCGGGATCCCGGGATTTATTCGGGATTTTCGGGATTAAAGAAAAAACTATTGCGACAACGTAGAAATACTATTTAATAAATATTGCATTAAACAAAACAAAATTTAAAATAAATAAAACCAAAAGTTATTAATTTTAAATTACTCTGATCGAACAAGTTTCATATTTTATGAGTTAAATTGAGTTGCTTTATTATTTATTTTGCCACGCTGTCACAAAATAATTTTATTAAATACATCTACTCTTTTGTCAAATAAAAAAAATTGTTTCAATTTGAAAAAATTTTATTCAGATCGATAAAAATGTTTTGTTCACTGTCATTGATAAAAATTGTCTTAATTTTTTGTGTGTGTAGCACTAAGTCTACGAAAGTGAGCTTTTTGTGTTTACCAATTAGATTGAAAGTAAACGCACTGCAGTAATTTGTGGAAAAGAGTCGAAAATATCTTAAACAATGCATAAAAAATCAATTTTTTGAATCCCGGGATTCCGGACTCAAAATCCCGGGTTTCCGGGATTTAGAAAACGTTTGGGATCCCGGGATTTCGGGATTCGGGGTCCCGGGATTGAATGCCTTAGTACCAACAGAAATAAAACAAGATCATTCAAATACTCAACTCATTTTCACTTTCTACAACAACAACGAATAATTAGACCCATAATAATTACATATGTGTTCGGTTACACATAAGGTCGGATTTATATAGAAATCTTTATAATTTTTATACCCCCACACTCACTGTGGCAGGGTATACTAACTTTGTCACAACGTTTGTAACGCCCATAAGGAGGCGTGTCCGGTATGAAAAAGTATATATATTCTTGATCAGTATCACCTCCTGAGTCGATTTAGCGATGTCCGTCTGTCTGTCCGTCCGTCTGTCCGTCTGTCCGTCCGCACGATAGCGGTCGCAGTTTTGGAGATATCGACTTGAAACTTTGGGTACATGTTTTTCTCGTGAATACTGAGATCAAGTTCGAGAATCAGCCAAATCGGACAAAAACTGGGCGTGGCTCCCATACACCGAAAAAAAAGGTAAAAATTTTTTATTGTTGTATTCGATTGGAAATGTTTAGAAACGTATTTTTGACATGGTCCGAGGTTCCGCAGCCACATATATAACGGTCTAAATGGGGTCTTGAGACCAATTTTTTTTTTTTTTGTGTATTTAATTGGAAATTTTTAGAAATGGATTTTGGACATGGTCTGGGCTCCAAAACCACCTATAATTGGCTCAAAATAGGGTCTTGAGACCACAATTTTTTATGTTCGAGGTACTTCTTCCTACTGTGTGGGGGTATTTCAGCTTCGGTATAGCCGAAGATAGTCCACTCTCTAGTTTTTTTGAGTTCTTTTTTTTTGTTTTTTTATACGATTTTGATAAATGGCGGTGAGACATAGAGACTAGGGCTTTCGATCCCGGGATCCCGGATCCCGTTCCATTTTTAGTCCCGAAAATCCCGGGATATTTTTACCTAAATCCCGGGATTTTCGGGACTACATTTTAAATAAATTAGTCCATAAAAAAAGTTTAATACAAGAAAAATACAACTTTTCATCGCTCATAAAATATAAAAAAATCGTGTAAGCAGAAAAAAGTTTTTGACAACATTTAGACAACCCCAAAATTAAAAAAAAATTAGTTAGAAAACTTTCGATTCGAGTTGTTCTCCGAGTTCAGACGTGTTTTTGCCAATTTCTCAATTTCAATGACTTTCTTATGCGGTGAATGTAAATCGGAAATTACAGCCGAATTAAATCCGTTCAATTTCAAAACGTACGATTATAATAAATGTGCTTCAATTTGTGGCCGTGTTTTCCATTGTGATTGCACGGATTTATCTATAAACAATTTAAAAATTTTAATTAATTCGCCTAATTTACTGTGGCAATGCGACTCTTGTGTTGTCATTACGGGCAGCGCGCTCAATAAAATTGAGAGCATCTCTTCTCAAATTAAAGAGATGCAACGGAAGTTCAACGAATACGACAAAAAGTTAACCGACGTCACTGAAAAGTGTAACAGGTCAACGAACAGTATAGAATTGCCGAAGTCTTGCGCTGAAATTCCACCATCTGTCGCTGCTCCCTCTCCTTCAGTACAGTCGGAAGAGACTGAGCAATTTGAAGATGCTATCAACGATGTTGATAATTCAATAAAGATGCCCAAAGTGAATTGGGTTACCATTAGGAAGAAGCCTAAAAGCAAATCACGCGCTAATAACAACAAAAACAAGCGCTTGGTTGGCGTGGCTCCGACTTGTAATAATCTCTCCAAATTCGATGTCAACACGGAACCAGGTGCGGTTCTGGAGTATGCTGCCAAAAATTTGAAGGTGGCGCCTGAAACGCTTACCTGCACCAAATTGCTTAAAAAAGATGCTGATGTCACCAAGCTAAATTTCATTAATTTTAAACTTGGTGTGCCATCACCTCTGTTCGATAAGGCTTTCGACAAATCGTTGTGGCCACTTTCTCTTAAATTAACCAGGTTTATCACCAAGTCGAAAATCCTGGGAAGTGGTATTACAACATTACCACCATCAACGCCAACTCCGCCGAATAAAATATAATGGCGAATACTTTTTGGTCCTTAACTCGCGCCTGTGTTCTACAAACGGCTCTCTTGCCGTTATATCAAACTAATGCTTTCTTTTCATCGCGTCGCTGAGCGTCGCGCTCTTCGTTATCATCAACTGGATGGATAATCTCATCCACTTCGTTTTCATTTGCTAAATTGTATTCGCCGTCGCCGCTCTCCCTTGCTGTTCAGATAACGGAGCTCGCACAGCGAGCCCTTCCATCTGCAACTGCAGAGACATAGCTGTAGTGCGTTTCTGTAACTATTCTCACTGGCAGTTCTCACCATTTTTTGTCCTTTGACGTCACGATGACGTCATTCTCCCTTGCACTGTTTCTGTAAAAAAAAGTATTAAAAGCGATCGGTACACCTCTGATGTTTCAATTCCATTTTCATAGGAATATTTAAAAAAAGTGTTTCTGTAAGCAAAATGAAGCGAGTTGTGTCTACTCGAATTGTCCCTGTGTTTTTAGCTCGTGAGAAGTTGGTTGAAGTTAAAGTAACCAAATATTAAACCGATAAATTATTGAATTTTCTCATATATAGAGATTTTTGTAACTTAAGCTAATTAAAAACTAGAGAGTGGACTATCTTCGGCTATACCGAAGTGTAAATACCCCCACACAGTAGAAAGAAGTACCTCGAACATAAAAAAATGTGGTCTCAAGACCCTATTGTGAGCCAATTATAGGTGGTTTTGGAGCCCAAACCATCTCCAAAATCCATTTCTAAAAATTTCCAATCAGATCCGGAAAAAAAAAATTTGGTCTCAGGATCCTATTTAGACCCTTATATATGTGGCTTCGGAACCTCGGACCATGTCAAAAATACGTTTCTAAACATTTCCAATGGAATACAACAATAAAAAAGACTTGAAAAATTTTTACCTTTTTTTCGGTGTATGGGAGCCACGCCCAGTTTTTGTCCGATTTGGCTGATTCTCGAACTTGATCTCAGTATTCAAGAGAAAAACATGTAAAAAAAGTTTCAAGTCGATATCTCCAAAACTGCGACCGCTATCGTGCGGACGGACAGACGGACAGACGGACGGACAGACGGACGGACAGACAGACGGACATCGCTAAATCGACTCAGGAGGTGATACTGATCAAGAATATATATACTTTTCCATACCGGACACGCCTCCTTATGGGCGTTACAAACGTTGTGACAAAGTTAGTATACGCTGCCACAGTGAGTGTGGGGGTATAACTATAAAATATTTCATAATTGGAGTGCATACATTCCAATAAAACCATAGTATTCATAAAATTTAAAAAAAATGTGAGGCAAATAACAAGTATTTGGATCCGAGTTTATTTGCACTTTTCTCAACAGTACTAAGTGTCAAATGGATAAATATAACAAAAAAATGTCTGAAGTGCGAAAGGTAAGTTGGTAAAATTTTTGTTATTGAAAAAAAAAATGTTATTTGTGATTTTTATTTGTATTTTTTTTATTTTACAGCGAATATTAACAGGGCGGATAACAAAGCCGCAACGAAGCCGGCTTCTAGAGCTCATGAAGGAGCACAGAAGCGTCGGATTGGGCCAATTTTCCTCGAAGGACGCCAAAAGGGAGCACTCCGCAGTGTGGGCGTCAGTGGCACTGGAGCTCAATGCTATGGGAGGATCTCTCAAAAAGGCTGATCAATGGAAAAAGGTAAGCTGAATTTAAGAAATATGTATGCCTGCGTTTACATTTCTACATTTGTTTACAGAGGATTTGGAATACATGTGCTCCGTGCACCTTCATCCATGAAAGGTAGCATTTCATTAAGCACTTCCCTTTCGCTTGCTCGGCTGAACAATTCAGCAAATCGAGCCTCGGGAATAGTGAAAGGATTCATTGCGTCCCTCAAGCTCTGCCTGTACAACCGTAGCATATTTCTCCGGTCATGACTATCGGCGGAAATCAGCAACAACAAATCACCCATCTAAAATTTGACAAGTTTTATATATTTTACAAATATTTAATGAGCACAAATTAACAAATTATTTAACACCGCCACTTACCGCGCAAATTTAGAATAATATTTTGACATTTGTTTCAATTTCATACATTTTTTTAGCGATTTCTGTGCCGCTTCCAAAATATTTCAAATTTGAGTCGACCTTTGTTTACAGAAACACTTATCTCACGAAATCGAGATAATTTGATTCTCAGCAAAATTCATTGTAATTCATTTTAATTCATGTTAAGTTTAGGTTAGAGCCCGACCGATTAATCGGCTTCGGCATCGGCTTCGGCCGTTATCGGCCGAAAATGTACATTCGGCTTCGGTTTTTCCAAAAAATGGCCGAAGTTTTGGCCGAAGCTTTTAAATTTTTTTCCTTTTTTTTTGCGACACCGAAAACCAAAACTAATTTTTTACGATACGATTTTCTAGCCCACATTGCATCTAAACGGTCTTACTGATTTTCTTGAGACTTGAATGTAAAATTGTGTAATTGATGGAATTTCCAATGGGACATAAGAGGCCCACAAAACAAAAAATATGATTAAAATTTGAATTAGTAATCATCGAATATTGAGTGAATCTCGCCTCAAATTGCGTGGCACGGGGTTACAGCTGCCACAAAGTACATCCTTGGACATTTTCTGGGTGGATTACTGAATTTTAAATATAGATTTAGAAGCTTACTACTTGCCCTGATGTCTATGTTAAAAGGAGTCCTGGTAAACTGTATGAAATTTCAAATATAGGGGAAGGAGGCTCACGGAAGGATTCTACCTTTTAGAAATGTAGCCCAAATTGCTGCACCAACATATATGAAAAGGTGCTGAAATCCGGGACCGATTTTGGTAAAATTTTACATTTAAAGTTCAAAGTTTCACAGGTGGTTTTTACCATCAACTAGAACATCCTTTGCCCATCACCTGACGGATTTGGGGAGTCCTTAAAAAACAGCTACTTAGATGGATTTATTCTGTGAAGAATTCTCTATCATTTCTTCTAAATTCCCATTTTTTTAAGCTTTACTCCAAATTTTTAAAAGTGATTTTAAAAAAATCCAATTGTTCTTACACGGGATATATGGGATAATTTGAGGCTATTGTTAGTTTTGACCTAGGAGGCCCAAATTTGTTTGTGAATTCTTTTGGTTACTTTTATTATTTGTTTAAATACATTTTTAGTTCCTTAAAAAACTAAATGTGTATTTATATACTCGAATTTGAATGAAAATACACGAAAAAACAAGTTTTTAAATGTTTTTTATTTAAGTATCGGCTTCGGCTTCGGCTTCGGTATAGGCCTTCGGCGTCGGCCGAAGTAATAGGCTGCCAATTGACCTTCGGCATCGGCTTCGGCTTCGGCCTGAAAATGCTTATCGGTCGGGCTCTAGTTTAGGTTAAGTCTATCTATAAGGGCAATAGCCCAATAGATAAAGAAATTAATAAATAAAACTCAAAACTTAAAAATTTTGAATTTATAACAAAAAATTACGAATAAAATTGTTTGTGCTTGAAATTTTTTCTTAAAGAAATTTATATTTATTTCAGAAGAAAATTTGTATTTTCATTCTTAGCGAACGCACAAAAAAGGATTGCTTAATAAAAATAATTAAGTAAAACTGAAAACTGATTCAAAAGTAATTTCAGAAACCTTACTTAAGCATATTTTGTATTGAATTGTGTCGTTCCTAAAGAAACGGAAACTCAAATACTGAAATTAAAAAAATTCATCATTTTGAAATAATAAATTAATAAATTGAAATTAATGTTTATGTTTATTTATTTAAGCTAAAACTATCAGTTTTCCAATAAAACATATAAGAAACATTTTTTTATTTTTTTAAAATGCATTTTGCTTGTAAAAGTAACAATTCCCGAAAAATCCCGGGATCCCGGGATTGCAATTTTCAGTCCCGAAAATCCCGGGATTGCGAAAAGCCTTCGGGATCGAAAGCCCTAATAGAGACATATACACTCTAAAAAGTGCATGTAAGAATGCTATACTACAGTGTTTATTTTTCAACAGAAAAGTGTGTAAATATGTGCAAAAAATGTTTGAAATTAGACTTTGAACATTAGGTGTTTAACATTGCAGAATTTTTTGAGAAAATTACAAACTTTGGTCGTTTTTAAATACATTTAGTGTAAATTTAAACAAAAAAGTAAAATGAAACATACATCGCGTAAGTTTCTTTGAAATTTACTATCAGAGTATGTAGCTTCGCAAACAACAACATATAAAAATTGAAAAGACGCGACCCGTGAAATCCTGAAAAATTGCAGCAGTCGCATAAATTCTTCATTCGGCATTAATTAAACAATTTAATACATTTCATATAATCCGGAGGATCCTCGTCAGCAGTTAATTATTCTAGTGCAAGTAATAAGTTATTATAACTAATAGCGTTTAAGCGCAATGCATAAATGCGAAATATGTGGAATAAAATTAAAAGAATTAAAATTGTATTAGAAGCATTTATACACTGAAAAAAAAGACAGCTTTAAAACCAAGTAAATTTGGTATTTGATTAAAAGACAAATTTTTTCCTCAATTTAAGGAATTTTTCCTGAATTTAAGTAAAAGTGCCTTAAAACGGAAATTACCGCCTCTTTAAAACAAATTTACATTTATCTTTATTTCAAAGACAGCTGATTTTACTAATTATGAGTAAATTTTAACTTTATTTAAAGGAATTCGTTTTTAACATAGGGAAAATAAAATTTTTTTAGTATACGTGTCCTCAATTTTGGTATTTATTCCTTAATATTAAGAAATATATTTTTTTTTTTAATTCAAAGAACATTTTACTTACTTTTAGTAAAAATCTTTGTTTTTAAGAAAGATATTTTTATAAATTGAAAGTAAGATTCAGGTTTTTTTTAAAAAGTGAGTATTTCAAAATAGAAATTGCTAAAAATAGAATTGATTTAAATAATAAAAAACAAATATTTCGCATAAATATAAATTTTTGAATACCCGTGCGGGAGTTGAACCCGATACCTTTTGATAGTGAAGCGGAGGTCTTAACCACTGCACCACAGCAGCTGCTGATTTTACTAATTTTTAGTAAATTTTTACTTTATTTAAAGAAGTTTGTTTTTAATACAAGGAAAAAAATTGTTTTGTATACGTCTAATGTAGTTTTCCAAAATTTTTAGAAATTTCTAGAAATAGAATTGATATAAATAAAAAAAAATATTTGGCATGAATATATATTTCTGCTTGCCCCAGGCGAGAGTCGAACCTGATACCTTTTGATCGGGAAGCAAAGGTCCTAGCCACTGCACCACGGCCGCCGCTGGTGTGAAACGTAGTGAAAATTAGACGGCAGCGCAATTATGCTGTCTATAGCACAGTCTGTTGATTGGTCTTGTCATAACGCCAAAGGTCGCAGGTTCGAATCCCACCGAAGTGAAATCGTAAGTACATGTTTGTTATCACTATAAATTGTAAATTTAATTTAAGTTTTAAGTTAATAAAATGAAATGTGATTTTAAAAAATATAAAATAAAAAGAAAAAAAAATATAAAAAAATGAACAAATACAATAAAAAAAAATTTTTGGAGAAATTTCGTCTTAAAAACGAAGAAAAACTTACAAGAATTAAAGAACTTTTTACTAAATTGAAAGAAATATTCCTGTTATGAAAGAAATAAGTATTAAATTTAAAGTCAAAATATATACTCATCTTAAGTAAATGTGTTCCCTAATTGCAAAGCTATCATGACTTTAGTGCTGTTTCATTCCCCTTTTTTCTTTGGATTAAGGCATTTTTCCTTAACTGGAGTACACTTTTTTTTCAGTGTACAACATGCATAAAAACCAAAAAAAAATGTAGATTTTAAGTGTTTGTACGAGTACGAGTGCTCGGCATGCATTTTCCAATCGGAAAATGTACCAAAAATTGGTTGTTTGATTTTTTTCTTCATTATATATTTTTAAATGTTCACGTATCTATATATAAGATTATGTAAGTTACAAAATGTATAAATTGGAAAAACAAATAAAGAAAAGTACTTAAAAGTAAACTACTTTGAATTAATTTAACTAGGGTTGGATTTAAAATTACACATCCAAAGAGTACTTCTCAAGGTAAATTTAAACATTTGGGTCTTAGCTTTACACACATAACGTTTCGACTATTTAAGCATTTGGTGTGGAAGTTTACACATTACGAATACACATATGATGTGTACAATTAACATGTGTGTAAAATTACACTCATTAAACTAGGTATTAGTTGCCTAGTTTAATGAGTGCAAAATTACACAAATATTTCTGAGAGTGTAAGTCATGATTTACTATTATCAAATCAAATTGATTTTGGAATTTGTACGGCTTGTAGGCAACAAATTGAACCAACTTCAATTGTTGCTATTACACGTTTTATGCACTATTATCATCGCAATCGCATTCTCGATTGAATTAAGACATCCACAACTTGACCTCAGTGTCGTAAACGTTGTACGGTTAATAGTTTAACTGACGTTATGACACAACCAAATTCAAATACTGAAAGATCACAAGGGTGCGATTCCAAGACGTATAACTAGAGCTAATACAGGAACACAAAATCCCCTTGATTGGTACATTGCTTGTCCGAATTTGAATTCTTCTTCTAGAAACTTATCATTGCCCTTAGGTGCTAATGAAATTAGGCAACCTAAAATATCATCTGCTCATCTGATGATGTTAACCTCAAAATAGAATTTTAAATTTACAATCGAAGTTTAATTCTGATTTATCTGCTTTACAAAGTACCATCCTTAATCTTTCTCAGCAAATTAGTCAGTTGTCTGTGCGTCGTACACCGAGAGAAAAAAAACTGTAAAATCAACGAAAAAGTAGGTAAATTTAACAGTTTTCGAGGTTACAACCATCCGATAGTCAAAACTGTTAAATTGACTGTTGATACGTTGTTGATAACCGTACACTGAAAAAAAGACAGATTTAAAACCAAGTAAATTTGGTGCTTGATTAAAGTACAAATTTTTTCCTTAATTTAAGGAATTTTTCCTAATTTTAAGGAATTATTCTTGAATTTAAGTAAAAGTACCTTAAAACGGAAATCACCGCCTCTTTAAAACAAATTTACATTTTTCTTTATTTTAAAGACAGCTGATTTTATCAATTGTGAGTAAATTTGAACTTTATTTAAAGAAATTCGTTTTTAATATATGGAAAAAATATTTTTTTTAGTATACGTGTCCTCAATTCTAGTATTTATTGCTCAATTTTTATAAATATTTTCCTATTTTAAATTCAAAGAAAATTGTACTTACTTTTAGTAAAAATCTTTGTTTTTAAGAAAGATATTTTTATAAATTGAAAGTAAGATTCAGGTTTTTTTTAAAAAGTGAGTATTTCAAAATAGAAATTGCTAAAAATAGAATGGATTTAAATAATAAAAAACAAATATTTCGCATAAATATACATTTTTGAATACCCATGCGGGAGTTGAACCCGATACCTTTTGATAGTGAAGCGGAGGTCTTAACCACTGCACCACAGCAGCTGCTGATTTTACTAATTTTAGTAAATTTTTACTTTATTTAAAGAAGTTTGTTTTTAATTCAAGGAAAAAAAATGGTTTTGTATACGTCTAATGTAGTTTTCCAAAATTTTTAGAAATTTCTGGAAATAGAATTGATATAAATAAAAAAAAATATTTGGCATGAATATAAATTTCTGCTTGTCCCAGGCGAGAGTCGAACCTGATACCTTTTGATCGGGAAGCAAAGCTCCTAGCCACTGCACCACGGCCGCCGCTGGTGTGAAACGTAGTGAAAATTAGACGCCAACGCAATTATGCAGTCTATAGCACAGTCTGTTGATTGGTCTTGTCATAACGCCAAAGGTCGCAGGTTCGAATCCCACCGAAGTGAAATCGTAAGTACATATTTGTTATCACTATAAATTGTAAATTTGATTTAAGTTAATAAAACGAAATATGATTTTGAAAAATATAAAATAAAAAGAAAATATAAAAAAATGAACAAATACAATAAAAAAAAAAAATTTTTGAGAAATTTTTGTCTTAAAAACGAAGAAAAACTTCTTAGAATTAAAGAACTTTTTACTAAATTCAAAGAAATATTTCTTTTATGAAAGAAATAAGTATTAAATTTAAAGTCAAAATATATACTCATCTTAAGTAAAAGTGTTCCCTAATTTCAAAGCTATCATGACTTTAGTGCTGTTTCATTCTCCTTTTTTCTTTGGATTAAGGAATTTTTCCTTAACTGGAGTACACTTTTTTTTCAGTGTAGCCTATTGTGAAGATGTCCGACTGCCACCCGGGAAGCCCGGGTTCGAATCCCGGAACAACCGTCGCTATTTTTTTTTTTAATTTAAAAAAAAAAAGAACTTTTATTGTAATTTTTATTTTTATTTTCTAATTTTTGTATTATGTTCCATAACTTTTTTACTTTTATGAACAATTCATCTCAACTCCAAACTTCATCTATAAAAGTTTTAACTAAGTAACAAGTATCGTATTATAATCGCCCTGGCAAAGGCTGGAACCTGCGTGCTTCAGGTTGATAGTCCGACATCTTATCCATCGCGCCAATGATGCCATTCATGCGGCCATGGCAATAAATAAATAACTTAAATCTGTTGAACAGGTTCTGTTCTCTACTATCAGAGTAACCAGAGTTGCCATTTGAAGGAACTTTCCTTGTTTTCCGGGAAATATCCCATCAAATTGAGAAATGGGAAAGGAATTCATGAAAATGTGAGAAAACTTTAATAAATACGTACATAAGTAAAAAAACGGGGAAAGTGGTTTAGTGGTTTATTGGAAGAACCGAAAACATATCTCTTATCTGTTAAACTGTCTGTTACACACTCGGTGATTCATAACACCATTTTGATGGTTCTTAAGTCTGTTGACATTTGGACTAGTTGGTTGAAAGGCCATGTTGCAATGTCTGGGTTCAAATCTCGCTGACAACTAAATTTTTTATTTATTCAATAGGGTTCTGAATTGACAGCTTATTTTAACAGTTCGAGAAGTTGACAAAAAGTTTAATTCGACAGCAAAAACTGTTAAATCAAACAAAATTACTTTAAAATAACAGTTACTCTGTTAAAAACAGAATAACAGTGAACGACATTTCATTTCTACTGCTATCTTTTTTCTCACCGTGGTGAGCAACGCCCTGATAATCTCCATACGAATGTTTTTCGTACCCAAAGTTTTCACACTAATTATCCACCTGCAAATAATTTTCCTGTTAATAATAATGCTCAAAGACTTTCATCAGCATCTACTGTTGTTCATAGTAGCGGTAGAATTGCTCAACTTATACAAAGTTAGAATATCACTTTTAATGGAAGTTTGACGACTCCGAAAATCGAAACTAGTTTTTTACGATACGATTTTCTAGATTACTGAATTTTAAATATAGATTTGGAAGCTTACTACTCGCCCTGATGTCTATGTTAAAAGGAGTCCTGGTGAACTGTATGAAATTTCAAATATAGGGGTAGGAGGCTCACGGAAGGATTCTACCTTTTAGAAATGTAGCCCAAATTGCTGCGCCAACATACACTAATGGTCAAAATAATAGGGCCAAGATTTTTTTGCACTGTAATTGTTGACAGAGCCACATTTTTGTATATTTTAAAGAAAACTCAAATTTAGTTTATTACTTTGCATTGTGTAACTTTAAAAATAAGTCAAACATAGCAGAAAAAAACATAAAAAATCAAATTTGCTGAGTTGAGGCGAATTTGGTCATAATTCAGCTGGACAAAATAATAGAGCCATCGAGCATTTTTTCAATTTCATTTACATTTTGATAAGTATTCACATTTACTACTTTGGCTTTGTTAATATTGTGTGTATCCTCCTTTATTCATTGATAGAGTCGTTGTTTTTTCTTAGCTAAGGACGTCATATCGAGTTTCGCTTTTGTCGCTTCATTATTGACCACAGGGGCTATTTTATTAAGTCGAATGCTAGTCTAGAACATTTATACCTTGATTATGAACCATATTTTAAAAAAATTGGACACTTTACAATATTAATTCATCAAAAAGGTAGTTAATATTGAGACAGATGGATCCAAATATTGACCTATTCTTAAACATTTTTCCTGCTTGTATACAATTTTTTTTTTTGATGCAAAAAGTTTCTTCCATCAAAAGCATACTACTTTGAAAAAGAAAGTTAAATGAGTAAAATGTTTCCTGAATTTTGAGAATTGAGGCCGAAGTAATAGGCTACCAATTGACCTTCGGCATCGGCTTCAGCCTGAAAATGCTTATCGGTCGGGCTCTAGTAACATGGCCTTTCAACTAACTAGTCCAAATGTCAATAGATTTAACAACCATCAAAATGATGTTATGAACCGCAGAGTGTGTAACAGTCAGTTTAACAGATATGAGAACATGAATGGTGGCTGTTAAAAAGTTACTGTTCTTCCAGTTCAAAAAGTGTTGCCAGGTTTATGGCTAGTTTGTCTCATTTTTGTTCAACTACAACTAAACTTTCCCCGGTTTTGACTTATGTACGTATATATTAAAGTTTTCTCACATTTTCATGAATTCCTTGCCCGTTTCTTCTTTTGATAGGATATTCCCCGAAAAACAATGAAAATCCCTTCATATGGCAGCTCTGGTTGCTCTGATAGTACACTATTTAGAGAACAGATCTTGCGTAGCACATTTAAGTTATTCATTTATTGCCATGTGCGCATGAATGGCATCATTGGCGCGATGGATGAGATGTCGGACTATCAACCAGAAGGTCGCAGGTTCAAGCCTTGTCCAGAGCGACTACAAACGAGCAATTGTAACTTAATTTAAAAACCTTTATAAATAAAATTGAGACAAAAAAAAATTATAGTAAACATTTTATTTTATTAAATAAAAGTTATTTAAAAAACAAGTGAGTAAATTTCAGTCGGGCAAGCCGACTTATATATACCCTACACCTACTGGGCCATATTGGATCCGCCATCTTGAATTTTGAAAATCCGACATCAAATTCGAAATCAGCGACCCCAAAAACCCCCCTATACAACATTTCATACTGTTTTGATAAAATCTTAAAATTTCGGCAGCCATATTGGTTCCGCCATCTTGAATTTTTAAATTCCGACATCAAATTCGAAATCAGCGACCCCGAAAGCCCCACTATACAAAATTTCATACTGTTTTGATGAAATCTTAGAATTACGGTAAAAACAAGATTTTCACTTGTAGGAGTGGCAGTCGACCGATTCCGCCCATTTGCAATACCAACTCCTTCTAGGGCCTAAAAAGGATAAATCCAAAATTTGGGATCCCTAGCTTTCTTCTAGCTCCTGCAATCGTGTTTACAAGAAAAGAGGACGGACAGTCAGGAAGGTAGGCGTGGCAGTCGACCAATTCCGCCCATTTTCAATACCAACTCCTTCTAGGGCCTAAGAAGGATAAATACAAAATTTGGGATCCCTAGCTTTCTTCTAGCTCCTGCAATCGTGTTTACAAGGAAAGAGGACGGTCAGACAGACGGACAGACGGATAGGGCTAAATCAACTCAGGAGGTGACGCTGATCAAGAATGTATATACTTTTCCATACCGGACACTTCTCCTTCTTGGTGTTACAAACATCAGACCAAAGTGAATATACCCATACCTCATGAGGTGTAGGGTATAAAAAGTAAGCAAAGGTTGTACCGGGATTTGAACCCAGGCCTGCCGGGTGGCAGTCGGACATCTTCCCACTAGGCTACGGTTATCAACAGCGCAGCAACTGTCAATTTAGCAGTTTCGACTATAGGATGGTTTTTAACCGCGAAAACTGTTAAATTCACCAACTTTTTCGTAGATTTTACTGTTTTTTTCTCTTGGTGTATGGAGTTACAATAGATAGGAGAATAATCTTTACCAATTTGGAAAAATAATTAAATAAGAAAAACGACATTATATATTTTGAAAGAATGTCTTGAATATAAATAGAGTATACTACTTATCAAATTCCTCCAAAAAAATTATCATTTTACCAATTTTTTTTCAATTTTATTTTTCTTGAGAATAATTTTTGTGACGGTAAACATGTAATGATGCAGATTTGTTCTTTGACAAATTTTCTACAAAAGTTACATACTAAGTTTTTTATACAACTAACGACTGATCCTCCAGAATCGATTATGCGAACACAGAATTGGCTGTGACTGTAAAGCTACTGCCAGATTAGGCAAATATTTGCCCAAACACTGGAAAAATACACTCATTAAAATAAAATACTGGTTCAGTCACATACGATATGTGATTTTAAAAATATCTGAGTGTATTTGGGTAAATATTTGCCTACTCTGACCGTAGCTTAAGTCACTGGCCGGTACTTAACGTAAGAAAAATTGCACGGTCCGAATAGGGTTAACAGATTTGTTTTTACTTTTTATTTACCTTCCAGAGGACACCAGTGGACCTAGAGAGCTGAAATTTTACACATATGTCCTAGGCACCCGTGGCTTCAGACTCTCGAGCAGGATTTTTGATTTTCCAAAAGGGGGCGTGGCAGTTTTGAAAATCGGGCGTATCAGATATAGTAGCTCTCCTGAAGCCACCAGTGGACCTAGGAAGCTGCAATTGCACATATATATTCTGTGAGACCATCGCTAGAGATTCCAGAGCAAGATTTGGGATTTTTCTAAAAGGGGACGTGACAATACGAAAAGTGGGCGGATTGTGGAAAGTTAGCTCTGCTGAAGCAAATAGTGGAGTTTGAGAGTGGAAATTTCACACATATTCTAGAATGTAGAATATGTTACAGATTCCCGAGACGGATTTTTTTTGAAAAAGGGGCGTGGCAATGGGCGTTTTCAATGATGGTGCCTATAGCTCAATCCAGCGTAGGCAGTGACTCACAGACATATTTTATAGTATCGATATTGGCGGCCGTGGTGCAGTGGCTCAGACATCTGATTCACGATTGGAAGGTAGGGTTCGACTCCCACCTGCCGCAAAGCAGTATTTTTCTGTGTAGACCGCCATTCTATCGCCAAGTACTGGCATTCTTGCGAGAGTATCTTGCCATGAAAAAGTATCTTAGGGTGTACCTACCGCCGTTCGGAACCGACATTAAACTGTACACCCAGAAAAAAAACACCCAAAAACAAAAATTCCCACTTCAAATCAAGCAGAAACCGTCATGACAGTCTGGTAAAGTTGAAAATTTTAAAAACAAGTACGAACAACCTCATTTTGAACTAGATGATTTAATTTTGAAGTTGTTTTCTGCTTACTTCAAAAATGTCAACTTCATTTTGAGGTTGTTCTTTTTTATTTAAAATTTTAATATTTTTATTTTGAGGTGGTTCAATCTCAATTTGAGATTGTTCATTCTTATTGGCAGCTAAAATGAACCACCTCAAATCGAGCTTGTAACGTTGATGATAGTCTGGTAAAGTAGAATATACTCAAAACAAGTACGAACAACCTCATTTTGAACTGGAAAATTTCATTTCAATGAAGTTTCTTTAATGAAGTTGCTTTAACGTAGAAACAAGTACGGTCGGAGTTATTTCTACAATGGGGCTTTTTTCTGTTTGTACGTCCACAGCCTATATTATAAAATCAATATGTTTGTGGTGGGTGGTGAATGTACATCTACTGGTTTTTTTTCATACTTCTAGATGAGATAGAATGTTGAAATGTCGTACAAAGTTTCATAAAGCAAATCTAATGATGAGAAAAATTTCAGTCTTTGAAAAATGTGCGTTGTTTAGGTCCCTTTGACTAATCTATATAATAAAATCCCTAGTGAAGGCAGGCTTCACTAGGTAGCTAGTTATCATATAAACTCTCACATGAAAACTGCATTAAGAAGCTCGGCCAAAACTCCTCGCGGGTTGTAGTGACAAATATGTATATATTAGGGATGCCAATTTTCGAGACCTATGACAATCCCGGGATTTGGATTTTTTTCAATTCAACCAAAATTCAGTATAAAAAGGTAACATCGAATAGAATTGCTTTTAATATACCCATACTATAATAATTTGGAAATGGTTAAAAAATTATAGCAAAATTTAAGGTCTTATAATTTTTTAAAATTTTAATTTATCGCAAGGTGTGGAATATTAGAAAAAAGTATGAATAACTTTAAAATATGTAGAATAAAATACTGATTGGAATCGATTTGGTATTTGGAATTTTGGGTTTCCGGTCAGAATAAGAACATTTTAAAAATGTGTCGTTTGATCTACATTTCTCAACCAGAATATTTTTCGAAAATTTTAATATACGGAACTGAAACCTGTATTGCATGTCCCGCACGAATATATTTATATACGAATAGTCTTATTGTTTATGTAGGAGTCAGGCCCGTGCGCAGGAATTTCCCGTGGGGGGGTTTTATACAAAATTAATTTTTGAAAGTTCAGCTAAATCAAACAAACATATGTATACAACATAAAAAGTAATCTAGTAATCGTCCGCTTATGTGAAAGTATATATAGTATGATTGTAAATAACATAATTGGCAGTCAACTAAAATGGGTCGCTGATGATAAATCTGTCAAATTTTAAAATAGCTATACGACTCAAGCCATGCTTGGACTGTTTCCTTTTTTCCAGTTGTTACTTTCCTGTTTGCTTATTCAAGTGATTTTTTCATTGCATACAACAAAATTATATACTAAAAACAGCCTGACACTAAAAAAATGTAAAATAAAGTGATGATTTTTCAAATTTTTTCATTGCTCTGTTCGAATAAAAACTTTTTAAGAAATGGATACATATAATGGGTCAAAATTGGGTTTTGGGACCAAATCTTTTTTTTTGGTGGATTCGATTGGAAACAAGAATTTATCAAAACAAAACGAATCTTTTGAAAACTGTACACGTTATCGTTTTGTGGTAATACATTTTGTTTTGAATATATCAACAATTTAGTTTAGAGCCATTCATTTTTTCGGTAAAAATTACCAAACTTTGTATTCAAATAAAAAAAAACTAGCTCAATTCAACATAAAACAAGTGAGTAAGTTTCAGTCGGGCAAACCGACTTATACCGTCCGACACCTACTGGGCCATATTGTATCCGCAATCTTGAATTTTGAAAATCCGACATCAAATTCGAAATCAGCGACCCCAAAAACCCCCCTATACAACATTTCATACTGTTTTGATAAAATCTTAAAATTTCGGCAGCCATATTGGTTCCGCCATCTTGAATTTTTAAATTCCGACATCAAATTCGAAATCAGCGACCCCGAAAGCCCCACTATACAAAATTTCATACTGTTTTGATGAAATCTTAAAATTACGGTAAAAACACGATTTTCATTTATATGGGCGTGGCAGGCGTGGCAGTCGACCGATTTCGCCCATTTGCAATACAAACTCCTTCTAATGCCTAAAAAGGATAAATCCAAAATTTGGGATCCCTAGCTTTCTTCTAGCTCCTGCAATCGTGTTTACAAGAAAAGAGGACGGACAGACGGATAGGGCTAAATCAACTCAGGAAGTGACGCTGATCAAGAATATATATAGTTTTCTATACCGGACACGTCTCCTTCTTGGTGTTACAAACATAAGACCAAAGTGATATATCCATACCTCATGAGGTGTAGGGTATAAAAATGGAACACGAAAAAAGTCGGCGAAAAATAAAAAGTCGCTAAAAAAGCCAAAATGGAAAATGATGCAAGACATGCAAAATATCTCCAAGCATTCAAAAATTAAAAATCGCCCAAAACAAAGGTTGCGAAATTAAAAATATTAATTTTGCACACCCAAGATATTTGGTAGGAAATTATTGCGGAAATCATTGAGGAATTATGCCGGAAAAGTGTATATCATGCACGAAACATGCTGAATTGCCCATACAATTCATTGACGAAAATTTCATACAAATGTCTTAATTTTCATTCACGAACACAAGAGCGAAAGATGGTGGGGTTTTCGTGCATGAATTGTTGATTTTTGTTTTCAATCACTTTTTCTAACATTTGTATCCATATATCGGCAATAACGCGGCGAATGTTGTCCTCCAAGTGGTCGATCGTTTCGGGCTTATCGGCGTAGACTAGCGACTTCACATATCCCCACAGAAAGTAGTCTAGCGGCGTTAAATCGCACGATCTTGGAGGCCAATTCACGGGTCCGGAACGTGAAATTATGCGGTTTCCTTCAGTATATCAATTGTGGCACGAGCTGAGTACCACAAGGCAGTGTCCTCGCGCCCCTGCTATATATTCTCTATACTGCAGATATGCCCAAAAGTGATAGAACTCTCATATCGACTTTTGCTGATGACACTGCTATCATGTGCTCTCACTCAAACCCAGACATGGCATCTCTATACGTGCAAAAACACTTGGACACTCTAAGTAATTGGCTACATCGATGGAAAATCAAGGTCAATGAATCCAAAAGCTGTCACTTAACCTTCACTCTAAGAAGGGGCACGTGTCCTGCTCTGAAGATAAACGGCCAAGTCGTCCCTGAAAGTTCCGAAACCAAGTATCTTGGAATGCATCTCGATCGCCGACTCACATGGCATAAACATATTGAATCCAAAATCACTCAGATCAAATTAAAGCAATTGGAACTAAATTGGCTAATCTCAAGGGCATCAAAGCTAAATCTCACATACAAAGTCCAAATATACAAAAGTATAATAAAACCCATATGGACATATGGAATTGAACTCTGGGGCACTGCCTCTCCCTCGAACGTGGAAAAACTCCAGAGAGTCCAATCTAAAATCCTGAGACAAATTGCCAGAGCCCCTTGGTATATAAAAAATACTAACATCCACAGAGACCTGAATATACCTGCAGTAAAAGACGAAATTCCGAAATTTACCTCGAAGTACAAGCAGAAGCTCATGTTTCACCCAAACATTCTAGCTAGAAATTTACTGAGACCTCTGAATCCCTCACGTCTCAAACGAAACTAATATATTCCCCATATATTAGTTACGATAACTCTACATTGCCTAAATCAATGGATATAGGGCAAATAGTTGTAATCTGAATATTATAAAATAAAGCTGAATTTCTGAATTTTTTAAAAATCATTGTTAGACCTAAGTTATTATTAGGTGATTCAATTGAATAAAATTACTATTAAAAAAAAAAAAAACGAGCTGTGTGACATGTTGCGCCGTCCTGCTAATGAGCAGGTTGTTCAATTGAGTTGTTCAATTGAGGAACGAAAAAGTCAGTAATCATGACTCTATAGCGGTCACCATTAAGGCATTCAATCCCGGGATCCCGAATCCCGAAATCCCGGGATCCCGGAAGTTTTCTTAATCCCGGAAACCCGGGATTTTGAGTCTGGAATCCCGGGATTCAAAAATGCATTTTTTATGCATTGTTTAAGATATTTTTGACGTTTTTCCACAAAAATACTTTCGTGCATTTACTTTCAATCTAATTGGTAAAACCCACTTTTGTAGATTTAGTGCTACAAACACACAAAAATTTACAAGATTTTTGTCAATAACGGTTAACAAACAATTTTTATCGATCTGAATAAAATTTTTTCAATTTAAACAATTTTTTTTTTTTTCAAAAAAGATATATGTTAAAATTTTTTTTGTTGACCGTATATTGAAAACTTTACGAATTGGATAAATGGTTTTGTGTGTGTTTTACTTTTGAATGGACACCAATTTTAATAGTTTTAAACAACAATTGGTGTATCCGTTCCCGCTGTGATACTACTAAAAGTAAGTTTTTCGTGTTTAGCATGAAATGGAGCTGGCAGAATTTTATGATTATACTCGGATTCAGCGTGGCAAAAAAAATAATTTGTTCAATCAATCTAATTTAAAAAGAATTACTTTTTGTTTGACTATATTTATTTAAATATTATTTGTTTTGTTTAATGTAATATTTATTAAATATGTTTTCTTTGTCGAATTAAACTCAAAATATTGTTGCAACAATTTTTTCTTAAATTTTATATTAACTATTGTATTTAATTGGAAAATTCCGAAAATCCCGAACAAATCCCGTGATCCCGGGATTGTGATTTCAAAGTTTGATAATTGTTACCGAAAAAATTAATGGCTCTAAACTAAATTGTTCATATGTTCAAAACAAAAAGTATTAGCACTAAACGTATACAGTTTTAAAAAGATTCGTTTTGTTTTGATAAATTATTGGGTTTTGCCTGTTTGACCATTTTTTAACTTCCTGATCCTACATTTATCAAAAATGTGATGTTGAGCCCTTGAAGTTTCAATGACCAAGACGACCGTCCAAGTCGGGTTGACGCATCAACATTGCCAACTTGCATGATCTGTAATGACTTTGAAATTGTATTTGAATTCGATGTATTCGCGGAACTTTTTAATACTTAATATTGCGGTGATTCAGTGATGGAGTTATTCTTCTAAGCTCGATTTAGTTTGTGCTAGATGTAAGCAATTGGTATTTTGACTCCTTCTTCATCTTCTTGCGCAAGAACTCATCCAACACCAGAAATAGAAGCATCACGCTGAATAACAAACGGACGACTAAAATCAGGAGTGATTAAAAGTGGTGCAGAGGTCAACTTTTCTTTGAGCTCATTAAAGGCAGTTTCAGCGTCAGCATTCCATTCATAGGATCAGGATTTTGACGTTAAGTCAGTCAATGAGGAAGTTAAGGCAGCATAATTGCCAATAAAGCGGCGATACCAACCAGTTTATCCTAAAAAGCGACGTAATTCACCAACACTTCGAGGTGGCTGTAAATCTAAAGTGGCTGACTTTGCGTGGATCTGACTTCATTACGCCATCATCAATAACATACAGCAAATAAAAAAATTAATAACATATTTTTTGATAAAATTTAATTATAAAAAATTGAGTAAGTTTCAGTCGGGCAAGCCTTATGTATACCCTACACCTACTGGGCCATGCGACATCAAATTCGAAATCAGCGACCCCAAAGACTCCACTATACAGAATTTCATACTGTTTTGATGAAATCTTAAAATTTCGGCCGCCATCTTGAATTTTGAAATTGCGACATCAAAAATTCCCCTATACAAAATTTCATACTGTTTTGATAAAATCTTTACATTACGGTAAAAACACGATTTTCACTTATATGGGAGGTAGGCGTGGTAGTCTACCGATTCCGCCTAGGGCCTAAAATGGATAAATCCAAAATTTGGGATCCCTAGCTTTCTTCTATCTCCTGCAATCGTGTTTACAAGAAAAGAGGACGGACAGACGGATAGGGCTAAATCAACTCATGAGGTGACAACTAGCCTCCCGGTTTCAGAGTGTTTTCTGCCATAGCAGAATATTGATCTTTCCTCAAGACAATCTTCGAAATCTTCGCAAATTAAGTCACTACTGTCAGTTTCCATTACACAAGTAAGGGAAGTGTTGAAAACTTTATTAATGAAAAAAATATTAAGTGAAATAAATATGTAGTGGTTTACAAAATTTATTTTCTGCTTTTTAGTCGGTTAAAGGGTTATATTTTAAAAAACTTGTTTTTTACTCTTTTTTTTCCATTTTTTTTTTGTTTTTTCAAAATGCTGGATATCCGCACAACAACATTTCGATCAGCGAAAATTTTTGTTTTTCGGCCTTTATACATATATCAAAAAACTCATTAAGTAAGTATAAAACTAAACAAAAAACGAAATACTCTATTAATATTCATTAGATTTCTTGACGAATCTAGCATTAAACCATTTTGACGTTTTTTGGACCCAAACGACATTTTTATACCCTACACCTCATTAGGTATGGGTATATTCACTTTGGTCTGATGTTTGTAACACCAAGAAGGAGACGTGTCCGGTAAGGAAAAGTATATATATTCTTGATCAGCGTCACCTCCTGAGTTGATTTAGCCCTATCCGTCTGTCCGTATGTCCGTCTGTCCGTCCTCTTTTCTTGTAAACACGATTGCAGGAGCTAGAAGAAAGCTAGGGATCTAAAATTTTGGATTTATCCTTTCTAGGCCCTAGAAGGAGTTGGTAATGGGCGAAATCGGTCGACTGCCACGCCTACCTCCCATATAAGTGAAAATCGTGTTTTCCCTTATATTCCGCT
This sequence comes from Heteromyza rotundicornis, assembly GCA_951394025.1. Lineage (NCBI taxonomy): Eukaryota > Metazoa > Arthropoda > Insecta > Diptera > Heleomyzidae > Heteromyza > Heteromyza rotundicornis. The sequence goes on along the minus strand of OX596013.1, from coordinate 29,414,242 downwards.
TAAATAGTTCCGACCTTGGTATCTAGGGGGTTTTGTGATTTCGAATTTCAAAATTCATGATGGCGGAACTAGGGATGTCAATTTTCGAGACCTTTTCCAAATGGAATGGAAATGTTTTGGATTTTTTTTCAATTCCACCAAAAATTAGTATAATGTGATATTACATCGAATTGAATTGCTTTTAATATAACCATACTAGGGCTTTCGATCCCGGGATACGGGATCCCGGTCCATTTTTAGTCCCGAAATTCCCGGGATATTTTTTCCTAAATCCAGGGATTTTCGGGAATACATTTCAAATAAATTAGTCCATAAAAAAAGTTTTATACAAGAAAAATACAACTTTTCATCGCTCATAAAATATAAAAAAAATCGTGTAAGCAGAAAAATAGTTTTTGACAACACTTGGACATTTTGGGGTAAAATGAAAAAAAAATTAGTTAAAAAACTCAAAACTTAAAAATTTTTAATTTATTAAAAAAAATTACGAATAAAATTGTTTGTGCTTGAAATTTTTTCTTTAAGAAAATATTAATTTATATTTATTTTAGAAGGAAATGGGTATTTTAAATTTTTGTTTGTAAGCTGGAATATTTTGAAAAAATTTGTTAAAATACAGTTTTTATGAGAAAGTTTTTTGTTATAGCCAAATAAACATTATGAAAAATGTAAAGCAATATCTGTACAACGCAAGTTCGTTTATTTGGTGATTTTGTAATGTTTTTTTTTTGTTTTTGATCAAATTAGTCCCAGAAAAAACATTCTTAGTTACTGAGTATTATGAATATATCGAACAAAACTATGTATGTTTTTATGTTGAATACGAAGTTTGGTAATTTTTACCGAAAAAATGAATGGCTCTAAACTAAATCGTTCATATGTTCAAAACAAAAAGTATTAGCACTAAACGTATACAGTTTTCAAAAGATTCGTTTTGTTTTGATAAATTATTGGGTTTTGCCTATTCGACCATTTTTTAACTTCCTGATCCTACATTTCTCAAAAATGTGATAGAAAAATTCCAAGATGTCACCTTGTTCAGCGTTATAAACTTCAAATTCAAAATGTTCAAATTTGGTGGGGTGGTGCTATGTAATTTAATTTCTATTATTTGACTATTTGTCTAAAAGTAGCGTAACGAAAATGTGTTGTATAACTTAAATGAATTATAATAATCTAGAGAGTGAACTATCTAACTAACATTTTGTGCAATTTATAGGTTATTTTGAAGCTAAATCCAAAATCCGTTTCTAAAAATTTCCAATCGAATCCACCAAAAAAAAGATTTGGCCCCAAACCCCAATTTTGTCCCATTATATGTATCCATTTCTTGTCATTTTCAATCGAATAGAGCAATAAAAAAATTGGAAAAATCATCACTTTTTTGTTGTTTACATATGTTTGTCCGATTTAGCTGAACTTTCAAAAATTAATTTTGTATAAAACCCCCCCCCCATGGGAAATTCCTGCGCACGGGCCTGACAACAACTAAGCAAAAACTCGGTCGGCAAGAGTGTACAAAATTACATTTTTGGAAAATGAGCTAAAACCCATAATTAATATATAAATACTGATTGGAATCGATTTGGTCTTTGGAATCTTCGGTTTCCGGTCAGAATAATATCATTTTAAAAAGGTGTAGTTTGATCCACATTTCTCGCCCAACTCTTGACCTGAATATTTTGTCGAACTTTTTAATATACGGAACTGGAATTTGTATTGCATGTCCTGAACGAAGTTCGATGTATTTTATTGATCCCATTTCCATTTAAACAAAATGGATTTGAGTGCTTTATAGTCTACTAATTTGCAAACAGTTTGGAACTATTTTTTGCTTAAATTTGTTGATGTAATGAAACTAGTCCTAAATTTCCTTCATGCATTGATGGAAGTATCTGAAATACGTATTGTATATTTTTATATACCTTTTTTTTATATACATTTTTTTTTTAAATTAATAAAATTTTACTGAATAATTTTTTGCTTTTATAGACGGCATATTTTTGAAAAAATTGCTCATAAATCAGTGCGAATCCCGGAATTTTCGGGACTAAAAAAGAGGCGGGATACCAAGGTCCCGGTACCCCGGGATTGACATGCCTTGGCGGAACCAATATGGCGGCCGAAATTTTAAGATTTCATCAAAACATAAAGAAAATTTGCTGTCGAAATTGCTAAATTCAAGATGGCGGATCCAATATGTCCCAGTACGTGTAGGGTATATATAAGTGGGCTTTGCCCGACTGAACCTTACTCACTTCTTAATTTATTTATGGGCAATTTTTCGTTGGGTAATTTTTCATAAACGTTTTATGAAAAATTCCTCAATGTTCATCCTCAGTTTAAAAAAATTTCACAGAAAAGCTTGTACATTTTCGGGATTTTATGCAGAATCGACTAACTTAATGTTCTTTAAATTGTGTTTTTTTCTATTGCTGTCCGCTTACTCATTATAAAACTTTTATTCACTTTCGATTACTTCAAATAATAAATTTTTGTTACCGACTGTAATTTTTCTATAACAGATTCAGGTTAATCGAATGTTATCGAATGGCCAGTTACGGGGGATTTCCCCCGTATTCCGGGGAAATTCAACCCAAAAGGGAAAAATTATTTTAAAAAAGTGGAAAATTAAAATTAAAAATGGGGAAAATTTGAACACCAACTTTTGCATTAAACTCAAAGCTGGGCATAGTTAATCGATAATTTAACTTCGTTAATCCGGAAATAGTTAATCAAAAATTTAACTTCGTTAAATTAAAAAGTTAATTGCGTTGAAAAGTTAACTTCGTTAAAAGTTAAATTAAATAGTTAAATTCTCTATAGAAAAATTTGTCTTTTCCAAAAAACGCATAAAAAAACATTTGAACTATATACAATTGAATGCCTGCACTCACAGACCCTTTTTCGATCGATTTCAGCCCTCTATATGCAAATTTAACTTAACTCGTTAATGACAAGAGCGAAATTTTCGGAATTTTTTCAAGATTTTTTCAGGAATACCTAGAATTTCTAACTTTTTTTTTCTTTGGACCGCTTACCGTTTGCCTAGCTCTGACCGTTATCATATGGTAATTCTCGTCACAACCCTAGCAAAATTACCTAATTTAAGAAATTTTTGTTTAAACCTACTTTTTTTTTAAATTCTTGAAAGTTTAGCAATGTTTTAAGATTTATTTTGTAAAAAAAATTTTTATCGACCAATTTTTTTAAATCTAAAAGTTTTTTTAAAAAAAAAATTTAAAAAAACGCACATTTTTGCATCAAAAAAAATTAGTATAGGCCCCCAGGAAAAAAGTTAGAAAAGTAGGTCAGTTTTCAACTAGGATTTTCTTGATAAGTGTCCTGGTAGTCATCTTAGAATGGGGTCCAATAGACCTTTTCAATAGTAATCAAGTTGATATTCTTAAAATTTTGGTAGTCGATCAAAATTACTACAAAAGGCTGGCCTAATTATCTGTCCACCACTGTATATAATATGTATCTCCACCTACACCAAAATACTGCTTAGGTTTTCAATAACATAAGAAATATCTCCATATGAACTGAAATTGGAAAGGTCCTCGTCATCATTTGACATACACAATTTACATGGCTGTAAAAGAGGTGTACGGTGAAGACCATAGGAAGTACCTCCTTCATCTTCCTCCTAATAATCTTGTCCAGCCGGATAAAATTATGCTCGCCTAAATGTCTTCATCGTAATGTAAATTTGTTAAAAAACAATTGAGTAAGTTTTAGCCGGTCGAAGTAAGCCTATATATACCATACACCCTTCCATCTGAGACCTGGTCGCCATCTTCCGCTCATTCCACCGACGGTACTCACATGTGCTCCATTTAGTAGTACTTTTTTACGTTCATCAGCCCGGCATGATCTAGCCATCTTAGACGTGGATTTTGTATGCGTCATGATGTCATATCATGATCGGGGTATTGCTCATATAGCTTTTGCGGCACTCACCATCGACGCAAAGTGGACAATATATCTTACGGAGAATTTTCCTGCCACAATTCCCGTGAAATTGGGTAACATTTGTTACAAAACTCGACTTTCACTTGTATGGAAGGTAGTCGTGGTAGTTGATCGATTTCGCCCATTTGCATTACCAACTCCTTCTAGGACCTCCAAAGGATAAATTCAATGTTTGGACCGCCTAGCTTTCATTTAGCTCCTTCAATAGCCCATACCAATCAAAATAACGGACTGACATACGGATATGGCTAAATCAACCTAAGAGGTGCTGATAATTTTTCATAAGCATACCAAGTACATAACCACACTTTAAAGACAATTTATTGATAAAATATATTTAACTTTATATGAAAGAAGCTAAAAAAAATATATTTCAAACCAATATATAGATAAAATTTACTTCATTTTACAAAAAATTTTACAAAAAATGCTCAAATTTGTACGCAAATATGTATATAAACACTAGGGATGTCAATTTTCGAGACCTTTGCCAATACCGGGATTTTCGGGATTGAAAAATGCAATCCCGGGATCCCGTTGCTCCCGGTCCCTTGAGGGGCTAGGTCTGGGCTCCTCGTCCAACCGCCCAACAGTCTTGTCACACAAAACTGAAGATGCGGAAGCCTCACCGACAGCCTTGTCACACAAAGCTGCAGATGAGGATCCACCCACGACCCGCACGGGTCCTCCACTGTCCGTCCTACCACATCGCCTCCGGTCGCCTTGTCACACAAAGCGGCCGGAGGGCGACCACCGTCCTTTTTGGAAACCGTGTTTCATGCCGTCTTTTTAAGAGTTCCGGTCTCTTTAAATTTCTTTGAAAAATTTGGAGCACTCATATGAATCGCACGAGTTGCGGAGAAGGGAAGGGTACACCCGCACAGAGATCCGCATTGTGCGGGCAAGGCTGGCTAATCCGAAGGGCACCTGGTATTCGGATACTCCGTTAACGAACGCTATTTAAACGGGCCCCAAGCCTGGTTGATCCTCGGCACGGGTCGTGTGACACCTTTATCCAGCCCATGATTATCTCTTGGTTTCAGACGTAGCTATAATGCAGATACTCGGATCGGGCTGACATTTTCCATTATTTTCTCAACAAAAAAGTTTTTCATACGAATTGTCAGTCTAATACTATATCGTTATCCTCAAAGAAATTAGCTAGGAGACAACATGAATAATTCTTAAAAACACAAGGTGACTCAAATGATTACAAAAACGGCAAATTATTGAACAGAAAAGTAGTCGCGTTATGAGAAAGAGAGTTTAATCAAAGCAGGGCATTAACTAGTTAATTCGTTAATAGTTAATTAACGAAGTTAAATTTTTGACTTTTTCATTTAGTTAAGTTAAATTTCTTCGATTAACTAAAAAAAAATAGTAAAAGTTAAGAATTCATACTATTTTTAATAATCAACCTAGCCACACTGTTGAAAAATTGTAAACACAGAACTCTTTCGTGTTGTTGACAAAAATTTAAAGTTCCAAGTCGAGACGGCGTGCCTAGCCCGTCGTCAAATGTATCGGCTTGGTCGGCGGCGAAATATTGAGGCGATTATGTCGGCTCAATATTATTGTTCGCACGCCGATTGAAGCCGATTATGGTCGGCGCGAAACTGTTTAGCCGCCGCCGACATTTTCCAATCAACTTGGAACTCTAGGTGCGTAGAGACAATAAAAAAAAACGCGACGGCAAATTCGTTTTGTAAAATTTTCAAAATAAAATTATTTATAACTTCTGTGTTACCTTTTTATCATTTTGGTAATTGCGCTGTTAAATTTTCTTACTGAAAATGTTTGTATGAGCTTTTTTTATGTAAAATGTAATATATTTTATTTGTATATTGATTTGAAAGTGTGTTTGTGTATTTAATATAATTATTAAACATTTTTTTTTTAATATTCAGATTTAAAATAATTTTTTGTACGTGTTTATTAGACATGTCAAACCCGGGATCCCGGGATCCCTCTTCTTTGTTAGTCCCGAAAATCCCGGGATTCGCACTGACTAATCCCGGGATTTTCGGGACAAGTTTTATGAGCAATTTTGTCAAAAATATGCCTTTTATATTGGGAAAAAATTAATCAATTAAATTCTATCTGTTTAGAAAAAATTTATAAATTCAGGAGCTTTTCCTATCATGAATAATTTCTTTCTCAATGGTTTAGTTTTAGCAAGGACCATAGTTTTTCATCCAAAAAATGTTGATAAGCATTCAGAAAAAAAATTCGAAAAGTCGGATATTTTTGGAAATTTAATGTGCTTCATTTGATTTTATTGGTTTGGAAAAATAAATAAAATTGGCGAAAATTGTATTGATATACTCGTACACTGAAAGAAAAATTGAGTGCATTGGTTTTTAAAATAGAGCTCAAATTTTAAAACGTAGTCATTCGCTAAATACCAATTTGAAAGCAAATGTATCAAATTTTAAAACAATTTCATTCAATTTTAAAATTTTTGTTTTCAATTTAAGAAAAAAAAATTTTAATTTTGAACGAGTCTGTTTTAAAATTAGATTTTAGTACATTGTTTTAAAATTGAAAAACTACGTTTTAAAATTTGTTTTTAGCGCACGTGTTTTGAAATTGAACAAATCTGTACAAA